>NIVC01000037.1:217500-470000 GCA_002269645.1 Macrostomum lignano | reverse complement strand
GTAGATATAGGATGCAGCCTGAGTAGATAAAGGATGCAGTCTGAGTAGATATGGATGCAGCCTGAGTAGATATGGATGCAGCCTGAGTAGATAAAGGAAGCAGCCTGAGTAGATATAGGATGCAGCCTTAGTAGATAAAGGATGCAGCCTGAGTAGATAAAGGAAGCAGCCTGAGTAGATATAGGATGCAGCCTTAGTAGATAAAGGATGCAGCCTGAGTAGATAAAGGATGCAGCCTGCAGTGATTAGGAGGAAGCCAGAAAGCCAGCTTATTTACGGTAAGGAAATCGGATCTCCCTGCGGGTCTTTTTGCCGCATGCTCTAATCTAAGACAAAAGATATAATATCTACTGAGGCAAAGCGGAAGTAATGGGAGCGGAGTCCAAAAAAGATAGATAAATACCGTTTCTCGAGAAACAAACTTGTGTTGTTCCGGTTCGGATAATATTATTAAGTCCGACTACTGAGACAGTTATTCGGTCCAGTTTCCAGGGTGCAGAGTCTGAAACCGGCGCTGGAAAATCGAAATTAAATTCGCCATAGTCAGCCTGCCAGACGGGCTCATAGCGTGTTGGAAGGGGGGCGCATTTCTAGGAAATAACTGGGTCGCTAGTTTGCATGCGTAGCGTTTAGACTCAGGGCCAGACTGGAACTGCACTTTTCCCTGTGGTGGAGTCGGTGGCTCCGTCTGGGAGACAAAATCTTGGGGGCCGGCTGAGTGTAGGAGAGACTCACTGAAGTGTTGCCTGAGTGTCCGGGGAGAGACTCAGTGAAGTTTTGCCTGAGTGTCCGAGAGAGAGTACAACAGTCGAAATCGCCCATCACATCTCATTGATAATCGCTAGCCAAATCTCAGTGAGAATCGCCCATCACATCTCATTGATAATCGCTAGCCAAATCTCAGTGAGAATCGCCCATCACATCTCATTGATAATCGCTAGCCAAATCTCAGTGAGAATCGCCCATCACATCTCATTGATAATCGCTAACCAAATCTCAGTGAGAATCGCCCATCACATCTCATTGATAATCGCTAACCAAATCTCAGTGAGAATCGCCCATCACATCTCATTGATGATCGCTAGCCAAATCTCAGTGAGAATCGCCCATCACATCTCATTGATAATCGCTAACCAAATCTCAGTGAGAATCGCCCATCACATCTCATTGGTGATCGCTAGCCAAATCTCAGTGAGAATCGCCCATCACATCTCATTGATAATCGCTAACCAAATCTCATTGTGAATCGCCCATCACATCTCATTGATAATCTCTAACCAAATCTCATTGTGAATCGCCCATCACATCTCATTGATGATCGCTAGCCAAATCTCAGTGAGAATCGCCCATCACATCTCATTGATAATCGCTAACCAAATCTCAGTGAGAATCGCCCATCACATCTCATTGGTGATCGCTAGCCAAATCTCAGTGAGAATCGCCCATCACATCTCATTGATAATCGCTAACCAAATCTCAGTGAGAATCGCCCATCACATCTCATTGATAATCGCTAACCAAATCTCAGTGAGAATCGCCCATCACATCTCATTGATAATCGCTAACCAAATCTCAGTGAGAATCGCCCATCACATCTCATTGATGATCGCTAACCAAATCTCAGTGAGAATCGCCCATCACATCTCATTGATGATCGCTAGCCAAATCTCAGTGAGAATCGCCCATCACATCTCATTGATAATCGCTAACCAAATCTCAGTGAGAATCGCCCATCACATCTCATTGATAATCGCTAACCAAATCTCAGTGAGAATCGCCCATCACATCTCATTGATGATCGCTAGCCAAATCTCAGTGAGAATCGCCCATCACATCTCATTGATAATCGCTAACCAAATCTCAGTGAGAATCGCCCATCACATCTCATTGATAATCGCTAGCCAAATCTCAGTGAGAATCGCCCATCACATCTCATTGATAATCGCTAGCCAAATCTCAGTGAGAATCGCCCATCACATCTTATTGATAATCGCTAACCAAATCTCAGTGAGAATCGCCCATCACATCTCATTGATAATCGCTAACCAAATCTCAGTGAGAATCGCCCATCACATCTCATTGATAATCGCTAACCAAATCTCAGTGAGAATCGCCCATCACATCTCATTGATGATCGCTAACCAAATCTCAGTGAGAATCGCCCATCACATCTCATTGATGATCGCTAGCCAAATCTCAGTGAGAATCGCCCATCACATCTCATTGATAATCGCTAACCAAATCTCAGTGAGAATCGCCCATCACATCTCATTGATAATCGCTAACCAAATCTCAGTGAGAATCGCCCATCACATCTCATTGATAATCGCTAGCCAAATCTCAGTGAGAATCGCCCATCACATCTTATTGATAATCGCTAACCAAATCTCAGTGAGAATCGCCCATCACATCTCATTGATAATCGCTAACCAAATCTCAGTGAGAATCGCCCATCACATCTCATTGATAATCGCTAACCAAATCTCAGTGAGAATCGCCCATCACATCTCATTGATGATCGCTAACCAAATCTCAGTGAGAATCGCCCATCACATCTCATTGATGATCGCTAGCCAAATCTCAGTGAGAATCGCCCATCACATCTCATTGATAATCGCTAACCAAATCTCAGTGAGAATCGCCCATCACATCTCATTGATAATCGCTAACCAAATCTCAGTGAGAATCGCCCATCACATCTCATTGATAATCGCTAACCAAATCTCAGTGAGAAAGACTCAGTGAAGTGTTGCCTGAGTGTCTGGGAGAGACTCTGTGAAGTGTTGCCTGAGTGTCCGGGAGAGACTCACTGAAGTGTTGCCTGAGTGTCCGGGAGAGACCGGAATAGGCTAGCGATTATCAATGAGATGTGATGGGCGATTCTCACTGAGATTTGGCTAGCGATCATCAATGAGATGTGATGGGCGATTCTCACTGAGATTTGGCTAGCGATCATCAATGAGATGTGATGGGCGATTCTCACTGAGATTTGGCTAGCGATTATCAATGAGATGTGATGGGCGATTCTCACTGAGATTTCGCTAGCGATTATCAATGAGATGTGATGGGCGATTCTCACTGAGATTTGATTAGCGATTATCAATGAGATGTGATGGGCGATTCTCACTGAGATTTGGCTAGCGATCATCAATGAGATGTGATGGGCGATTCTCACTGAGATTTGGCTAGCGATTATCAATGAGATGTGATGGGCGATTCACAATGAGATTTGGTTAGAGATTATCAATGAGATGTGATGGGCGATTCTCACTGAGATTTGGCTAGCGATCATCAATGAGATGTGATGGGCGATTCTCACTGAGATTTGGCTAGCGATCATCAATGAGATGTGATGGGCGATTCTCACTGAGATTTGGCTAGCGATTATCAATGAGATGTGATGGGCGATTCTCACTGAGATTTGGTTAGCGATTATCAATGAGATGTGATGGGCGATTCTCACTGAGATTTGGCTAGCGATTATCAATGAGATGTGATGGGCGATTCTCACTGAGATTTGATTAGCGATTATCAATGAGATGTGATGGGCGATTCTCACTGAGATTTGGCTAGCGATTATCAATGAGATGTGATGGGCGATTCTCACTGAGATTTGGCTAGCGATCATCAATGAGATGTGATGGGCGATTCTCACTGAGATTTGGTTAGCGATTATCAATGAGATGTGATGGGCGATTCTCACTGAGATTTGGTTAGAGATTATCAATGAGATTTGATGGGCGATTCTCACTGAGATTTGATGGGCGATTCTCAATGCAGTTAGAGTGCCGGATAGTCTCAGTGCATCGGGGATAGAGTCGGCAAGGCGCATTCCTGCCTGCAGCGCCACAGACAGACCAATTAGTGCCAACCAGTTTTTCCAATCACGGCACCAATCAGTTGAAGTAAAAAGAGAATTCCAGCTCGCCGCTCGTAAATTAAGCAGTGTTAATGGCCGGCCAATGTCAGATGCTTTACGAAGTCTTCTAAGTGCTTGCGAGAAAGCTTTATGACAGATGACAGAATATCACTGTACTGCTTATCAGCCAGTTACAGTGCATCTGCACTGGTACGGCCCTAATATTCCGCCGTTTGCAATCTGGTTGCGCCCCTCCGCCTGGTATTCCATTTTTCATCGCTCAGATGGGCCTCTGATGCAGCGGCCGCTGCACTAATAACCCCTTGCCGGCTTATCAGCTCCGCAGCAACGGCGCGCACGGGCGGCTCCGGAATGCTGAAGCGCTGATGTAGGCCTGCCGTTGGCAGCGAGCTGAGAGAGTGCACGGCAAAGCGGCTGCCTCAGTGTAATAAGCTGTCTGGCTTGCAGTGACTGTGCGCTGCATGTAGCCTCAGCTGGCTGTCGGACAAATGGATAGGCAGGCAGACAGATAGACAGACAGACAGAAGGACAGACAGACAGAAGGACAGACAGGCAGACAGACAGACCGACAGGACAGGCAGACAGACAGGCAGACAAACACACAGACGGACAGACAGACCGACAGGACAGGCAGACAGACAAACACTAAGACAGACATAGTCGGACTAGATATTTTAGATAGATAGATAGATAGATAGATAGATAGATAGATAGATAGATAGATAGATAGATAGATAGACAGATAGATTTCTCACTCACCAAAATTCTCATTGTCTCACCTTCATTTCTCAATGCCGCCATTCTCCCGTCCCCTCCCTATAGGCTCATATCATATCATATGCAGCTTAAGATTTATGATTTTCAATTTCTACAGAAATTTCTTTTTTCCTTTCCCATTCAAAAAAGCTGCTTTGTGATTGAACGAATTGTCGTCGTGCTGTCTTTATCTGGCCGGATCGATTGCCTTTCGTTAGGCATTTTTGTTGGTCACACGCAAAGATCAGTCACGTGATTCCCTTCGGCTGGCCCGGTCCGAAACGCGCCCGAAGACCGGTGGTAACCTCGCACGCGACCAGCCATTCTCAGCTGCTCTCTTCCAGCTCTTTTAATTCATTTTTTTCTTTAGTCGACGTTCCGTTTACGCGCACATTGCTCAGAATTTTCTGCTTCTATTGGCCATCCATCTCGGGGCAGCTCGTCTGGCTTCCCCTCCTGCACGGCTTCCCCTAATCATTCTCCACTGGGATTTGGGCTCGGGTTTGCTGCACCCAGTGCGTTCTGTCTATCTGTCTGTCTATCTATCTATCTATCTATCTATCTATCTACCTATCTATCTATCTATCTATCTATCTATCTATCTATCTATCTATCTACCTATCTATCTATCTATCTATCTATCTATCTATCTGTCTATCTATCTATCTGTCTGTCTATCTATCTATCTGCATTCTGGTTCTGGATGAGAGTGAAAATAGGTATAATTCTAGAGCGAACATGGAAATGAGAGTAAGAGTGAAATGGAGATGAGAGTAAGAGAGTGAAAATGGAGATGAGAGTAAGAGTGAAAATTGAGATGAGAGTAGGAGAGTGAAAATGGAGATGAGAGTAAGAGAGTGGAAATGGAGATGAGAGTAAGAGAGTGAAAATGGAGATGAGAGTAAGAGAGTGAAAATGGAGATGAGAGTAAGAGAGTTAAAATGGAGATGAGAGTAAGAGAGTGAAAATGGAGATGAGAGTAAGAGAGTGAAAATGGAGATGAGAGTAAGAGAGTGAAAATGGAGATGAGAGTAAGAGTGAAAATGGAGATGAGAGTAAGAGAGTGAAAATGGAGATGAAAGTAAGAGAGTGAAAATGGAGATGAAAGTAAGAGAGTGAAAATGGAGATGAGAGTAAGAGAGTGAAAATGGAGATGAGAGTAAGAGAGTGAAAATAAATCACACGTCCAGAGAAAATTCTTCAAGTGAGATTTAAGCCCATTCACAAGCAATTAACTCATCAGTGATGAGATGTCCGGTGCCTCAGAGAGAGAGAGAGAGAGATAGAGAGAGAGAGAGAGAGAGAGAGAGAGAGAGAAAAAAAAACTGTTAGCCGCCAGAGCCAGTTAGTAATAAGCGATTTGCGTATAAATAATTTGATTTCTGACGTCGGAGTCTGCCTTTAAAAGTCCAAATATTTATATATATATATAGTCCAAATATATAAGGGGAGTTTCCTAGTTTGGATAATTAAAGCCATCCTGTACCCCGTTGCCTGAGCTGTGTACTCTTTTCTTTAACAAATAAGCAATATTTCAACACAACCAGCAATACTGAAAGTCTGTATAATTATATCTAAGAAGAATTGCAAATTTAAACTACAATAAATATTTATGTTAATATATAGAGGACAAAACACAACTGATAGATATGAAAATTCGAATGCAATGTTAATTGAATATTAAAGAAAACCACTTTTTTCTATCTATTGGTCGTGATTGTCTGCTCAAAATTTTGATAAGGATTCCCTCGTTCCGACGATTCCCGCGTGTTTATACGAGCGTATGCGAAGGATTCCCGCTAATCTGTTTGCAAGGGATTCCTCAGTTCTGAGAGGGATTCGCGCTCTAACTGTCTGAAAGGGCTTCCCCTTTCTGGGAGAGATTCCCCGTACAGAGAGGAACTCTCCGTCCTGATAGGGATTCCCCGTGCTGATAGGGATTCTCCGTACTGAGAGGGATTCCACGTGCTGATAGGGATTCTCCATACTGAGAGGGATTCCCCGTGCTGATAGGGATTCTCCGTACTGAGAGGGATTCCCCATGCTGATAGGGATTCCCCCGTTCTGACAAAGACTCCCATTCTGATCGGGAGTTCCGTACTGAGAGGGATCCCCTGTACTGAGAGGGATTCCCCGTACAGAGAGGGATTCCCGTACTGAGAGGGATTCCCCGTTCTGAGAGGGATTTCCGCTTATTTATACCTGAGGGGTCTTCATTCTGATAGGGATTCCCCATTGGGGGAGGGATTTCCGCTTATTTATATGCAAGGAATTCCCTCGTTCTGAGAGGAATTTCTTTTCCTTTCTGCTACTCAAGGGATTCCCTCGCTGCTCCAAGGCGAACCAATGTCTACTTGGACACCCCATCAGGAGGCACACCCAGCCCAGCCTTAATCAGTCGCCCCTCAGAGCGCCACTGTTGCACAAGAGCCGACCGCTGCGAAGGCCGGGTGTTAAGGTACTCGACAAACTCCGGAGCGTAGATGCGGGCTGGCCGGCCGGCGGGCAGGCAGTCTCGCCAGAGATTGTCGCGCCAATTGCCGTTGAATTTGCGCAGAAAGTCCAACTCGAGGTCCGGCCGCCCGCATAGCGGATCTGCGGTGCCCGACGGCCGGGGCAGGTCGGGCAAGCGGAGATCAGGCAGGACGGCCACGGCGCGGAAGCCGAACCAGCCGCCGTGCACGGGATGCAGCGAGGCGCCTGCGGAGAGAGAGAGAGAGATGGAATCAGCAATCTGGGTACTTACGCGAGCATTGAAATGGCGGATCAGAGTTGAGGGGGCGGATGAGAATTGAGGGGGCGGATGAAAATTGAGGGGGCGGATGAGAATTGAGGGGGCGGATGAGCATTGAGGGGGGCGGATGAGCATTGAGGGAGGCCGGATCAGAGTTGAGGGACGAATGAGAATTGAGTAGGCCCGCTTAAAGTTAAGGGGCGGATGAGAATTGAGCGGGGCGGATAATAGCTGAGGGGAGGGTGAGAATTGAGCGGGGCGGATAATAGCTGAGGGGGCGGATAATAGCTGAGGGGAGGGTGAGAATTGAGCGGGGCGGATAATAGCTAAGGGGGCGGATAATAGCTGAGGGGGCGGATAATAGCTGAGGGGGTGGATAGTAGCTGAGGGGGTGGATAGTAGCTGAGGGGGTGGATAGTAGCTGAGGGGAGGGTGAGAATTGGGCGGGGCGGATAATAGCTGAGGGGGGCGGATGATAATTGAGTGGGGCGGATAATAGCTAAGGGGGCGGATAATAGCTGAGGGGGCGGATAATAGCTGAGGGAGTGGATAGTAGCTGAGGGGGTGGATAGTAGCTGAGGGGGTGGATAGTAGCTGAGGGGAGGGTGAGAATTGGGCGGGGCGGATAATAGCTGAGGGGGCGGATAATAGCTGAGGGGGGCGGATGATAATTGAGTGGGGCGGATAATAGCTGAGGGGAGGGTGAGAATTGAGCGGGGCGGATAATAGCTGAGGGGGCGGATAATAGCTGAGGGGGTGGATAATAGCTGAGGGGGCGGATAATAGCTGAGGGGTGGATAATAGCTGAGGGGAGGGTGAGAATTGGGCGGGGCGGATAATAGCTGAGGGGGAGGATGAGGCATCCCATTTCCTACCGTACCATACAGCAGCCGATCTGTGTCGCCCTCAGTGTCCCGCCGGGACGGATAAAAGTGCGCGCAGCCGCTCACGTGACCGGCCGTCTGCACGAGGACGCGAGGCGCCCGACTGCCCGGCTGGATATCGTAGTCGAAGATGAGCAGCCGCTGCCGGCACCTGGCGTCGGCCTCGGACAGGCAGTCGAGCGCCGATCGGATGGCCAGCGAGCAGGCGGTGTCGATGGGGTCTCGGTGGTCGATTTCGTCGCCAGATTCGCCGACCTGCTGAGCCAGGCGCGGCAGGAGGCACAGCTCAAACATGTCGGGCCGGCTCAGGACGCACAAAGCTACGGCGTTGTCGGGCAGGTCGGAGCCGTCGGCGGCGGTCAGGCGGAACACGGGCTCCACAAGGCTGTTGTACCAGCCGACTAGGAAGGGGCGGCACTCGAATCCCGACTTATCTAGACGGCGCTGGGCCTCGGTTAAGCCGGGGACTTCAGCCTGTAGATCGATGATGAAGGGGAGCTCGGTGAGTTACGCAATCTACGATGCATATCGGGTAGTTTGAATACCTGAATATATGTACGCTTCTTCCTGATCTGAGTCACTCTATAGTCTGGAATAGGTCAGGTCACTATATAGCCTCAAAATGAGTCACTACAGCTCAATTTTAGTCACTCATACAGACTCCGATTGAGTTGCTCAAGAGAACTGAGCCACATATCTTACGTCTATCAATTCTGTTTACCGGTATATCCTGAACCAAAAGATGCCCAGACAGGTCACGTCTAAGGGGCTGATATGTCTGCTCAAAAAATGGAAGAGGAATACCCATTCTTAGTCATCTACAAGCACGGGCAGTCTCGCACACAGAGAGAACGCAAACACTCAAATCGTAATCTATCATCATCTATCTATCTATCTATCTACCTACCTATCTATCTATCTATCTATCTATCTATCTATTTTTATATCTTATCTATCTATCTATCTATCGACCCATCTATCTATCTATCTATCTATCTATCTATCTATCTATCTATCTATCTATCTATCTATCTATCGATCCATCTATCTATCTATCTATCTATCTATCGATCCATCCATCTTCTATCTATCTTATCTATCTATCGTATCTATCTTATCTATCTATCTCACCCTGACTCTACTTCAGTATAATGTAGGTACATTTATTAGATCGCCGTAACCAAGCCAGGGAAATCTTACAACTTTTTTAAGAACCTGATGACGCGTAGCTGCATCACCAAGAGGTCATTTACACTCTATAAACTCGTAAACTTCCGCCTAAAATATCGAAGCGTCAATCGAAGCGTTTCCACAGGTCACTGTAGCATTTAAACAGAAGCAGAAGATTTGTCGCTAGATGAAGGGTTGGGATTCATCACAAGATCTAAATTTTGCATCACCTAAAACTTTCAAGCATCCAATTTAATAACGTCAAACCTTTACAAGACCGAAAATTCACAATTTGGATGCTTGAAACTTCTAGGCGATGCGAAATTTTGGTCGTATAAATTTTTTCCTTGTGAAGTTTAGGTCTTGTGAAATTTAGGTTCTGTGAAGTTTAGGTCTTGTGAAGTTTAGGTTCTGTCAAGTTTAGGTCTCATGAAGTTTAGGTCTTGTGAAGTTTAGATCTTGAGAAGTTTGAATTAGGTTTTGCAAAGTTTAGGTCTCGTAAAGTTTAGATTTTGTGAAGTTTAGATCTTGAGAAGTTTAGGTTTTGCAAAGTTTAGGTCTCATGAAATTTAAGGTCTCATGAAGTTTAAGGTCATATGAAGTTTAGGTCTTCTAAAGTTTAGGTTTTGTCAAGTTTAGGTCTCAAGATGTTTAGGTTTCGTAAAGTTTAGATTTTGTGAAGTTTAGATCTTGAGAAGTTTAGGTTTTGCAAAGTTTAGGTTTTGAGAAGTTTAGGTCTCATGAAGTTTAAGGTCATGTGAAGTTTAGGTCTTAAGAAGTTTAGGTCTCGTGCAATTTAAGAAATTTAGGTATTGTGACTAAGTTTGTCTTAAAACTGACAACTCAAAGAGAGTTGCCTTCCCTTAAACTGACTTGCAAAACGATAAATGGCAAAATGCACTGAAAAGACAGGAACTCCTGAAATTTTGCGGGAACTTTGCTTGACGCCGATCTCGGGTAGCATTTCTAAGAAAAATCTTAAAATAAACTTCATTCCAAATTGGAAAGTTGGAAAACTATTTAAAATTAAGTGCTGCAACTAAAAAAAAAACTGAAAAAAGCTTTCCTATCTCGCCAATGCATTGTGCAGCTAAACCGGATGTAACAAGCTTGTTCTAAAGAATATGAATAACGATTGCAGACAAACCGCAGGGGGGGGCTAACTGGAATTGCTACACATTCAGCCAGATGAACCATATTAACACTGCATCACGGCACAGCTAGTAAGCCAGCCATACGCCAAACACGCAAATTCTGATAATCCGAATTTACAACCCATATATCTGTTGCTTAAAAGCCTATCTGAATGCCTAAAATCTGCCAACAAAAATTGCCATTAAGATGGTAAGGATGAGTATAAATCAAGTCGTAAAAATTGTTCTAAAAGCTCTCTCGATGAATTCTGTATCAAACGAGAAAGCGATCCCGGCATCTGGTAGCATGAAACTAAATATTATTAGCAAAGAAATCATGAATTCAATGTTGTCAAGGCCTGCCGAGCAATAGCAGCTCGCTAATCTATAAAATCACGGCTGCACTGTATGTATTAAACATGTACACATATAAGGCGAGAAAGTACAAAATCCATTAATAATAGTAAATAGTTTCGTTCGGTCCGCAAACCATAAAATGAAGAATAAAAACAAGTCTTCAGAAGCAAAACAGCGCAGAAATCAATGATTAGTTTTTTCCTTTATCTAAAACACTTGAAGCAGTTCAATAATTTGAAACGGGGACGGCACCAGAGGATCAAATCAAGAGAGGACCAGAGGACCTTCAGCGACATAGTGTTGTAATATGAACATAATTGGGCCCTGAACTCAGTTCATTATACTGCGCTAATTTCCGTTAATTGCCTCACGTCGCGTGGCGCCTTTTTAAACTCGGTATCACAGATTTAAAGGTGAAATTTATTTGAATATAAATTTTGATATTTGATTTGCTTTTTTACTACTAATTAGTAATTTTATACTACTTACTCAAATACATCACAAGATAATGCTGTTTTTCATCTACAAATAGATCATTAACTCGATAACAAAAAAAATGGAAGCAAAAAAACGTTTTGCGCATATTTTGCCTTAAAATTTCAACCCAGAAGCTCAAAAATCTTGCTTCGAAAAAATCGTTTCGCTGTAGAGTCCAACTGTTAGTTAACAAAAATAATGATCCCAATGTAGTAAGCAATACCGCAGACTTGAAAGCAAATTTATCAACTCCTATCAACTCTTACTTACAGAAAAAGTAAGTTGGAAGCCAAGCAATTAGTTACAAAAAAACTTATAAAGATAGACTTTTATAATGATTATTTTATAAACAAGGCAACAAAATATGTGAGCAAAACGAGTTGCCAAAGCGGCAATAACTAAACATCAGGCAGGCAATATTACTGTTCCTGATGCAGAAAAAATATTTTTCTCTTATCTGCAACACAGATTGTAGGCGGCTGAAGCACGAGTGATATTTCATCTAAAGCATCTGCCCTGAATATTTTTCTGTCTGCCTTGTTGGATTAAGAAAATTATAAAAAATGGCAAAAAGGTAGCTGGCATGGTTTTTGCTGGATTCACATTTAATCTTATAGATAGTGACGGGGGCCGTAGCCTGCGGTAGCGCAGCTGCTCTGGTGTGCCAGCGACCCAGGCTCGATTCCAAGTGCAGTCGCATTAATTTGGGGCTGAATTGGAATCTCGGCTTGGCTCGCTTGTGCAATTAACGGCCTTGAGAGCCAACCCCCCAAGGCGCAGTGAAGTGTACATGCCTAACGATAATATAAAGTTAGGGCCGCTGTGCACTCCTGTGTGAGTGTGTGCCTGCGTACGTATCCGCGCGCTTGTATGCCTGCTCAGGGGAGTCGGCGGAATGGGCAGTAATGCTTCTCACCGGTTGTGTGCCTATGTCGCCTAAAGTGCGCCAGGGTGCACACAACCCCCTGCCTCTAATAATAAAAATAAAAATATAGATAGTGACTACAAACCCCGTGACAGCGGTTATAAATACCGTGACCTCGAAACTATAGTGGTCACAAATCACGTGAATTTGAAACTATAATGATTGAAACTCACGTGACCTTAACTCTAGTAGTTATAAGTCACGTGACCTGAAACTATAGGGATTAAAAATCACGTGACCTGACCACTAAGTGGGTAAAAATCACGTGACCTATAACTATAGTGGCTATAACTCGCGTGACCTGAACTATAGTGATTAAAAATCACGTGACCTTGAAACGACAGTCGACAGTGGTCACAAATCACGTGACTTTGAAACTATAGTAATTGAAACTCACGTGATCATAGAATTCTAGTAGTTATAAATCACGTGACATTGAACTATAGCGGCTATAAATCACGTGACATTGAACTATAGCGGCTATAAATCACGTGACATTGAACTATAGCGGCTATTAATCACGTGACATTGAACTATAGCGGCTACGAATCACGTGACATTGAACTATAGTGGTTATAAATCACGTAACCTGAAAACTCGTGGGCGATTGAATAATGTGACATGAAATTTAAGCGACAAATCCACGCAACCGGAAACTACGTAAATAATAACAAAATCACGTGACCTCTCAACTGGAGCAATATTAATAACCCTCTTGATGTGCGGCTCTGCTATTAAGCTACCATACTCGGACTAGCAGATAAAAAACAAACAAAACGAAAACCAAAACAAATTCAGGAAGCGAATGAATTTAGGAAGCAGGCGCGATTGAGACAGTGTCAGAGCACGGACGAGTAGCGATGCGGATCTGCGTGAAGTTCAAGCCGCCTTGAAGCAGCGGCGGCTGACACGCCAGAAGTTGACGGCGATGCAGCGGCCGTAGCCGCACTGTTCCGCCAAAGCATCTGCGTGACCAGAGCCACCCTGTAGCGCTCGTAGGCGGACACAATGGCCTCAGTCTCTTCCTTGGCTAATCTGGTAAGCAGCTCGGCTGAGCGCTCCAGCTCGCCCTGCGAGAATAGTTGCCATTGAATTTTGGCGTCGTATTCTGGCGGAGCTTTGAAGTAAACCGCCAGGAAGGACTCCAGATCTGCGGAGTTGAAGTTCAGTATCTAATTGTTACAACCCTCAGCTTCCTGACCAGTAATGAAAAGAAGCCGGCATCAATGCAAAGCAGGGAACAGAGTCGGTGGGATGGAAGGGTGCAAAAATTTAGATAGAGGGCCGTCAAAACAGATATAGGAGGGAACACAGATGCAGAGCACGCAAAAATGGACAGAAGGGGCGCCAAAATGGATGACAAGTGGCGCCAAAAAGGGTGAAATAGGCGCCAAAATGGATGAAGTTAGCGCCAAAATGGATGAAAGAGGCGCCAAAATGGATGAAGTTAGCGCCAAAATGGATGAAAGAGGCGCCAAAATGGATGAAATAGGCGCCAATACAGATGAAGTTAGCGCCAAAATGGATGAGAGGCGCCAAAATGGATGAAAGAGGCGCCAAAATGGATGAAAGAGGCGCCAAAATGGATGAAATAGGCGCCAATACAGATGAAGTTAGCGCCAAAATGGATGAAAGAGGCGCCAAAACAGATGAAGTTAGCGCCAAAATGGATGCAAGAGGCGCCAATACAGATGAAGTTAGCGCCAAAATGGATAAAAGAGGCGCCAAAATGGATGAAATAGGCGCCAAATGGATGCAAAGGGCGCCAAAATGAATAAGCGGTATCCTAACGCAGCAGCAGATCTTGCAGTTATAACGAATTGAAGCATGGAAAGTGTCCTCTGAGGCTCCCGGACTCCCGGACAGTCGCCGACTGCGTCCGGCAGCTCAACCTCATGGCCAGTGGCAATACTGTCAGGCTGAAGTGGATCCCAGGGCACGCAGGGTTTCCGGGGAACGAGCTGGCAGACACCCTCGCCAGGAGGGGCGGCTCTGGCTCCGTCTTTGGCCCTGCCCCCTTGGTCCCTATGCCTTCGACAGTCATCAATCGTCTGATCGATGACTGGGCTGACTCCCTTCACAGGGACAGATGGGCGGGCACCCAAAACTGCCGACAATCTCGTGCCGCGGTTCCGTGCCCCTCTCGTAGGCTCAGAAATGTCCTTCTAAAGCAAAATCGGAAGGATATCCGAGCCCTTGTCATGACCCTCACCGGCCATGGCAACCTCGCCAGGCACTGCTTCCTCCGAGGCGACCTCGAAAGTGAACTTTGCCCTTTTTGCGAGTAAGACAATGAAGATGCTCAGCACTTTGTCTGTCACTGCCCTTTCTTTAACAGAGACCGGCTACGCTACCTCGGGCCGAACCCGTCCATTGACGAGGTCTGCCAGCCCGACAGCATCCCACGGCTCATCCAGTCCCTTCGGGCAACAAGACGAGCCACTTTCTTCCCCACGGAAGATCACGCTGCAGGACGGACCGGCGGACCACCCTGACCGGCCCCACGCCTCTGCCTGTCTGCGGGCCTTCAGGGGCTAGCGGAATGGGCGACCCTCGCCTCCCCGCTGTGTCTACGGACCACCCTGCAGCTGAGTCAAAAAAGTAAGTCAAAGTTCTCTGAGGCAAACGATGATGCCTGGCTCAGAAATGCACAATACCGTCTGCAATACAAGCAACAGTCAATTACAGACACTGTCAAAGTACGACAGCAAAACAATGGAGCTTGCAATACAGTTAAAATTTGCCTGCTTAATTTCGGGAAAGCCCATTGTTATAATGCAAAAACAATGAAATGCTTTAATAAAAAAACCTTCTATTGTTATCGCACAGTGATTTTTCAGCGAGATATTTTTTCCGATTTTGCCTTGCATTAATAAAATGAATTTGTCTGACTGCTATTTATATTCTGTTAAAAGGAAATCATTTGAATTCGATCAAAGTTATATACGTTATTTTTCGATTGAGATTTCCTTGCCAATACGGTTTCTGTTTGAAATTCGAATAGTTACTTAGTAAAAATTAAGGTTTTAAAATGATAGCTTTAAAAATGGCCTTTGGTATACTGCTATTATAAGTAGCATGCGGAAGATTTTCTGTTCCATAAATTATTTGCTACGTCTGCTTCTGGCGACTTACAGGGGCGGAAGGGAAACAAATGACCGCATCAAGACTCAAAAAGGACAAACAGACAGAGAACTGGGCGGAAAGACAGACAGACATACAGACAGACAGACGGACAGACAGACAGACAGACAGACACACAGACAGACAGACAGACAGACATACAGACAGACAGACGGACAGACAGACAGACAGACAGACAGACAGACAGACAGACAGACAGACAAACAGACAGACACACAGACAGACAGACAGACAGACACACAGACAGACGGACAGACAGGCAGACAGACAGACAGACAAGCAGACAGACAGACAGACGAACATCACGATAAGCATAGCAACAGTTAATAAAGAATTTAGGCAGTAGGCCAGACTCACCAGTAGCAGCAGATCTTTGTCTGTTCACTTGCTGCTGCTGCTGCTGTTGCTTCTGCTGCTGATCAGTTAAACTGACAGCGCCACCACCAGCAGCAACAGCAGCAGCAGGGTGTTGCGGAAGCGGCTGCGGCTGCTGACGTAGCTGTTGCTGCTGATGTTGCTGCTGCTGGTAGTATCTGTGAAGCTCTGTAGAGGCTTCCGGAGTCGACGACAACGGCAAAGCGGGACGCCGCGGCAGAGGCCGCTGCTGCCTGGTGAACAGGCCGAATGGCAGCGGCTGCTGGGTGGACTCGCCGTTGAATGGCAGGCCCGGATGATGCAGCTGCATCACCTTGCTGATGCGACTGCGGGTAGGATAGGGACGGACAATGCGGATTCATTAACGGATGGGATAGATGCACTGTGGGTGTACACTAGTCAGGATAGATGCACTGTGGGTGTACACTAGTCAGGATAGATGCACTGTGGGTGTACACTAGTCAGGATAGATGCACTGTGGGTGTACACTAGTCAGGATAGATGCACTGTGGGTGTACACTAGTCAGGATAGATGCACTGTGGGTGTACACTAGTCAGGATAGATGTACTGTGGGTGTACACTAGTCAGGATAAATGCACTGTGGGTGTACACTAGTCAGGATAGATGCACTGTGGGTGTACACTAGTCAGGATAGATGCACTGTGGGTGTACACTAGTCAGGATAGATGCACTGTGGGTGTACACTAGTCAGGATAGATGTACTGTGGGTGTACACTAGTCAGGATAAATGCACTGTGGGTGTACACTAGTCAGGATAGATGCACTGTGGGTGTACACTAGTCAGGATAGATGCACTGTGGGTGTACACTAGTCAGGATAGATGCACTGTGGGTGTACACTAGTCAGGATAGATGCACTGTGGGTGTACACTAGTCAGGATAGATGTACTGTGGGTGTACACTAGTCAGGATAAATGCACTGTGGGTGTACACTAGTCAGGATAGATGCATCAGTTGCACTATAGACGCACATAGCTCAGTCAGACAAATGTACAGTCAATAAGTTCAAAGCAACTCACTTGACATAATATATACCCTTGTCTTGACTTTCAATCCGCTCCCAACCGCTTGGCAGAGACTCCTTAGCCAACGGGTGACTCCACGAGGTGGCCCGATTCACATGGTCGATGTAGTACTTGCGGCCGCGCACGGTCCAGTCCACTGACCAGCCGGGCGGCAGCGGGAACTCCTCGGGCGGAGTTGGCGGAGGAGGCGGAGGCGGCGGCCGCTGACGAACAGGACTAGCGGTGAACTCCTGACCAGTGGACGGATAGTGCGTTGATAAAGGCCGCCTGTGCTGCTGCGGCTGAATCGGATTACTGTAATACTGCTTCTGCTGTTGCTGTTGCTGCTGAACAGCAGGCTGTTGCCGCTGGGCTGCCTGCTGAAACTGCAGCTGCTGCCCGCCACCGCCGGCGCTGCTGCTGATGTTGCCAGACGAGGAGAATTTCCTAGTGATAGTCTGGTGCCTGTCCAGCTGCTGCAGCATGGCTGCGGACGGCGAGGCTGTTGGCGACTGTCGTAGCAGCTGCGGCTGTCGCTGACGCTCCGGCACCGGCGGCGGAGTCGGCGAGGCGCGCACAGCGAAGGCAGCCGCCTGCTGCTGCTGCTGGTGCTGCTGCATTG
Organism: Macrostomum lignano; assembly: GCA_002269645.1. Classification (NCBI taxonomy): domain Eukaryota; kingdom Metazoa; phylum Platyhelminthes; family Macrostomidae; genus Macrostomum; species Macrostomum lignano. Next base: position 452,518 of record NIVC01000037.1, on the reverse strand, counting down.
CCAACGGGGCCGGATCCTTCCTGACGTACTTGCCGGTGACGCCGCTGCTCATGCCGCCGAGCTCCTTCCTGCCGCGGGTGAGCATCTCTGTGGAGGAGGACAGCGTCTGCCTGTCTCGGCTCCTGTGCCTGGATAAAAATATTCCAACAGGGCAAACTGCTGCCGCATGCATGAAAATTGATTTTCTAATGATAACTTTCTAAGAATTGTCTGCAACCATCCCTCCGGCTAGAGCAGGCTCACTATAATATCCTCATATGCTACTAATAAGTACTAATAAGTAGCCATCTTATTTGCAGAAATAGACTAACAATGAAACCAATTTTTCGACTGCACGCGCAATCTGTTGCGTTAATGTCGAATAATAATATTATTATTATGAGTAATAATAATACGAAAAAAAACAAAAAGTAGCAGCCGACAGTAAATCAACTAGTACAAACGGCTTTGGATGGCAAAAAAGAAGCAAGACAAATAGAGACAGATACAAATATTTGTGAAAATTAAAAAACCTGTGCGGGATTGGAGAGTCAGTAGAAAAACACTTGTAGATCTAGCAGCCTGCTCAGATAGAGGCTCAAAGTTAAAGTTTGAGTATCAAAACGGCACGCAGCACTACAGCACTAAGACGGCGTGACCTTGCCACCTTGAAGGAGCTGGGATACAGGAAAACAATGTAGAATGAGTAAATGTCAACGGATAGCCGGTCTGTTGATTTATCGCGGGCGCACCAACGAATGAGACGTGAAAACCACTTGCATTTACTGTATGAAGATTATCTGCTGGGTAAGGGAATCAATGGGGAATTTATAGAGGTGGATGGGGAATTTATGAAGATGGATGGGGAATTGATGGAGATAGATGGGAATTTATTATGATAGATGGGAATTTATGAAGACAGATGGGGGAATTTATGAAGGTAGATGGGGAATTTTTGGAGACAGATGAGGAATTTATGATGATAAATGGGGAATTCATGGAAACAGATGGGAAATTTATTGAGGTAAATGGGGAATTTATTATGATAGATGGATAATTTATTATGATAGATGAGGAATTTATGATGACAGGGAATTTATAGAGATAGAATGGGGAATTAGAGAGACGGGTGGGGAATCAGTCGTGGTGAATTTATGGATAATCTATGGTTAAGATACCATTTACCTTTTCCTTCAATCAAAATGAATTGGCAACAGTAAAAAATATGCTCATAAATGAGTTAATACCTGCATTCTATTTGATCACAACAAACCAGAGTCTAAAGGAGGTCAGCAGCATTAGTAAAGCAAAATTTACACACTTGAATTATGAACACTAAAGAGAAATGATAACACAGGATAACATGTTAGTCATATCAATCTGGCACAGCAAATTTAAGCCTCAACGCAGCTTGTTATTGTCCACGGGAAAATTAACAAAATAATAAATACGTCTTAATTGCAACAAATAGCTACAATGACAAGGACGCTAAATTGTATATTAAGAGTAAAACACAGAGGAAAAAGTTGAAGCACTGCAGCTGAACTGAAAGATCGCAGCGAACACTTCAGTCGCACTGTCTGTCACAAACAGATTAATCTAGGAAAACAAAGGAAAACGCGCTGTCATGAAAATTGGCTACCAGGCGACAGAATTCCACAGAACCCCTATTGCATGCTTTTGCACAGATACCATGTACTACATCGAGTAATCATTAAAAATGGAAGCATTACTCGCTCAGGTTACTACTTGCAGCGACAGCTAAACAATTATAAAAAATTATTATAGTCAGTATAGATTTTACTTGTCGAGAAAACAAAAAAGGTTCTGAAAAAACACACTGAAAAGAAGACAAAAACCACACAGGAATGACTCGATGCCAGTTTTCGCTAGATAAGATGGTCGAGGGTTGGTTGTGTCATTAATAAAGCAGAACCTTCACCTTATAGAGTGCAACTATTGCAAAAAGAGAAATATAATATTAAAGAAATGTTCTCAAGCAAGCAATTGATTAGAGTAGCTAATAAATCAATCAATTATCCAGCTAATCAATCAATCAGCCGATCAATCAATCAGAGGATCAATAAATCAATAAGCCGATTAATTAATCAATCAATCAGCCAATTAACCAATCAACCAATGAGCCAATCAATCAATCAGCCAATCAACCAATCAGCCAATCAACCAATCAGCCAATCAATCAATCAGCCAATCAATCAATCAGCCAATCAACCAATCAGCCAATCAATCAATCAGCCAATCAACCAATCAGCCAATCAACCAATCAGCCAATCAATCAATCAGCCAATCAATCAATCAGCCAATCAACCAATCAGCCAATCAATCAATCAGCCGATCAATCAATCAGAGGATCAATAAATCAATAAGCCGATTAATTAATCAATCAATCAGCCAATTAACCAATCAACCAATGAGCCAATCAATCAATCAGCCAATCAACCAATCAGCCAATCAACCAATCAGCCAATCAATCAATCAGCCAATCAATCAATCAGCCAATCAACCAATCAGCCAATCAATCAATCAGCCGATCAATCAATCAGAGGATCAATAAATCAATAAGCCGATTAATTAATCAATCAATCAGCCAATTAACCAATCAACCAATGAGCCAATCAATCAATCAGCCAATCAACCAATCAGCCAATCAACCAATCAGCCAATCAATCAATCAGCCAATCAATCAATCAGCCAATCAATCAATCAGCCAATCAACCAATCAGCCAATCAACCAATCAGCCAATCAATCAATCAGCCAATCAATCAATCAGCCAATTAATCAATCAGCCAATCAACCAATCAGCCAATCAACCAATCAGCCAATCAACCAATCAGCCAATCAATCAATCAGCCAATCAACCAATCAGCCAATCAACCAACCAGCCAATCAACCAATCAGCCAATCAATCAATCAGCCAATCAACCAATCAGCCAATCAATCAATCAGCCAATCAATCAATCAGCCAATCAACCAATCAACCAATCAGCCAATCAACCAATCAGCCAATCAACCAATCAGCCAATCAATCAATCAGCTAATCAATCAATCAGCCAATCAACCAACCAATCAATCAATCAGCCAATCAATCAGCCAATCAATCCAAAATCCGCAACTCCAGTAAAGTCAGTCAATCGCATCAATCTCCATCAATCGTAGGCGTCAACAACGGCGGGACTCTCTGGCCTGGCCGCCGCGGTCAGATCCGCCGCGCTGTCCTCCTCTTCGAATGCCGCCGAGGTCACGGCGCAGGGCGGTTTCAGCTCGGACGAAACGGAGGCAGTGCTGTCGGCTGGAATTTGACGGCGCAGTGCCATGGGATTAAAATCCCGTATTTACACATGTGTGCCGAAACAAGACACTAACTTACCCTGAATCTCACACACCGGGAAACTAAGATTTCTCAAATCTCTCACCACGAGACAAAAAATCTCATACCCCACACCCCATAACAAAAACATCCCAAATCCCACACCTTACAACTAAAATATCCCAAATCCCACACCTTACAACTAAAATATCCCAAATCCCACACCTTACAACTAAAATATCCCAAATCCCACACCTTACAACTAAAATATCCCAAATCCCACACCTTACAACTAAAATATCCCAAATCCCACACCTTACAACTAAAATATCCTAAATCCCACACCTTGCAGCTAAACATCCCAAATCCCACACCTTGTAACTCAAATACCCCAAATCCCACACCTTGCAACTAAAACATCCCAAATCCCATACCTTGTAACTAAAATATCCCAAATCCCATACCTTGTAACTAAAATACCCCAAATCCCACACCAGTTGCAGTTGCAAGCGCGGACAACTTGGAGTAACCGGCAATGCAAAGCCTCACCCGATTGATCATCGTGCGATCGAGCCACCTGTTGAATGTCGGCGGCATTCGGAGCGCTGCCTCTTCCTGCAGAGCGAAGGGGAATGTTGGATGCGCTGAATTCAACTGCATTCTTAATGTACAGGCAGCTACTGCGGATTGAATGGAATTCTATAGATATTGAATGGAATTCTATAGATATTAAATGGAATTCTATAGATATTGAATGGAATTCTATAGATATTGAATGGAATTCTATAGATATTGAATGGAATTCTATAGATATTGAATGGAATTCTATAGATATTGAATGGAATTCTATAGATGTTAAATGGAATTCTATAGATATTGAATGGAATTCTATAGATATTGAATGGAATTCTATAGATATTGAATGGAATTCTATAGATATTAATTAAATGAAACTCTATAGAAATGTTAAATGGGATTCTTAAACCCCAAAAAAAAGATTTTATGGAAGTTTTATGGTTTCACGGAATACAGAGTTTCAGGGCTTAAAGGGGGTTTCTATGGAACTTAGTGTGCGATTATTTACTTTGTAGGTTGAAGAAGAATTCCATTGAAAGTACAGAGGACTGTTCTACTAAGTAAAAGCGTAAATGTTTTTCCTAGGCCAGTCTACAGTGACCGCTGGTGAGCGACAGCTAGGGGGCAGTAGCGCAAAAATCAATCAATAATTGACTCACTAGACGCAACGCTAGCCGAAGAAGCTCTCAGAGCAAATTTCGACTCGGCGGTTATCTTTTCTGGCGGCGAATCGTCCGACTTATGCGACACGGTGGACTCGTGTGTCATGAGCGCCATCGGACCGCGGAACATGTAGTAGTTGGGATAGTACAGCAGGTTCGTCACGCTCTGGGCGTACAGGTCAGCGTAGCGCTCCAGCTGGGAGGCAAAGCTGGTGAGCCGTCCCCCTGACCGGAATAGCGAGCCCATGAAGCCGTAAGAGGCGTCCATCGCTTGCACGGTCTCCCGTATCGATCGCTTCATCTTGTCAACCGATTGAGCTTCCAGCGCCTGGCTTGGGCCGCTCTTAGACACGATGGTGCAGCCCTGATAGGCCCGGCTCATCTCCGCGTCCAGCTCCTGCAGGCGGACAAACAGCGCCTCCTCTTTCTTCCAGACGAACAGCTCGTTAGCCAGCTCGGGCACTATCAGCAGGGTGCGCCAGCCAACCTTCTTGCTCTTCACAATGTCGCCGAATATGTGGTCACCGATGTACAGCACGTCCTTGCCGCGGCAGCCAATCAGGCGAGAGAAATCGGCGCACGAGCCTGCACAGAGGGTGTAAAAAACACCAAGGTAATTCCGCTGACTGCTGAGCACAATACAAGCGCGCCAATACGCACTCATACACACGCTCGCACAGGATGTACAGCTGCCGTAGCATGTACATCCTTTGTGACTTGTCGGTTGGCCCTCATGCCTGTAAACCGCAAGACAACCTTTACTGGCCAATTTTCGCGCACAAAAGCCCCAAATGAATGCGTTTGCGCACGGAATCGAACCACAGGGGTCGTGACCACAGATACTAGAATTACTAGATGGGCCACTCAGCACATTTGCGTGTAAGCTACTTTCAGTTCAGTAGTAAGTTAAACAAAAGCATTTTAATGTATTTTTAAAGCCAAGGCTCATTTATTGGCTTTTACCCGGCCCCAGCTTAAACCCTCCAACCGAGCCTTTCCACACTACCCCCGGCCCCGCCCAAATTTTTATTGCCTTTCTCTCGGACTTCCACCATAAAGCTGCCATGTACATTCCAGTGGACTGGCTAATGTACATTATGGCTGAACCAATTAGCAAGCTGTTTACGTCTGCAAGCTTGGGCTTCTAAACTTATCAAAGTCGTTTCAGCTGCCTTTATTCTTATTAAATAGCTTACGTATTCTTCTTTGCTACTTAACTGAAGTAAAAAGCTGTTTTATTAAGTACATGTATATATGCCTGAGTGGCCCATCTAGTTATTTTAGTATCTGTGGTCGTGACGCCCCTCTTTGAATAGTAAAGGTTCGCAACAAAAGATGCTGGGGTTTTTTATTCCTGAGAAATCATTTTACTAGCTGGCACCTGAAGATCAAAATTCAGCTGCCAATTGCCATCTCTGCAGTTGCCTCCTGAAATTTTAGCCCGTGTCCTTAAACCAGGGGTCCGCAAACTCAGACCCGCCAAGCCTCTCTATCCGGCCCTCGGGTCCTTTGAAACTTCACAATAGCAATCTGGCCTGCTCAAGGTTTGTGTCTCTTCTCAGCCCTCCTCTCCTTTTATCTCTCAATTTGCCGAACCCCTGCCTTAAACAGTGAGCCCATGGAGTCGTTGATCACGAACGAGAATCTATCGGAGTCTATGCTTAGTTAGAGGAAGAAATTCCCGCTGGGGGAGGCAGAGTGCTTAGCGGTAAACACGTCTCGACTCTCGTGCCAGATTCCCCGTGGATTCGACATCGCGTCTCGTTGACAAAAAAGTGGCCAAGAGGCTTGAGCTAGTGTACATGCCTGACCCGATTGAAACAGTATCCTAGACCAAGAAGTGTTTCAGAGTTGTTGCAGGTGACAACAGGTAAAACAGGAAATATAAGACTCTAGACGACTCTAAAACGACAAAATATCACGGCACAATTCGCCAAAAAGTCGTCAAAGAATCTCCTAAGAGTCAATTTGAGGCGTTTTTATTGTCTGCGACTCTGATAGGGGCAACGCAAGTGACAGTGGGGCGTTTCCATAACGAATCGTAGAGTCGTGTCTGAGGCGTGCCAGAGTCGCTGTAGACTCATGGAGTTGCATTCAAAGCGCATCTGCATCACTTCATGAATTAGAATCGCATTTCGCATCTCTAACAACTATATTTAGACTGCTTGAGTTAGTAGGAAGTTAGGCGCCAACACAACGAGTTTAGGACGACTTTTTCACGATTCTGCAACTCACGTGCTGCGCTCGTGACTCGACATTCGTCTCTTCGTCGCGTTAAAAAAAGTCACAAGAATTGCCCTAGATTCGCTGATTATTTAGTGATTCTTGTTACGGTAATGTTTTCAACGGGTGACGGCGCGAAAGACAGGTCCGCTGTACCGTACACCCCGTGTGAGTGTGTGCCTGCTAAGGGGTCAGCGAACTCGGTACAAATGCTTTAACCTATCGGTGTCTTTGTGAACTAACTGCTAACCAATAGGCAATATCATGCCTTCCCTAGCAGAACTCACCGCCAGAGTACACGGTGCCCTTCTGCAGCGGCCCGGTGTGAGTCCCCAGTTTGAGTTTGCCGCTGGCCGGATCGACAACCCGCATGAGGCTGCCATCAGCGAAGAATCTCGGCTTGCAGGCGTCAACAACAGCGTAGTCGAAGTAGTCGCGCCACGAGTCGCCTAGCAGGTAGGTCATGATGTGCTCGGTGTACCAGTAGCCGGAGTTGGTGAGCAGAAACAGCTTAGCGCCGCCTGCGGACAGCTGGCGCAGCAGGTCGGCCAGGTCCGGGTCTTTGTGCACGTAGCGATCAACCTGCTCAACTGTGAGCTTCTTCAACTCGCCCTTGTCGTGAATATAATTAGTAGCCTCTCTGACATCGGTAAACAGGGTGCGAAATGAGATGAACACTTCGTTATAATTGAATCCGCTGCGGCTGACCGTGCAGTTGGATACAGACTTGAAGAACTCAATCACCGAGGCCAGGCAGTAGATCTCCGGCAAGTTAAACAATGTGTCGTAAACGTAGAAACGGTTGCTTAGCAACACAAATTTGTTCTCGTAGTGATTGCGCAATTCGGCAGCCGTGACGAAGCTTAAGCCAAACAGGCAGCTCAAAATGTTGCCAAACGTGTCCACCTTCAATAACAGGCCCTTCTCCTTGTCAAACCACAGGCCTCGGATGGGCACTGTGTGATCGTATTTAAACTGCAGAATGTCGGGCGGATACCCGGTCTCCACTAGCCGCTCCAGCATCAGTTTGAAGGACATGGTCTCGTACAGCGGCGACACGTACTGGGCCAGAGTGTAGTCCATGTCGAACCCGTAGAACTTGATCTTCTCCATTTGAACGCTGCGATTCACGAATATTCTGGCATGAGGGAGGAGACATTAAACTTATTGGTCATTCATTATTAGGGCGAAGAACATACAGGCGCGCCAATACTGTATGACACAGGCACGCACTCATACACACGCTGCACCCTCATGACTGTGAATCGCGCAACCCCACCCCCGATCTGGCCAATTTTTAAAAGTCAACCGTCGAACTCCCTAGAATTTGAAAGGAACTTTCCATATTTTGAATTCAACCCGATGAAAACGGTACGCAGGCCAAGAAGCGTATCAGAGTAATAATAAAGTGATTCAAGACGACTCTAAAACGATACACGACACAAGTAGCCAAAAAATCGTCAAAGAGTCGCTTAAGAATCACTTTGAAGCGTTTCTGGGTCTTCTATAGAGTCACTATAGAGTCTCTGAATTGTGTCTAAGTGCTCTAACTAGCCCACTGAGTTAGCAGAAAGTTAAACGCTAACACAACGATTCTTGGACGACTCTTGTGACTCGTTTACGATTCTACAACTCACGTGACACGCTTGTGACGCAACAGTCGCCTCTCCGTCGTATTATAGTCGTTTTGAGTCGTTAAAAAGTCACGAGAGTCGCCCCAGTGTCGCTAGTGAGTTGTTTGCAATGACTTTTCAGCAATTCTTGTCACGGTATCTTTTTCAACGGGCAACCAACTTGGCCCAAAAAGTCTGATAAAGCAGATTTTATCAAGAGTTTGCAACCGCAATCAAACAATAGTTCTGAAGATTTAGTGGAAAAATGTCTCACCTCTGACTTGTCTGCCGTTTGAACAAGTCAGCTGACGTCACTGACAATGACTCGCCACCGTTACGACGCGGATGCTGCTCTGTGTCTGCCATCGCCTTTCAAAGCTAGCTGGCTGGCTGCAATTAGATAATTATAAGCTGCTGTGCTAAGTCCTCGCTTTTGCTCTCTTTCTTTTGCCTTCTCCTCTCCTGCTTTGCCAATATATTCAGTGTAGCTTCAAGGTCAATCCTTCAGCTATCGCTAGTCGCAGGGCAGAACAGTAGCCGCTGATAATAGGGCAAGTGTTGACTAGGCGGACTTACGCACTTGGCTTTAGGAAATTCCTCACTGAATAACAAATGTCTATCCTATATACAGAAGCAAACTTGGCATTGGCGCGCACAGTTGCAGGCAATATTTTTTTACTTCAAAACAAAATACACATTGTTCAATAAACTTTTCCTATACAATAACCACTTCAGCTGAAACAGTTGGCGCTTAGCTAGCACGCACAGGGTTCATTGCGTAGAAAGACTATTCTCATAAAAATATTTGCGCGCGAGCAAACATAGATAAGACTTGATTTAATAAGATTTCTCTGAACCAGGGCGGACTGTAGAAGAGTGCAGCAGAAAGAAATGGACATAACCCAAGGCCGGCTCAGGGTGAGAAGTTAACTGCTGCGACAACACTCTGGCTGACGCCAATATGTCAGGGGAAGGGGATCAAGAAGGGTCGACCCGTATATAGTACAATAAAGCAGTAAAATATCCTGTATTTTACGAGACTGTCTACTCACAAAACACAAGTAGCAAGAAGTGAGTGTGAAGAGAATATTGCTAGATCTATTCAATAGTTTTATAAAAGTTAAATAAATCACATTTATCACATCTATTCAACTGCTGTGGTGATGACTGACTGACTAACTCACTGATATCATTATGTATCACACTCTCCTTTCTCTCCCTTCCTATATGTTGTAGCCTAACTGTTCCCTTCAAACCTGTATGCATATTCGTCATCACGTGACCCTGACTGTGGCGTTTTTAAGCATCAAAACTGTAGTGCCATTTGACATCCTAGGTCTAAACTTGAATTACCAAAATGAAAGCCAGGATACTAGCTAGAATTAGCTGAAAAATTCAAAATTGAACCAAAATATCTGCCCTTTACACTATGAGGCCTCTCTGACCCACAGAAGTTGCAGAAATTTATAGACTCTGTGTTTACAGATTATTCAAATTTTGAAAATTGATAGACATCTAAGATCTTGGAATCTTAGGAATCTATATTTTAAAAAATTATACTTCAAATGAAATATGAATTATAGAAAATATGAAATATAAATATTGCATCACCTTTGAAAAAAGGTAGGTGCCAATTTGTTATTTGGAGTCCAAATTAAATTTAGACATCAAAATTAAATTTGATGTCTAAACTTTTGTATACCTTATATTTGCTTATATTACTACTAAATAGGCTATTTATACTTCCACTTTGTACTTTAAATTGAAGTATCTAGTTAGGAAATAAAAACTTGTAAAATCTACTTCTAAATGGTACAAGTATATAAATGAAAACTCTAATATATCTCTAAAAAATCAGTAGAATGATACTTTAGGGATATTAAAAAGACCTTGACATATAATTATTAATGTCATTTAATATTACCCACAAATAGTGATCAACTTACTAAAATAAAAGCTTAGTAAGATAAATATTATAAACAATTGTCTATTGTAGAAAAAAGCTTGAGTAGATTTGTTTGAATTTTGACTTTACTTTTGATGTTCATTCATAAATATGAATACTAGAATACATTTGCTCCATTAGAAATTGTACATTATGAGGATAAAGGATTAATAGGCTTTGATTTGGTAGTGCAATCCACTGCAAATAAATTCATGCTGTTTGGTTAACTTTGGTACCTGGCTAATCAGGAACAGCCAACAAAACTGCCATTTGAGCAGGCTGACATGCTTGAGACATTGAAAATTTCTGACTAATGCTTGAGCAGACTATTCAATTCAAAAGCATAGTGGCAGTATAAATAGCAAAATGGGTATTTGCACCTTCCCCTCTAGGACAGCCTTGCAGCTAAGTCAAGTAAGTCAATTCGTGGTGGCAGCCTCCGCAACTGCATACCTGGCTTCATTGATACTAGTTATCACAAAGGTATTTTGAGCAGTCACATTGTGCTAGCAGTGTTAGCCATTAAGATGACATACTACACCCCAATGTAGACTATTTAAACTCCTATGCTAAGAAAATTCATTTATTAGGCTCTTTATCAGTGTTGGGAAAGTGGTCATCTATTAATTAATACTGTCACAGAATGCTAAGAAATATTTTAATGGTCCTGAAAATGAGGCTTATACATTAATGATGCCAGCTTTTTCTTGTAGTTTTAACCCAAAAAACTCATTGATTGGGCCAAATTCTAACTCTTAATCAATGCTCTAGTGTCTTATCAGGCAAAGAAAAAAGTTTTCTTTCAAGCAGATTCTGTGGGCTTCCTAAACACCCATACTCTATAATGACAGTACTGGTTATTGAATGTCTATGGCATAAAGTAGGGATTATTAGTGCTTATAACAGGGTCATTGCCCAAATAAAGATGTATAAAGATGCAATGACTCTAGCCAACCTCAGTGCACTTCTTCACAAGATAGTGCAAGGTTGTTTCAGTGACAACAAGCTCTTGGTAACATTGTTGCGCAGCTGCACTAGCATTTATAGGCCATTGTCAACTACCTGGCTAGAATTGACATTGCCACCAATATGAAAGTGGTTGAAAAGGCTTATATTCAGTGTTTTATCACTGTCAGTTGACATTGTAACAGGGGTGTTTCTTCCTTCTTAATAATATCCCACTGTTGTTACCAAAAGCTGTCCCAGGGCTCTTATTTGTTTTCTTGTTTAGCCTTACTAGCTGCCACCAAAGTTGTCAAAGGGCTAAACTAATCTTTTAAGTTGGTAGCTGCCACCAGGATTATCCTATTAATAAATTATGAGTTTATCAATCTTAGAATAATCCGAGAAATGTTTCTTAGAATTGATCTGAGTATATATCTTAGTATTTAGGCTGAGTATTTATTCTGAGTATATCATTCTTAGAATATTCTTTAGCCCTTACAATTGTTATCATTCTCCTGTTATTCTGGTAGCATTTACTATTGTTCTAGTAGCATTTATTATTATTCTGGCCTGAGTGGTCTATTGGCTATACTGGTATATGTATTTCATGTACTTTGCAAGTCCTTGGGCATTACCGAGATCAGAGGGTCACAGCCTCCGGTTATTCTTACACTTATTACTTAAGAACTACTTTGTATTCTCTTACTACTCAATGCTGCTGCTTCTCAATAGTATATACTGTATACGCTTCAGTCTATTTTGCTCTTATGTCTGCAAATGAATGACTCGGAAAACGGCTTCTCTTATATTTATTTGTAACACTCCTTTCTTTATATGCTTACTCCTTTCATAGGAACTGCACGAAGGCAAGTTGCTCTCTCTCGGCCCAGATCGCGTCTATTTATACTAAATTATTCCATAGTTTTTAACAAAAATTAATTTGCGAAAATATTTTGGAAAACACGTACATTATAGCAAATCATTTGCTTAGTATTTTGGCACGAATTTAAAAGCATCAAATTGTAAAAATATAGATCGCCCTGCACAACATGAAAAAGAAGTGTTTGCCTATAAAGAAATGTTGTCAAGGTGTGACTGCCAATGTCTGATGCACCTTGTTAGGACTGAGTAATATCTATAATTGCTTCTAGCATAACAAAATTTGTTTGACCTATATGGGACAATATAGATTGGCCTGTTTCCCCATGTTTCTAAATTGGTTTTCCTTTGGAAATATGTTCCTTCCCATATAAAGCAACTAACTACATTATTATACTTAGTTCTAGGCTTGTAAAATTGAATAGCACCAGGAATATAGCTTGGTGTCTGACTATATTCCATAGCCTTATCCTTTTCCTGTTTTTAAATTATTTTTATATTGTTTGTTATTTATGTTAATGCAGCACTAGTTTTTCCAAACTATTTTAATCTGTTTATGTTTATGCTTAATATTATTTTAAAGTTGAATCAAAAGTTGCAACTCTATATTTTATCCACATCTACTTTTCACAAAGTATATTTACTCCAAATGGCATATTTATGTGCCTAGTTTTTATTTGCTTCAAAAATCATATTTATTTGTCAAGTGCATCTACATCTGCCATCTATGCTAGATAGAACATTTATATACATAGTTTAACTGCTTCAAACTGCACATTTACTTATCAATTGCATTTGCACCAAAGGCAAATTTATGCAATTAGTATAACTGCTTCAAACTGCATATTTACTTGTCAAAGGCCAAATGGTACATTTATGGCATAGTTGTATATAATTATAAGCACTGGCACAGTTGATGCATAGTTATAGCACAGGAGTGCACAATTAAAAAAAATTAATTGTCATTTGAGCCAAGTAGCATAGCATAGTTATATTTGTGCCAAGCTATAACTATTAATTGTTGATAATGCTTATTTTTGTCTCATTTTGACAGTCACTTTGTTATTCACTTTAATTCATTTTTTATGTGCCATTTGATGCATTTAATTAAAGGGCTATTATTCTCAGTCAGGTGATAAAACTTATAAAAATCAATAAAAAATATTAAAGAAGCAATTTATTACATAAAGAAATAATAATTATATATTCAATAAAACAAATAATTGGTTTGATAAATTAATTGCAAAAATAACCTAGCTAGAACAAAATATTTTATGGATATTGATAATTATTATAAGCATTACTTAAAGTTAAAGCACAAAGCATTTAGTCAAGAAAATATCTTAAAGCCGAATGAATTGCTTTAAATTTGAATTATAAAGGCTTATTTAATATATAAGGCAATAATATGGTCTGGATTTTGTTTTGACAATGACAATGATAACATTTTACATTATAATTTAATTGCTATCGTCATATTCCATTTCGTCATATCGGATGACGAAGTGACCAGAAGCAAAGTAGCTTGAAAAATAATATGACGAAGTGACCAAATATTTAGTTATACTGGATACTTCGTCATCAACCAATCAATCTGTGCGTGATTCGAGTTAGTATAAACTAACACTATTTTTTGTTTAATAACTAAAAGCTGCGGCAAGCAGAACCGATCGATTGACAGATTTTATCAATTGAGATGACAAAATGACTAGGATCATTAGGATTCCAAGTAAATATATTTAATTGCCACAATAATTCACTAATATGATTGGTGGATGACGAAATGACTCTCTTCAGGTAGTGCATGTTAATAAAGATGACGAAGTGACCATAGTCGAGGTGAGCACCCCAGACACCCAGATGACGAAATGGCAGATGACGAAATGACTAGGAACCGCCTAGTCCTAACCTAAGCTTTCAATTAACATATCCTACAGATATGACCTAAGGATTTTTATACAGAATAATCTAAACAAAAATTTACTATGTTATGCTTCAACCCTTGAGACACCTGTATGCATAGTAAGTCTTAAATAAGTCCAGCAAACTATTTTGTCATTAATTGCATAATAGGCCCTATGAAGTTGAAGTCCTATGCCAATGCCAATGGCAATTTGGCTACATAAATTTTGCAAAATGTTTCCATTGGCAGAGCCTTTAGAAGTTAGCTGCGGCATTTTGAATTAAAATTTGCAAAAAACAAAAAAGATACACTAATTTAGATAAACTACACTGATCAGGAAAGTGAAAAATGAATATGTCCGCGTGTTTGTGTTTTCTCTTTTTTCAATCTTATTATCTTCACAAAGTTCATAAGCTAAATTCCAAACTCAACTTCAGAAGCATTTACAAAACAATTTATTTTATTAATTCTTGCCGTATCCAAGCGTCTATCACTTCAGAAATGACATTTATTGGTGGCTGTTTTGCTTCGACAAGATAATTAAGCACGCAATAAAAAAATTCATTTCACTTTTTAAAAAGCTGAATAATTTCTTAGAAATTAACAGTAACCAAATTCGTCCGTGATATCGGAAATGGAATTATAATATTACGAGCTCGTCGGTTTTTCTTTTTGAATTTTGAAAAATCTTTCGAGGCAGCATAAAAATTAAATGTCAAAATTTTCACGATATCCTGCGACACTGATGCTCCTGTTATTTAGAAATTAATTCTCCATATTTTTTGCAAAAAATTACACTAGCAGACTTAAAGATAAACAAAAGAATTTTCACCCGCTCACTTTTTGGTGAGATCTGCTAAAATCTGCCACCGAGTGCATGTACGTTTTAAAATGTACATGAAGTGATTCATTAAGGTGGCAGTCGTGGCAGATCTCACCAGATTGAGAAAGAATTAAATCAATACTCCGGGTAGGGAAAGTCTGTCGACATCCAGATTTTTTCTGTTGAAACTCCCGTGTGCTCTCTCTCAGCTGGCGCCGATATGTACGGCCACCAAGCCTCGCTCCCTAGGAAATTCACCTAAGTTGATGCTTTGACGGTATGGCCTTCAAGTTTTCATATTCCTGTTTAAAACTATAGTGATCGACCCAATTTTTCTTTAATCAATCGCATACCCATATACATACAGACAACTCATTTTTAGTAGTATATTGGATCTAGGGTACGTGTTTGAAGGCTACACGCCAAAGGCACAGCCAACCACTGCAGTTACTTGCGCAAAAGTACCACCCAGACAAAAAGCTACTAATGAGATAGGCATCCTAGCCTGGCTTTAAGGGCACTTCTAGTCTGGCTATGGCCGGTCTCTATAATTGGGACACTATATGCGAGGTAACAAAATTAAAATAATGTTTTGCATTGGGGCCATTCTTCCGTCTAGGGCTAGCAGAATTGCATGGCCTTCCTGAATGATCTACCAGCTGGTTCTCTGTTGCTGCTACATGACGCTGATAACAAAGTTATCCTTCTCAAATGGGCACGCGTGCATATGTCTCCGATTATAATTATAGATCCCCGGACCTTCGTGATGCTCGGACTAGGCCTTAAGTATCTGTACTATTGCTTCAACCTGTTGTATTAATAGTAATAGTAATAATGGCAATGCTTCAAATAGTTGTTACAATAATCAAACACCAGTTTCACTTCTAAATATGCAGTGCGAGCTGCACTCTACTCTCGCCGATCGGATAGCCGGGCATGACTAACAACGAGAAACGGCTGGTCATTTATTAACGAGATATAAAAAAACCGGCAACTTAGAAATTATGACAATTAAAAGTGCGCTTGGACTTTAAAATGAGCAAAAACTTGAGTAAAACGCCCAAAAAATAATATAACAGCGAAATACTTTTATTTTGCATGGTAGACAGGTGGGTCACTGTGCTAGCTGGGCGCTGTCACAGGCTTCGATGATCCTGTTGACGTTTTATTATGATCGTGCTAGGCTTCAATTTCTTTGTTTGGGGTTTGATATTCGGGGGATTTCTCAGTGAAATCGGATGGGAGAGGGATTATCAGATTCTCTAGAGGGAGATCACGGTGATATTTTGTCCAAAACAAGTGAATAGGAGACATCACAAATCCTAATGGGGGTGGAGGTGGGGAGACATCGGTTATATGGTTCTGGCAGGAAAGGTCGAAGCGAGCGCCAACCCTGCCTGTTTATATAGAACCCGAATCACGAATTGCGCGCGTGAATAAAAGGCCTTAAATTGACCTTGACCTGTGTCGCTTAGCTGTGCTGTGATTGGTTTGTAAAATTGGGTGGGTGTGCGCAGCTTTGGAAGGGATCAAATGGAGATTACCATGTGATCGGGAGAAAAAGACTTTACAGAAGTGGGGCTTTACTGGGTGCGTTTTTCTTGAGGTGATTCGAACCATAGCCTGGATGTTGGGGTGGGTTGGCAAGGGAATGGGGTGGGCATAGGGAATGAGTCAAGCGATGGGTCATTGTCTTGTTGAGTGTTTATGAAAAAGTTGCTTGCTTTTATTTATAGCGACAAACCACACAACTAGCATATAATCGATAAATTTAAGCTAGAACTTAATCAATGTCTATGGGGTTCAACATTTTATTGCTACAATGCCTACCCTGAGTTCAAGGACATTTAAGAATTGCTCAATAGTCACGCCGCAGTTGTTTTGGTTTTCTAAAATTTAGCATCAAGCAGGAGCTTCAACCGATCGATAATGCCGAGAAACTCGTCGCCGCAGAATTCATCGGACGAATCGCCGTCGTGCAAGCACGGCTACCAGCGCGAGCTGCTCCTGCTGTACCCGAGCCTGTCCATCTACGGCCCCATACCCGGCAACATTACTCAAATCCAACGGCTAGACAATCGGCGCGCCGTGTCCGTCAAATTTACTTGCGAACCGAAGATCAGCGAGTTCCTCAAGAGTGTGGCCAAGATGCAGGTG
Organism: Macrostomum lignano; assembly: GCA_002269645.1. Classification (NCBI taxonomy): domain Eukaryota; kingdom Metazoa; phylum Platyhelminthes; family Macrostomidae; genus Macrostomum; species Macrostomum lignano. The sequence continues at coordinate 435,484 of NIVC01000037.1, read as the reverse complement.
AAACTATTTTTCGATTGGTTTGTTCGCAATTATTACATAATTCAGCTCCTTCCAATTGAGCTTTAAGGCTTAGTGCGCCTAGTCTTCTCACATTCTTCGCCTTTAGAGCTAATTAGCTACTCTTGAATTTTCTATGCTGTAGCAGGTGGCCGTTCTGCTTAATAGCTTCAATGGGACTTCCACCACTTTACACTTCTTCGACGTGCATGACAAAAACAATTACAAGAGGGTTTTGGGCACCCTGACGCAACGCCTTCAGCTACGTCGTCCCACAACCAGTGCTGACAGCAATTCTGCTCATTCCGCTAACTTTCTGAGCACTTACACGTACATGCGCGCAGACTCTGTACGCAGGCACAGCATTCATACACACGCTCACACAGGGTGTACAGCAGCCCTGACTTTCTAATCGTCAGGCACGTACACTCATGAGTCTAGCTCGTAGCACGCACGATAAGCCATGGCCGATTTTCGCGCACTGGATCCACAGCTTACTTAAAATCATACTTAATCGTAGTTTAAAATTTTATAATAGTAAAAGACCCCGATAGAGCCAGCCTTGGCCAGACGATCGGCTAACTCAGTGCCTGAAGCGCAGGCTCGTATCACAGAGCCTGCGCAAACTGAACATTCAATTCAATGTCAAAATAAATTCTTCCGCTATAGCTATAAATCACGTTCTAAATGGTCCTTCTCTAGCCGTAGCCGTAACTCTTCGCTTTCTCCTCATCAGTCTAAGCTGTGGCCTTATATCGCAAATTGCATCACCCACGAGAGACAGGACGAGAACCGTGGGCATGGAGAGTGAATTGCGTCACTTGGGGCTGAGCTCTGAGAAAAATTGGCTACTTGTTTCAAGGCGCAAACTATAAAATGTTGCCGAGTGCATTTAACAGAGTAGCTAATCCCTCGCAAAAAATTCTCAATAGCTAAAAGTTATAAACTTGGAGACCGTGGACACTGACAGACTTACCCGAGTAACATTTTGGCGTAAGATCGGCGACGGGATAACCAACGAGACACTGTAGCGCCGCGACGGCCTGACCCTTCCAAGCCAACTCTGTTGCTTCGTTATTGACTCCAGCTTGGTTCCATCTCTCTATTTTGGTCTATTCAAAAAGTGTCTTTTGTTTAACAATCAAGTGACTGATTTGTATACAGACCGGTACTTTCGGTCATTGAACAATCGCGCAATCACCGCCCAATGCAGGCCCAGTTCAACGATACGGTGTTCTTCGAGTTGAAGATTCTCCGTCGGATGTCGCAGCCTGGCCAGCCGGCCAAGCTGAACATCTACACCGGCCGGGCCAACCTGGCCAGCCAGATCGACTCCGAGCGGGACAATTTCGGCCGCGAGGTGCACATCAGCATGGATTTGGACGAGCGCCTGTCGTCCACGTGCGACTTTGAGTTCGCTGGGCAGCAATTCTTCAGCCTGACGGCCAGGAAGATCGAGGCTTACTACTCCACCTGACCCGATTAAATTGATTTCTCTGATTCTCATTTAATAAAATTATCGAAAAAAAGTTTGACCGCGGTTGAAAATGTGTGTTGGAGCAAAAACACTTGTCTACTCCCAACCAAAGTGAGAAAAAAGCTGACATGTCATAAGCTTCAAACCTATTCGATTTTAAAAGGATTTCAGAGAGAACAAATATTTTTATGGAGTGGCTGCTGTAATAATAACTCCACAAGGAAGGAGATCAATGGATACTTGCTAAATATTGTCCGTTGGCAATCAAGGACGTCCTTACAGCCACTGTAATTGCGCGTGTACGGCATGCACAGCCACTGTAATTGCGTGTGTACGGCATGTACAGCCACTGTAATTGCGTGTGTACGGCATGCAAGCGCTGAGATTGTGGATGCATGTAGGGAGACTTTCGAACTCCCCCCCCCGACTCACACCACCGTAGATTTCTGCTCAGAGCTGCTAACTCCCTGTCACAGAAAGCAGAACTGGATCTTAAGCCGAGCATTTTTATGCAATTGTATCGAGTAGTGTGGAATCAAGCGACGTGTTGTGCAGTCGGCAACTGGACGGGCCACAACATCCACGCCGAGTCGTATTGCCCATAGCCGGTGTAGGAGGTGCTGCTTCTGACGCTGCAGGCACCCTACAAGCGAGGACAGGCTTGCTCAACTGTCTAACAAGCTCGTGTCACTGTCGAACATGTTTGTGTCACTACTGCTGAACGTGTTTGTGTCACTGTCGAACGTGTTTGTGTCACTGTCGAACATGTTTGTGTCACTACTGCCGAACGTGTTTGTGTCACTGCCGAACATGTTTGTGTCACTGCCGAACATGTTTGTGTCACTGCCGAACATGTTTGTGTCACTGCCGAACGAGTTTGTCACTGCCGAACATGTTTGTGTCACTGCCGAACATGTTTGTGTCACTGTCGAACATGTTTGTGTCACTGCCGAACATGTTTGTGTCACTGCCGAACGTGTTTGTGTCACTGTCGAACGTGCTTGTGTCACTACTGCCGAACGAGTTTGTGTCACTGCCGAACATGTTTTTGTCACTGCCGAACATGTTTGTGTCACTGCCGAACATGTTGATGTGTTCCTTATTACCAGTCCTCAACTGTAATCAAGGAACAATCACTTCTAGCTCTGTAGCTAGGCAACCCAGTAATCAAATGAAGGTATTCAATTACCTTTGAGTCCTTAAATGAGAGCTTTCGTAATAATCCTCGTCCGTAGTATCGCGATCAGTAACTTTCCTGTCCTTCAGGAAGTTTAGGCGCCTGGTAACAGTTGATCTGGTCCGTTATCTCCTTTGTCCTCTTGACTTCTTGCCGGCCGGTATCTGTAGTTCGGACCAATCGGAAGCTTCCAAATTAACAATGGGGATCCCTGCGCCAAACTGCGGTTTAATATAAGCCTACTCCTTCTAGTAGTGCCTCTATGCACTCTAGGTATGGCTCCGGAAACCACTGATAGTCTTCTAAGATCTATCAGGGGCAGTCCTTCTGGAGACTGCAACCAGTGGAGTCTAAACAGACTCAAGAGTCTCAACAGACTCAAATAAACTCAAGTCTCAATAGACTTGAGCGAGACGTCTCAACCAACGGGCGCAAATGAGTAAGGCTTACCGCAAGAACTCGTCCACGACGCGAGTTTCTTCAGGAAGGCTTCACTAGAGCTTCCTCTTCGGAGCTTCTCTCCCTTGGAGATTTTCTGGCTCCGGGTCCGTTCCGGACCACTTGTATTTATAGGCGTTCAGACCTCTCTCGAGGTCGTACATCACTGTCTTCGCAAATGTCAAAGGGTCACGATTCGGTGGCTGTCAAGCATGACAGGGTAGAAAGTTGCGCAACTAGTCTACTGTAAAAGCGCATGATTGGTTACCGTAGCTGGTAGACTTTGATTGGTTCATCCGGGTGCAACCCGAGTGCAAACAAAATGATGACTTGAAGGTGGGGTTTGAATTGACAGTTGTTGGTCGCACGTGATTGGGTGATTTCTAAAATTAGCATGCTCGAGGTCTCTCTCTTCCTATTGGTTAGTCCGAATATACTTATAGTTCAAAGCATACCTTTATTCATGCTCTTCAATTTACTACTAAATAAAATGTGTGAGTAGTACATTAACACTTTTATGTCTTCTTACGGGAGGTAGAACACTCTACAATGTTTGTGTCACAGCCGAATGTGTTTGTGTCACTTCCGAGGCCAACATCCTATTGACTTTGCCATGAATGAATTATAATTCTTTCATGCATAAATGTAATCAAGTTTTTGTGTAACGAATTAAAAAGGACTCAAGGACTCAGACCAGAGTCCGTTAGATTCGATTTAATTATTCTGTTCATTCGATAATTAAATCTGGAGTAAAAATGCTGATATGACTAAAGTCAATTAGAATTCATGAAGTTGCGACACAGAACAGATAAGCACTAATTAGCATGGCTTCAAGAGATATGATGAAGGATTTGTATGAATGTTGGCTATATAAAAATCATTACAGAGTCTGTGCCACCCGTCTGCATCATAAAACACAATTAAAAAATAATTTTTGCCAATCATTAAAGAAGACGACGCCACACGGTCGCATAAGCAATAAAAAATAATTTACAGCAAATCGCGTACAGTTAGAGGCAGGGTTGACACCTGAACCAATGATTAAATCCTAGATAACAGGTTCGCCTAGCTACTTATTAGGTTATGCTCTAACTGAGCCAATTTCTACTGAAAATTGCTCGCTATTGCAAGCATTGAATTGCGATTTAAGCAAAATTTTGCATATAGAACTCTAGAAGTCCCACGTCAGATACATGCATTCGGGTCTAGTTGCGCGAAAATGGGTATAAGGGTTCAGTGACCCATTTTTCCTATAGGGATCCTCCTAGACATGGGGCTGCATGTGACCAGTGGAATGCTTGGGAATAGGGGTAGAGGTGACCAGTTGAATGCTTGGGAATGGGGGTAGAGGTGACCAGTGGAATGCTTGGGAATAGGGGTAGAGGTGACCAGTTGAATGCTTGGGAATGGGGGTAGAGGTGACCAGTGGAATGCTTGGGAATAGGGGTAGAGGTGACCAGTGGAATGCTTGGGAATAGAGGTAGAGGTGACCAGTGGAATGCTTGGGAATAGGGGTAGAGGTGACCAGTGGAATGCTTGGGAATAGGGGTAGAGGTGACCAGTGGAATGCTTGGGAATAGGGGTAGAGGTGACCAGTGAAATGCTTCCAGGGAATAGGGGTAGAGGTGACCAGTGGATTGCTTGGGAATAGGGGTAGAGGTGACCAGTGGAATGCTTCCAGGGAATAGGGGTAGAGGTGACCAGTGGAATGCTTGGGAATACGGGTAAAGGTGACCAGTGGAATGCTTCCAGGGAATAGGGGTAGAGGTGACCAGTTGAATGACTGGGAATAAGGGATAGAGATGACCAGTTGAATGACTGGGAATAAGGGATAGAGATGACCAGTTGAATGACTGGGAATAAGGGATAGAGGTGACCAGTGGAATGCTTGGGAATAGGGGTAGAGGTGACCAGTGGAATGCTTCCAGGGAATAGGGGTAGAGGTGACCAGTTGAATGACTGGGAATAAGGGATAGAGATGACCAGTTGAATGACTGGGAATAAGGGATAGAGATGACCAGTTGAATGACTGGGAATAAGGGATAGAGATGACCAGTTGAATGACTGGGAATAAGGGATAGAGATGACCAGTTGAATGACTGGGAATAAGGGATAGAGATGACCAGTTGAATGACTGGGAATAAGGGATAGAGATGACCAGTTGAATGACTGGGAATAAGGGATAGAGGTGACCAGTGGAATGCTTGGGAATAGGGGTAGAGGTGACCAGTGGATTGCTTGGGAATAAAGTATATAGGTGGCCAGTTTAAAAAATACTGGACCCGCATTAGCTATGCTATGGACTTAAGCAATATTTTCCTGTTTCATTAATTACAATAAATCTTATTTTAACGTCCATTCTCTATGCTGGCGACGCGTTGAACGAGGCTGTCTAATTGGCGAGACAACTTTGACACGCCTCTCAAGGTCCAACCAATTTGATGCTCCAGCGCCGGCCGCTTGAGGGACAGCGGGTCATCTACGAATGAAGACTCTGCCGCTGTCGCGCTGCGGGTTCCAGAAGTGGGCGAGGAGAGGCTCGGGTTGTAAATGCTCAAAAATTTACTGCACTGGATTAATTTATTCTACGATTGAATGACGCAGCCCGATGAAAACGATATGGAGACCAAGAAGCGTTCCAGAGTCACTAAAAATAGTAAAGAAATGACTCTAGGTGACTCTAAAACGACGACATGTCACTGTACAAATCGTCTAAGAGTCAAGTTGAGGCGTTTTATTGTCAGCAACTCTGAAACGACTCTTGGGTGAGGCAAGGAACTCTGGGGCGCTTCTATGAAGGCTTTCAGGACAGATAGTCGTATCTGAGACGTTCCAGAGTCGCCAAAGAATCACTGAGTTGCGTCTAAAGCGCATCTGCGTCACTTTATGAATTAGAATCGCATTTCGCATTTATAAAAATTCTATTTAGACTACTTGAGTTAGTAGAATGTTAAGCACTAACACAACGACTCTTGGATGACTTTTCTAGACTCTTTTACGATTCTGCAACTCAAGTGATGCGCTCGTGACTCAACAGTCGCCTCTCCGTCGCGTTACAGTCTTTTGAGTCGTCACAAGAGTCGCCCCAGAGTCGCTAGAGTCACTAGTGAGTTGTTTGTAATGACTTTAAGCGATTCTTGTCACATGAGGTTTTCGACAGGCACTACCAGACAAAAAATAATGCTTACGTTTGCGTCGCCGTGAGAGCCGCGACCTGCCTTTGCAGCAATATTACCCGGTAAGAGAGAGTGACAGCAGATATTGTGCATAGAAGGAGGCTGCAACGGTAAATGTTTACATAGGTTAAAATGGTTCTTTTTTATTTTCCTCCTTTATAACTGTACAAATCAAGGTCACTAAAACTCCACTTTCAACAAATTCAAGATGGCTAAGAGAACGGTGGCTTTCGGTTCTGAATATGCTGGAGGGACAGTGGATTTGGTCTTGGATATCCTGGAGGGACAGTGGCTTTGGTCTTGGATATCCTGGAGGGACAGTGGCTTTGGTCTTGGATATCCTGGAGGGACAGTGGCTTTGGTCTTGGATATCCTGGAGGGACAGTGGCTTTGGTCTTGGATATCCTGGAGGGACAGTGGCTTTGGTCTTGGATATCCTGGAGGGACAGTGGCTTTGGTCTTGGATATCCTGGAGGGACAGTGGCTTTGGTCTTGGATATCCTGGAGGGACAGTGGCTTTGGTCTTGAATATCCTGGAGGGACAGTGGCTTTGGTCCTGGATATCCTAGAGGGAGAGTGGCTTTGGTCCTGGATATCCTGGAGGGACAGTGGCTGTGGTCCTGGATAGCCTGGAGGGACAGTGGCTTTGGTCCTGGATAGCCTGGAGGGACAGTGGCTTTGGTCCTTGATATCCTGGAGGGACAGTGGCTTTGGTCGTGGATTGATAGTTCGTCCAGCTAAAGCGCCAGCGTACGAGAGCGGGATAGCAGAAGAAGACAACAACTCACAGCATCAGAGAGAGAACTGCCCCCGCTGACACCCAAGTGAGTCGCGGTGCGTATCGAACAAGAGTAGCCAGTTTTGCCAGCCAGCGGTGGCAGACACTGGTCAATCTTCCAGTCTCCGTAGCTGGCTGATTTCTGTTCGTCTCTAACTGCCGGTCCTCTTGCTGTTCCTCTTGCTCCTCCTCCTCCTCCTCCTCCTCCTCCTCCTCCTCCTCCTCATCCTCCTCCTCCACATTGCCATCGAGCTCTTCTCCATCATCCTCTATTCGATCGCCGACGTCCTGTTGTAACTGCAGCTGCTGAACAACTGGGCTGGCGTCGAATCCCGAGTCACCTGAGTCGTCCGTTGAAGCTTCGACCTGACTGACGACGGCCTGTTGATTGGATTGAGAGCGGGATGTGGAATATTTCTTCAGCTTTAACCGGGTTAGTTCCTTAGCTTCTTAAGGAAAATTATGTTTACAGCCGGCTATCTAGCCAAAGATATCAGAATCCCCCTATGAGCCTTGACATTTCAGTAGTAAGCCTTGACTTCTCAGCAGTTCCCACATGAGTCTTGACATCTTGGTAATCCCCCATGAGCCTTGACATATCAGCAATCCCCCATGAGCCTTGACATATCAGCAATCCCCCATGAGCCTTGACATATCAGCAATCCCCCATGAGCCTTGACATATCAGCAATCCCCCATGAGCCTTGACATATCAGCAATCCCCCATGAGCCTTGCCATATCAGCAATCCCCCATGAGCCTTGCCATATCAGCAATCCCCCATGAGCCTTGACATATCAGCAATCCCCCATGAGCCTTGACATATCAGCAATCCCCCATGAGCCTTGACATATCAGCAATCCCCCATGAGCCTTGCCATATCAGCAATCCCCCATGAGCCTTGACATATCAGCAATCCCCCATGAGCCTTGCCATATCAGCAATCCCCCATGAGCCTTGAAAAACCAAGCCCAACCAAACCTTAAACCTTGGCATTTCAGCCACCTGTACGAGCTAAGTAAGTGCGTAATTAATAACTCATACTAATGAGAGTGGCATTTGATTGATGTTACTAAGATAACCACTTCTTTTATTGCTTCGCATCAGTTTAAATGTAAGGCAGAAGCAGAAATCTGGAAACAAATACTCGTAGAATAGAAAAGAAGAGAAGAGAGACGGCCACAAATTCAATGGATTCTGAATTTCTATTCTTAGAGCGAATCACGCCACCATTTTGCTTACGGGGAGTGGCGAGCAAAAGGCGTGACTGCGAACTTAATAGCATAAACTTAGAAAGAGCCCTGTCAGTAGAATTGAATATGAAACTCTAACTGCTTGTCAAACTTTGCTCATCTATTTTCAACTCGAAGATCTGAGGCGCATTTTAGCCTATCTGAGCTACAGTCTAGCCTCAATCTGAGCTACAGTCTAGCCTCAATCTGAGCTACAGTCTAGCCTCAATCTGAGCTACAGTCTAGCCTCAATCTGAGCTACAGTCTAGCCTCAATCTGAGCTACAGTCTAGCCTCAATCTGAGCTACAGTCTAGCCTCAATCTGAGCTACAGTCTAGCCTCAATCTGAGCTACAGTCTAGCCTCAATCTGAGCTACAGTCTAGCCTCAATCTGAGCTACAGTCTAGCCTCAATCTGAGCTACAGTCTAGCCTCAATCTGAGCTACAGTCTAGCCTCAATCTGAGCTACAGTCTAGCCTCAATCTGAGCTACAGTCTAGCCTCAATCTGAGCTACAGTCTAGCCTCAATTTGAGCAAACCAAAGCAACCTAAAAGATGCGTCCTCACCAGAGCAGCGTGGGATTCTACAATTGCGCTGGCACTGTTCGCTGCATCAGCTGAGGCATCCCAGGCGGACTGCAGCTGCTGCAGCAGTCGATCTCGGGAGCCAATGTTTGAGAAGGTTACCTAAAAAAGTGTGACAAAAGAAGCATTTTTTATATTAAATAGTTAATGCAGATTGGCAAAGCTTATGACTCAAGTTATTTTTCTGATGCCCAAAACATAGTGACTTAGAGCTTTATGACATAGATCCTTATGACTCAGATCCTTATGAACCAGATCCATATGACCCAGATCCTTATGACCCGGATCCTTATGACCCAGATCCTTATGACCCAGATCCTTATGACCCAGATTCTTATGACCCAGATCCTTATGACCCAGATCCTTATCACCCAGATCCTTATCACCCAGATCCTTATCATCCAGATCCTTATGACCCAGATCCTTATCATCCAGATCCTTATGACCTAGATTCAAATGACCTAGATCCTTATGACCCAGATCCTTATGACCCAGATCCTTATGACCCAGATCCTTATGACCCAGATCCTTATGACCCAGATTCTTATGACCCAGATCGTTATGACCCAGATCCTTATCATCCAGATCCTTATGACCCAGATCCTTATCATCCAGATCCTTATGACCCAGATCCTTATCATCCAGATCCTTATGACCTAGATTCAAATGACCTAGATTCTTATGACCCAGATCCTTATGACCCAGATCCTTATGACCCAGATCCTTATGACCCAGATCGTTATGACCCAGATCCTTATGATCCAGATCCTTATGACTCAGATCCTTATCATCCAGATCCTTATGACCCAGATCCTTATCATCCAGATCCTTATGACCTAGATTCAAATGACCTAGATCCTTATGACCCAGATCCTTATGACCCAGATCCTTATGACCCAGATCCTTATGACCCAGATCCTTATGACCCAGATTCTTATGACCCAGATCGTTATGACCCAGATCCTTATCATCCAGATCCTTATGACCCAGATCCTTATCATCCAGATCCTTATGACCCAGATCCTTATCATCCAGATCCTTATGACCTAGATTCAAATGACCTAGATTCTTATGACCCAGATCCTTATGACCCAGATCCTTATGACCCAGATCCTTATGACCCAGATCGTTATGACCCAGATCCTTATGATCCAGATCCTTATGACTCAGATCCTTATCATCCAGATCCTTATGACCCAGATCCTTATCATCCAGATCCTTGTGACCTAGATTCAAATGACCTAGATTCTTATGACCCAGATCCTTATGACCCAGATCCTTATGACCCAGATCCTTATGACCCAGATCCTTATGACCCAGATCCTTATGACCCAGATCCTTATGACCCAGATCCTTATGATCCAGATCCTTATGACCCAGATCCTTGTGACCCAGATCCTTATCATCCAGATCTTTATGACCTAGATTCAAATGACCTAGATTCTTATGACCCAGATCCTTAGGACCCAGATCCTTATGACCCAGATTCTTATGACCCAGATCCTTATGACTCAGATCCTTATCATCCAGATCCTTATGACCCAGATCCTTATCATCCAGATCCTTATGACCTAGATTCAAATGACCTAGATCCTTATGACCCAGATCCTTATGACCCAGATCCTTATGACCCAGATCCTTATGACCCAGATCCTTATGACCCAGATCCTTATGACCCAGATTCTTATGACCCAGATCCTTATGACTCAGATCCTTATCATCCAGATCCTTATGACCCAGATCCTTATCATCCAGATCCTTATGACCTAGATTCAAATGACCTAGATTCTTATGACCCAGATCCTTATGACCCAGATCCTTATGACCCAGATCCTTATGACCCAGATCGTTATGACCCAGATCCTTATGATCCAGATCCTTATGACTCAGATCCTTATCATCCAGATCCTTATGACCCAGATCCTTATCATCCAGATCCTTGTGACCTAGATTCAAATGACCTAGATTCTTATGACCCAGATCCTTATGACCCAGATCCTTATGACCCAGATCCTTATGACCCAGATCCTTATGACCCAGATCCTTATGACCCAGATCCTTATGACCCAGATCCTTATGATCCAGATCCTTATGACCCAGATCCTTGTGACCCAGATCCTTATCATCCAGATCTTTATGACCTAGATTCAAATGACCTAGATTCTTATGACCCAGATCCTTAGGACCCAGATCCTTATGACCCAGATTCTTATGACCCAGATCCTTATGACTCAGATCCTTATCATCCAGATCCTTATGACCCAGATCCTTATCATCCAGATCCTTATGACCTAGATTCAAATGACCTAGATTCTTATGACCCAGATCCTTATGACCCAGATCCTTATGACCCAGATCCTTATGACCCAGATCCTTATGACCCAGATCCTTATGACCCAGATCCTTATCATCCAGATCCTTATGACCCAGATCCTTATCATCCAGATCCTTATGACCTAGATTCAAATGACCTAGATTCTTATGACCCAGATCCTTATGACCCAGATCCTTATGACCCAGATCCTTATGACCCAGATCGTTATGACCCAGATCCTTATGATCCAGATCCTTATGACTCAGATCCTTATCATCCAGATCCTTATGACCCAGATCCTTATCATCCAGATCCTTGTGACCTAGATTCAAATGACCTAGATTCTTATGACCCAGATCCTTATGACCCAGATCCTTATGACCCAGATCCTTATGACCCAGATCCTTATGACCCAGATCCTTATGACCCAGATCCTTATGATCCAGATCCTTATGACCCAGATCCTTGTGACCCAGATCCTTATCATCCAGATCTTTATGACCTAGATTCAAATGACCTAGATTCTTATGACCCAGATCCTTATGACCCAGATCCTTATGACCCAAATGCAAAACTCGTAATGCACTGTAAGCCTCTCACCGCCCGCTGAGCCGTGGCGATTCTGATCCCGGTGGGAAACAGGGAGAAAACCTTCTCCTTGCAGATGGAGACGACGTCAGAGAATTTTAGTTTCACCTGATATCGTAATTGTGAATCAGTTTGCACTTTTGTCAGCAATCAATCATGTGTGGATGCCAAGGTAATGGTTCTGCAGCAAAACTTACCTCCGGGGTGAGGCTGGGCAGTGCCGGCCAGAAGCAGATGTGCCGGCGAGTGATCACGATGGTGCCGCGTGCGGGCACGTCCGATACGCAAAATGCGGGCATGGCTTCAAGTTTGGGGTGGTGGGGTGGAGATTTTTATCCTCATATACTTGCCGAAATCTGCTTTTTCTGATCATTCAATTATCGATCATATGATTTCATTTCTTCTTCCACATTACTTCTATCCTAATCCTCCAAAGACTTCTATCCTAATCCTCCAAAGACTTCTATCCTAATCCTCCAAAGACTTCTATCCTAATCCTCCAAAGACTTCTATCCTAATCCTCCAAAGCTGGACTTCTAATCTAATCCTCCAAGGACTTCTAACCTAATCCTCCAAAGATTTCTATCCTAATCCTCCAAGGACTTTTATCCTAATCCGGCAAGGACTTCTAACCTAATCCTCCAAAGATTTCTATCCTAATCCTCCAATGACTTCTATCTTAATCCTCCAAAGACTTCTATCCTAATCCTCCAAGCTGGACTTCTAACCTAATCCTCCAATGACTTCTATCCTAATCCTCCAAGGACTTCTAACCTAATCCTCCAATGACTTCTATCCTAATCCTCCAAGCTGGACTTCTAACCTAATCCTCCAAGGACTTCTAACCTAATCCTCAAAGGACTTCTATCCTAATCCTTCAAGGACTTCTATCCTAATCCTCCAAGGACTTCTATCCTAATCCTCCAAGGACTTCTAACCTAATCCTAATTGTCTCACTTGTCACAATGCTGTCCCTGTGCGACAGTCGCAGCCTTCTAGCCAGCTTGTTCAGCTTCTGACTGATGCTTCTTCGTCGAGTCCCAGAGGCGGCGGCGACCGGCTGCGCCTTTTCTATCGTTTGCGGATCCTGTTGTGACCGACGCATTGCTGCTGCTGTGTATATTGTTCTGAGAGGGGTTGGTCAGTGGCTTGCTTCAATTTATAGACTGCAAAGATAGCCTTGCAAACCAGTATTACTCATGGTGAGAACGGGGAGTGCGATGCGTGCAAACATGAGTTGATGCATGCGTACACTGTGTGAGCTATGTATATGAACTCTGTGTGCTCTCTCTCTCTCTCTCTCTCTCTCTCTCTCTCTCTCTCTCTCTCTCTCTCTCTCTCTCTCTCTCTCTGTAAAATTGGCCTCCATATACCCTATGAAGTGGGGGCGGGGCCCCATTCGCGACCCTTTTTTGGGGGGGGGGGGGCTCGTTTTCTGGTTCATAGGCGGCCCTCTGCGCAATTCAATTGAAATATTGAGAAGAAACAGGCTATAACTTGTGAGTTCTGTTTGACTTTATACTGTGGAACTATTCTGGATGTGCAGCGAAGGCACAGCTCATTCCTGTTGCGTCATTCTCTCATTGACGAGCATGATCTAGATCGTACTCACCACTAAGCTGCATGAATTTATCTGCATGAATACACCAGTGAGTCTCATGCAAGTATAAATGCATTTTACATAAGCAACTATTTGCGTTTGCATGCGTGGGTGACGCAATTATTTGTTTAAATAACCAGGGGCTCGGAGCTAATGCATATTGGTATGCGCACTGACTCGGCAGCTCAAGCATCATTTAGCTACTCCTCAGCAACCGATAACTATAATATACTCGCAACAGATGACTGTATACTCAGCAACAGATAACAGTATACTCAGCAACAGATAACAGTATACTCAGCAACAGATAACAGTATACTCAGCAACAGATAACAGTATACTCAGCATCAGATAACAGTATACTCAGCATCAGATAACAGTATACTCAGCATCAGATAACAGTATACTCAGCAACAGATAACAGTATACTCAGCATCAGATAACAGTATACTCAGCAACAGATAACAGTATACTCAGCAACAGATAACAGTATACTCAGCAATAGATAACAGTATACTCAGCAACAGATAACTATGCTCAGCAACAGATAACAGTATACTCAGCAACAGATAACAGTATACTCAGCAACAGATAACAGTATACTCAGCAACAGATAACTATGCTCAGCAACAGATAACAGTATACTCAGCAACCGATAACTATGCTCAGCCAGTTGCCCCCATGCAGAATAGCTTTAGCGTCCACTCAATTGAAGTGGCGCCGCCTCTACCCCCAATTCCCCACAGACGCGGCTCCAATGAAAGATCTTGTTGGCCACACCTCAGATGTCATGACCAGTGACCAGTTCCTCACACGTTATACTGAATCACCACCAAGGTATAAGCTAGTGCGTACTACTCGTGCTGTTTGGTCATTATTTCAGTCCGTGAACTAAGCAACGTCATTGTAGCAATGACACACGGTCATTGTCCATGACCTTTTTGCCCGGCGGGAACTAAACCATTCTCTTTAATACCATACTCGTAGACTACATTTAGTTAATTAGTTAACAAAAGTAAAAGTCAAAACATTAACTGCCCGCAAAATTGCTGATTCAGTAAGCTTCGTTTTCATCAAATGAAAGTGTCGATGGTTGAAATTAGGTGCTTCGCCCAAAGATCATATACACGTACACAGGATGGCCCACTCATTAACCATGCACTTATGTGGCCATAGAAGACAATATAAAAATTTTCGCAACTCGCGACAGCGCGAAAATCATAACTACTGAACTCAATTTCATATATCTTGCATATATCTTTTTTAGTTTGCTTGAATAGCTTTTTATTTAATTTCTTGAAAAGTTCTATCACATTCTCAATATTTAGCGTTTATGTCCCTAAGCTACTCGTACTAAACAAACAATTTAAGCAACCCATGTCGAGCTTTTTCGCACAACTGACGAAAAACAGCGGTCGCTCTTTCCGTTTTTGCTGCAATATACTCGTATTAATATAGACTGGCTGTTGAGGACGCGCCGAGGCTTTTCAGTTCATTTCAGCCCGAACAGCCAGTCCATATTAGTGTTTTGGGTTAGGCTGAAGTGCGGACGCACAACGCGGTTTCACGTCCACAGAAACTGTCTATGGTTGAAAAAGCTTTAGCTATATGCTTCGTGGCGGTTTCGCAGTCCGCGGAGACTGTCTATGGTTGAAACCCAAATAGAGTTTGAAGCATTCTTCTCTTGGTGGGTGGGAGAGAAAATAAGATTTAAACAGCTTTAAGGTTCGGAATTAGCCATGTTTCACTGGGAATCAATACTAGAGGAAGATATTAGCGGTTTAGAAATGAATGAGATTGAGTTTCTGCAGCAACTTGGACATCGTGATCCTGGTGAAGAAGTTAGTCAGTGGACCGGTGTGACCGTAAGACAGCAGGAGTTGATTGACGCAGAAATGTCCAATCCAAGCATTCTGAATAATGCCGAGCTTCTGCGGGAACTGACGGAAGAAGAGGAAGCTGCTGTGCAAGACGTCGAAGAGGCTGCAAAACGCAAATCGACCACGGATCAAACCGCTCTCCATGTGAAACGCTTCAAAAAATATCTGGTGGAACAGAAACTGCCGGACAACATCAAAACAATGCCGATCCGCTATCTTTGTGCCTATATGCGGCTGTGGTTTGTGTCACTGAGGACTCAGGAAGGCAAGCCATACGCTGTCCGAAGTCTGGTGTGCTTCAGGGCGTCTATTCATCGGTACGTGCTGGAGACAAGGAACGTGCGAATTGAGGTAACTATTGATGAACTCTCCAGCCACATATCATTTTGAGCTTCCAAGCGTTATTTACTGAATTATTTCGTTTACTTTCATTCCTGTTGTGTTTGGTCTTGTGTTTGTTGGCAGTGAAATATACAGTGGCTATAAGTGATGAATTGAATATAATTGAAATATGCTTCAACCATAGACAGTGACGGCGGACAAATGTAGAGCGTTTCAATCGCGTTTCAACCCAGGCAGCCTACCCATAATACCCATTCTTTTACGAGCGTACAATATAAATGGCAAATCCTCCTGCGCCCTTAAAGACAATATACAGCTAAAATTGCTAGCTAGGGGTGCTATTGATTTGGAACATAGACTACAATAGCTTGAGTGGCCTGCGTATAGTAGTGTCTGTCTATTTGTTACTCGCACTTCTCAGTGGTCCCACCAGGCGCCTGTCTTTGTCTAGCCGTTACAGTCATCACTGTACAGTTATCACTGGCTAATGCACGCGCAAGTCCGATGCACTAATCCTGTCTGCATCGACCCCGCACCCCCAAAAAGCATAGGCCTACCGGATTGTATTTCCCCAAGCTAAGAAGCAGAGAAATAAATAAAGCACCCGGGCCTGGCGCTCTGCAAGAAGCTGAGAACCAAGATCGAGCATTTCATTTTGAGCTAGACTCCACAGCCTGATATGATTTAGACTACTCGTAGATAAAAAATTGTCAGATTAACTGAATGCGTGAGCTAGCTTGAATCTAAAATATCAAAGATGCAAGTGTGATTCTACAGGGAGCTAGTACTCGTATTACTACACTATAATTTACGCGCCGAATTTAGCACATTTTTATTCATATTATAAATACACAACAGCTATTATCTAGAGCTGTATCTAGCACAGTTCTGAGTACAGTATCCAGAGTCCGCTCTAGACGCGTTTAGAATCCAGTGCAAATAAAATAGAATATAGCAATTCAAATTTTAAAATAATAGGTTAAAACTCTTTTAAACCAGTTATTAAAAAATTACTCTAATAGTACACAAACAGTGAGACAAGTTTTGTTTTAGTGGTCAAATCTTAGTAATATTATAAATTCGTAAGTTACTAGGAAAAAACGAAGCGACGAGCGTACAAATATGAACTTTAGTTTTAATTATCGCGCTGCATTGTGAACCCCACAGTCACTTTTCTTCAACACGTAAGTTTGCTAATTTTAGCACATTAATAATTATATGTTCAGTAATAGTAGTACGTTTATTTACTCACTAAATAGCTATAAGAACGTAGAAAAACTATATGGCAATATAATAATTTCTTTGAGACCAGAAGTCATAATTCACTATTCACAAGTCGTCAAAAGTGTGCGAGTAAAATGAAAAAAAAATGTAACTTCTGCATCGATTAAATTATCCTCACATTACTCCGCAAATCTGGGCATATTTCAGTTTCGTCTTTATGTTCATAATACTGCTATTTAATTTTGCTGATTTATATTATAATATAGCTGTCATATGATACAAGTCTTTATTGGATATAATGAGTAGTAATATCTTAAGCTAACTTAAGATACTATCTTATATGATACAGAAGTCATTAAATTAATTGATATAACTTATAACTATGATATTAAAATAGATGTATACATATTCAATTTAAACTACACTGGATTAAGGTGAAAATTATAGCCAAAATAATAAGATAATGAATATTGCTATTTGCTACAATATTAGTAATGAATGTAACCATATTTAATCCTGTTGTAGTAATGTTTGAATTTTTTGTGGATTTTTAAATTAATATAAAGTGGCAGCAGTGTCAATTTTTATTATGTATACCATAATCTTTTTTAGTGACATCTAACCATATTATTTTTATATTCAAATCTTGATGAAACTTTGACATAGAATTATTTAGTCTAATATATATTACTTTAACTATTTGAAATCCACGCAGCCAGTTATATCTTTTTATAAAGTTTTTAAACTGCATTAAGTAGCATAAAAAGAGGATATTTTCCTTTATTCTCAAGATTGAACTCATAATCAATGAATCATTTTTATTAATCTAACGAGTTTTCATCTAGAGACTATAAGATTAATAAATACATACTTTTTCAGCTTTTTATTGGGATATTTTTCAGTTCTACTTATAGTAGCATTTGGCTGCAAAAAATTTCAACTGTAAGGAACTAGATTTTTTCATTTCTAAGCTGAATTTCATTTTACGAGTCAGAAAATTTGTTTGACACTTGGCTGAAACAGATAATTAGTAAAGATGGGACTTAAACTTGTGGTTAATTTATGCAAATTCTATAGACTTCAAAATAGTCTGGCATTGGCCATGTAGTCCCTGGAATGGGGCGATTCTTGACGAGAATGGGGCGATTCTCACAGGGAATTGGGAAGCGAAGCCTTAAGATTTTTTGCCATGATTTTGCTTTCTTCGGGTCTCGGTTTGTTTTAGTTACTGGACAGTTTTCTAAACATTTTGTTATTCAAAAACTCCCATGCAAGTATTATACCATAAAATATTTTGTTTACCGGTATTATGAATCGCAGCAATTATTTTATACCAGGAGTTCATCAGGACTTTTGAATTTTGAATTTTCTACTTAGATTCTATATAGGAATTAAATTATCCGAAAAATTCTCAAGTCAGTGCAAATTCGGTCAAGCTATAATTGTAAAAGCAGGCAGTAAGCTCCAAATGCTTGGATTGCTTTCTCACTCTTTGCCTTCGTGACCTCTTTAAACCCTATAAAACACGACGGCTTGTATGTAGCTTGGGTCATAAATTAAATATGGCTCACATGGGCTTTCTGTATACCGCCTATAGTTTTTTATTCGCTTTTATTCAAAATTTAAGCCTGCAATTGCACCCGGCTGAGAGTTACCTGTGCGCAAATGCTGAGGTTGCGAATGGCATTGATTAATTGGTATTAAGCCAGCCGCCCCTCGAAGAGAATAAAAAGAATTCTGGGTGCAGAGAGGCTGACAAAACCCGCCTTTATATAGGCATTAGCTAGCTACTGTTTCGCTTGGAGCTCATGCTCATACAGAATTGCGGGAGAGGCGGTCACTTGTCGCGCACCCCCTGCGTGAGTCAGCAGTCTAAGTGTTTAATAATTACAGACAGTGAACTGAGCTGAAATATTTTTTCGTCTTAAGTTTCCCGCTAGCTACCTGAAGTTAAGTTTTTTTTCAACAGGAGGCCCGGCGTTACGAAGAAGCAGCATTTTTAAGGGCGTCATTTCGCTTTTGTTTCGGTAAAACCCAACCGCTCCACAGTTCTGTGAGAGTTGGCTATAAGCAGCCATCCCTCCTCCATTTTGAGCCGGTTCGTTTCGGCTTTAGATGCTCTCAACTCTATACTTGTAATATAGAGTGCACACAGGCTAGCCAATTCTTTCTTTTTAGAACACCTACCCGAGGCCATGCCTTCCAAATAGCATTTGTGCTTAGCTATAATAGTGCAGTCGCTATTAAGAGAACAGTTTATGAAGATTCTGCCAGGTTAATATATCTTTGCACTGAATTCGAGAGACATATAGAGAAAAAACGCTAGCGGTGGCTTGATCAACGCTCGAATTCAGGTGAGTAACTTTTCACCATGGCTTGCAGACCTTTTGCGAACACACTTGAAAGTTTAGTAGGTACTGTCAGGGCGCCTTTGAAAGTTCAGCTTAAAACGGGTGTAAAAGGCTCGGATCTATTTGTCTTCTTACGGCCTGTGGAAAGGTCAGGTAGTCGGGACAAGCCTAAAAAAGTGGTAATAAAATTCCCTATAGTAGCCGGCAGCGTTGTTAATGACACTAGCGTTATTATTGTAAACTCCTGATTTTAAGGATAGAAGGATATAAGTACAAAAAGTACTCGACGATTATTCCAAGCAGTATAGTGTCCAAATTTAACAGTCTCGGCTAATGACTTGCACAATGCCAAGTCACTAGCACTGCCAGTAAACAGACCAAGCTGAGGGTTAATTGCGTCAGTAATCTACCGCCGGCATTGCACACGTCGCCCCTGCAGAAGCACATGAATCCTTGGCCGCTGCGCGACTCGTAAATGCACACAGACGCTGTCTGGACGAAGCGCAGGTCTAGGCTTGTTGAGCAAGTGCGCATTATGCTGCTTGGTCCGCCTTTGAACGAGTGGTTGGAATTAAAAATTAATAAAGTGGTTCTTGCAGATAGAGATAATATCAGTGAAAGCATACGAGTACAGCACCTTAATTGTTTTGCAAAATGTCTTAAGTCATGCGATGCGATCATTTAAGGCAGGGATCAGATAGAGAACCCAGCGCATGACTGAGAACCAGATAAGGGGGGAGAGAAGAGAGCTATGAGAAATGACAGGCGAAGGAAGAGAAGAGATACTCTTAGAAGAGCAGAAAGGAGAGGAGAGGAGAAAAGAGAGGGGAGAGAAGGAACAGAAGATGAGAGAAGAAAGCTGAAAAGAGACACAAGCCTTGAGCGGACCGGATTGCTATTGTGAAGTTTCAAAGAACCCGAGGGCTGGATAGAGAGGCTTCGCAGGCCCCATGTTGCCCGCGGCCGGAGTTCGCCGACCCTTGTTTTAACGCCAAAATATTCCACGAAACTTAGTGAAGATTAAAACAAAATGGTATAATTAGCTAACATTAAGCTAACTCGTATATTGAAGATCAAACGAGCTCTTTCTCAGTACCCTTGACTGTACCTGTATCTGAAATCTTGATCCATTTGACACAGAGTCCATCGCATGGCACAATGCTCAAGTTTGCGGGCCTTTTGTGCAGTGGCCGCTTCAGCTCTTTGTGCAGCTTGGGATCGAATGGATCGCTGCACTTGCTCCGGGCTGGGTCGCTGGGCTCTGTGCTGCACTGGAGGCAGCTGATGCCTTTCTCTGTGTGCGTGCGGTGTCGAGTTAGAAAACAGTTTATTTGAAATACTTTACCTAGTTAGGGACAGGGAGCACACTGGCGCGACGTCTTTGGCGACATCGCTACACAACCCTACAGTGACTCTTGAGGGCTGAATAGGCGCGCATGACATTAGCGCGGATGTTTGCGTGTTTTTTACAATATTTGGCATAGGCGCTCACAAGCAGAAGCGCGCAAACGTGGCAGTGACACAAGCGCACAGACAATTGAGGGCCTCTTCGGTTGCCCGCGACTAGCTCCATTATCAAACTGTTCAGATTAGTGACATTGGAATAAGAGTAGCGGGCATAATGCACAAACAGCCATACACAATTCCGATCTTCGTGGTTGTAGGCATTCATCGTAGATTTAGGACCATAAAAGATGTACATCGCCTGACTGACTAGCGCCCCTCTAATCTAGCCTTATATAGTCGTAGTCCATAAAACTTCCACGCCATAAACCACCCGAGCTCAAGTTGCATTCAGATTCAGGCACGCACTCATACACACGCTCACACAGTGTCCCCCCGGGTCAATCAAACGAGTGGCTGGTGCTCACTTTGACACGACTCTTCCGGATCAGACGCGCTGACTATGACCGACTGTAGAAGCGTGTGACACGCAACTGGAATCAGAATGTTTTGATTAGATGCCACTTGTGTACATCAGAGTTCATGTTGGGGCTTTATCATTCTCAAAGTTAAACAAAAACTATGCGTTGCTTACCGGCAATAAAAAGCTTTGTTGCTATAGCAACGTAGCTGGCCATATTGGCTTGCATGAAAGCGCCGCAGGTTCAACTAGGAAAAACACTATAAACACTTTACCGATGGGACAGGAGATTAACGTCGACTAATCTTTTTATTTTCTTACTTCTTGCGTAGCCTTTGAACCCCCGGTTTGCAGCGCCCCGTTGCTGGCTGCAGGTACTAGCTATCCTCCGTCTGCCAGAGGCGCCTGCACCGCATGGGTCCGGCATTTATGGGCAAAGGTGCAGAAGTCTGTGAATGGATTCAGACGCAATCGCCGTTGGAAAGGATTTTCTCGGGAAGAAGTTGGGGATAGAAAGGAGGCAGGATTTGCTTTTGCCGCTAGCAAACCAAACAGGCACGGAGAGTGAGGGAAGAATCAATGGGTTGGAGGTTGGAGAAAATGGTCGAGTGAAGGATGCAGCGTTGATGGTCTGGCACCGACCATGTCTGTCTCGCCACCATAGAAGCCTTGGTACCCCATCCTTTTATATTTTTCTGTGTATATCTTCCCTCTCATCCCAATATATTTGGCTTCTCGAACTTCTGCAGGCTATTGATGAGTGATATTGACAAGGGAAAAAGGGAAAATTCAGTCCTGTTTGGTACTGTGGTCGGTAGGAATTCAATCATAGGCTTTTAGCTTGATTAAATCCTTGAATTTTTGTCAATTTTGCAGCTATGCCCGCCTTTGCCAGACCGACATTTAGGCTGTCGAAAGCTCCGATGCCGCTGCTGCTGCTGCTGTTTCTGCAGCTCTGCGGCAGGTGCAACGGCGCGTCAAAGTGCTTAGCCTGCGACAACTATTTCGAGTTGAACTTGCGCAACCTGGATACCACTAGCAAGTCGGAGATTCTGAAGCGCTACTGCGGAATAGAAGCTCGTATCACGGATAGCAACCAGGCCGACTGCGGTGGTGCCGACTATGACGGCTGCGTGAAGATTGTCACCCGCTCCTACCGGTATCACATCGACCGAGAGGGCGTCGGCATGCGGGCTCCGGAGACTCTCATTTCAACTGTGGTCACTCGCGACTGCGCCGAGATTCCCAAAGCAATGGGCGTCGGGTGTCACATGCTGTACGGCGCTGGAAGCACTACAGAGATGTGCTACTGCAAAGGAGACTATTGCAATGCGGCGGGGCGACTGCAACTGCAGCATGGCTTGTTGATGGGCCACCTCTTGCTTCTGCTGCTGTCTGTGGTTGCTCTTCGGGTTACGGGTCTTTAAGCAGACACATTACATAACGATATAGCTATGTGATAAAGTGAATTATGAGGTTATTGTAGACTAAGCAATGATCAGGCGTTAAATTAGCTAGTAATTCCAGGCCAACAAGAGCCTGACAATCAGCCCAATTTCAGCTAAGCTTGATCTTTCAAGGATTTCTATCCTAGTTCTTCAAGGACTTCTATGCTAATTCTTCAAGGACTTCTATCCTAATTCCTCAAGAACTTCTATCATAATTCTTCAAGGACTTCTATCCTAATTCTTCAAGGACTTGTATCATAATTCTTCAAGGACTTCTATCCTAATTCTTCAAGAACTTCTATCCTAATTCTTCAAGGACTTCTATCCTAATTCTTCAAGGACTTCTATCCTAATTCTTCAAGGACTTCTATCCTAATTCTTCAAGGACTTCTATCATAATTCTTCAAGGACTTCTATCATAATTCTTCAAGGACTTCTATCCTAATTCTTCAAGGACTTCTATCATAATTCTTCAAGGACTTCTATCCTAATTCTTAAGGACTTGTATCATAATTCTTCAAGGACTTCTATCCTAATTCTTTAAGGACTTCTATCCTAATTCTTCAAGGACTTCTATCCTAATTCTTCAAGGACTTCTATCATAATTCTTCAAGGACTTCTATCCTAATTCTTTAAGGACATCTATCCTAATTCTTCAAGGACTTCTATCCTAATTCTTCAAGGACTTCTATCCTAATTCTTCAAGGACTTCTATCCTAGTTCTTCAAGGACTTCTATCCTAATTCTTCAGGGACTTGTATCATAATTCTTCAAGGACTTGTATCATAGTTCTTCAAGGACTTGTATCATAATTCTTCAAGGACTTGTATCATAATTCTTCAAGGACTTGTATCATAATTCTTCAAGGACTTGTATCATAGTTCTTCAAGGACTTGTATCCTAATTCTTTAAGGACTTCTATCCTAATTCTTCAAGGACTTGTATCATAATTCTTCAAGGACTTGTATCATAGTTCTTCAAGGACTTGTATCATAATTCTTCAAGGACTTCTATCCTAGTTCTTCAAGGACTTCTATCCTAGTTCTTCAAGGACTTCTATCATAATTCTTCAAGGACTTCTATCCTAATTCTTCAAGTTCGAATCCTCATGATTTCTTAGAATCTCATGTACTTTTATTGGGTTGAAAAAGAGAAATGAAAACTTTTTTTTCGATGTACTCAGCCTTTTGATAAAAAAGTTTTTCTGATGTACTTTTGTTAGACTTTTTCCATTTTACGTAAGAAATTTTACACTGATAATTTAGTGATCTCTTGACCGGATAATAAAAGTTGAGTTAAATATTACTCAAACTGAAAATGCATGTTTAAAGAACATTCCTAAAGCATTTCGGCTGTAGGTATAAATAGCATTTACACCGATATAAATGATCCGTTCAAGAAATCAAAATTGACATTTTCTTTTTTTTAATCAGAATGCTACGAATATATACCAAGTTTTGTTTGTTAATGCTGTTAGTAATAAATGTGTACTCCAAATCTTATTTTATATTTTCTTATTACTTTCGATGGCTGTTTGCATGTTTCTTCAATTTTTGACCCATGTAAATTTCTAATGAAATGGTGGTAACATTCTCATGCCCAATAAAGACTGCGAACTGCATTGAAGACTTTGTTCACAACCTTAAACTGCTTTTATCCTATATGCAGGGTGAAGATTTCGCTTCTCTGTGATGTCCCTGTCCACAATGTGGGTGATAGAACCCTGCATGTCCCCACTGTGGGTGATAGAACCCTGCATGTCCCCACTGTGGGTGATAGAACCCTGCATGTCCCTACTGTGGGTGATAGAACCCTGCCTGTCCCTACTGTGGGTGATAGAACCCTGCCTGTCCCTACTGTGGGTGATAGAACCCTGTCTGTCCCCACTGTGGGTGATAGAACCCTGCATGTCCCTACTGTGGGTGATAGAACCCTGCCTGTCCCTACTGTGGGTGATAGAACCCTGTCTGTCCCCACTGTGGGTGATAGAACCCTGCATGTCCCTACTGTGGGTGATAGAACCCTGCCTGTCCCTACTGTGGGTGATAGAACCCTGCCTGTCCCTACTGTGGGTGATAGAACCCTGCCTGTCCCTACTGTGGGTGATAGAACCCTGTCTGTCCCTACTGTGGGTGATAGAACCCTGCCTGTCCCTACTGTGGGTGATAGAACCCTGTCTGTCCCTACTGTGGGTGATAGAACCCTGCCTGTCCCTACTGTGGGTGATAGAACCCTGTCTGTCCCTACTGTGGGTGATAGAACCCTGCCTGTCCCTACTGTGGGTGATAGAACCCTGCCTGTCCCTACTGTGGGTGATAGAACCCTGCCTGTCCCTACTGTGGGTGATAGAACCCTGCCTGTCCCTACTGTGGGTGATAGAACCCTGCCTGTCCCTACTGTGGGTGATAGAACCCTGCCTGTCCCTACTGTGGGTGATAGAACCCTGTCTGTCCCTACTGTGGGTGATAGAACCCTGCATGTCCCTACTGTGGGTGATAGAACCCTGTCTGTCCCTACTGTGGGTGATAGAACCCTGCCTGTCCCTACTGTGGGTGATAGAACCCTGTCTGTCCCTACTGTGGGTGATAGAACCCTGCCTGTCCCTACTGTGGGTGATAGAACCCTGCCTGTCCCTACTGTGGGTGATAGAACCCTGCCTGTCCCTACTGTGGGTGATAGAACCCTGCCTGTCCCTACTGTGGGTGATAGAACCCTGCCTGTCCCTACTGTGGGTGATAGAACCCTGCCTGTCCCTACTGTGGGTGATAGAACCCTGTCTGTCCCTCCCTCCCTGATAGCACATGCGGTGTTGTCAAAGTGAGCCAGCTGTAATTAATAATACTTCCAGTTAGATAAGTTTCTCTAACCAGATTCCAAAAGTAGAGAATGTCCTTTCATAAGAAATGTTCGCTCTGCATCAACACCGCTTGTCTGTCGGGCAGTGCCGCGGTACGAGCGGATTTATCTGTGACATCTTCAGTTGAAAATGTCTGTTGTGCAATTTTTTTTACTTTCCTAAAACTCTTACCAGGCCTTATGTACCGGTATACATTAGGCAGTTGAATAATTACTCAAACTTTCTATTAAGTTATTACTATTAAGTAGTAGAATAGGATTTAGCTTCTCCACATTCCGTTGTTTTGCATTAACTTCGACTGGACCTTTTACAGAGCCTACAATTACTATGATAGCCTTTTAGATTTTTTATTTGTATGCATGCTGTGTTAACGCATTTTACAACGAAAACGATATGATGCTTTTTCTAACGCAATTTTGTGTTTGATGTTCCCCATGCCATGAGCAATGCGCCTGTGCTAGCGTAGACAGACATGTAATAACTAGCACTGCCACCCTTGTGTTGATGCTGCTGAACTTTATTTACTATCTAAACTTTTCTAATATTCAAGTTTGTATTGAATCTCCCTTTCTCTCCACCGTTTCCTAACTATTTTAGTCAAATACAATATTGATATTAAAATAATATTCTTCATATTCATCGGATTTGTTCATCATCAATAATACTTTAAACCACTTTAAAGCTCACTTTCAGGGAGGTTATTGACATAGATTTTATTTTGCGGGATTTAATCGATCACTTTCCCAGACATATTGCAAGGATTATTGAATGTATCTAAATATGCGAGCTTCTCTCTTCTCTTCCTTCGTGACTCGAGAAATTTCTTAATGAAAATTTGTCTATGGTAAGAATGTGGGGGCTTCGCCCCCACACCCCCAGCAGGGGCTTCGCCCCCACACCCCCATCCCCAACTTCAACCATAGACATACAAGTATGGCTCCGGGATTTATCTGAATACATCCCGCAAAATTAAAGTAGTTTAAATAAGATATTCTATGGGTTTTTCGGTCGGTATTTCACTTAAATCCCGAGAGCCGTATGTCGATAATCACATACCGACCTCAAACCCATAGAATATCTTATACATAAATCACTGAACGAGAGTGCGTAGCCTTTCGGTTGGGTAGCCTTCCGGTTGGGTAGCCTTCCGGTTGGGTGGCCTTCCGGTTGGGTGGCCTTCCGGTTGGGTAGCCTTCCAGTTGGGTAGCCTTCCGGTTGGGTAGCCTTCCGGTTGGGTAGCCTTCCGGTTGGGTAGTCTTCCGGTTGGGTAGCCTTCCGGTTGGGTAGCCTTCTGGTTGGTTAGTCTTCTGGTTGGTAGTTTTCAGTTGGTATTCTAGCTATCTGTTGGTAGCCTTCTGGTTGGGTAGCCTTCCGGTTGGGTAGCCTTCCGGTTGGGTAGCCTTCTGGTTGGTTAGTCTTCTGGTTGGTAGTTTTCAGTTGGTATTCTAGCTATCTGTTGGTAGCCTTCTGGTTGGGTAGCCTTCCGGTTGGGTAGCCTTCCGGTTGGGTAGCCTTCTGGTTGGTTAGTCTTCCGGTTGGTAGTTTTCAGTTGGTAGCTATCTGTTGGTAGCCTTCTGGTTGGGTAGCCTTCCGGTTGGGTAGCCTTCCGGTTGGGTAGCCTTCCGGTTGGGTAGCCTTCCGGTTCGGTAGCCTTCCGGTTGGGTAGCCTTCCGGTTGGGTAGCCTTCCGGTTGGGTAGCCTTCCGGTTGGGTAGCCTTCCGGTTGGGTAGCCTTCCGGTTGGGTAGCCTTCCGGTTGGGTAGCCTTCCGGTTGGGTAGCCTTCCGGTTGGGTAGCCTTCCGGTTGGGTAGCCTTCCGGTTGGGTAGCCTTCCGGTTGGGTAGCCTTCCGGTTGGGTAGCCTTCCGGTTGGGTAGCCTTCCGGCTGGGTAGCCTTCCGGTTGGGTAGCTTTCCGGTTGGGTAGCCTTCCGGTTGGGTAGCCTTCCGGTTGGGTACTCTTCCGGTTGGGTAGCCTTCCGGTTGGGTAGCCTTCCGGTTGGGTAGCCTTCCGGTTGGGTAGCCTTCCGGCTGGGTAGCCTTCCGGCTGGGTAGCCTTCCGGCTGGGTAGCCTTCCGGTTGGGTAGCTTTCCGGTTGGGTAGCCTTCAGGTTGGGTAGCCTTCAGGTTGGGTAGCCTTCCGGTTGGGTAGCCTTCCGGCTGGGTAGCCTTCCGGTTGGGTAGCCTTCCGGTTGGGTAGCCTTCCGGTTGGGTAGCCTTCCGGTTGGGTAGCCTTCAGGTTGGGTAGCCTTCCGGTTGGGTAGCCTTACGGTTGGTAGTTTTCAGTTGGTAGCTATCCGTTGCTAGCCTTCAGTTGGTGGCTATCCGTTGGTAGCCTTCAGTTGTTAGCCTTCAGTTGGTATCCTTCATAATAATAATAATAATTGATTACACCTGACCCAATTGGGCCAGATGTGCAACCGACAGCTCAGCCGCAGCTATTGCGTGGCGCATTTGAAGGCTGCGTACGGCTGTTCAGTCCAAGGACTGGGGGGTCGCCACACACACCCTCAATTACCCCAGCTAATGCTGGCACCCATTTTACAGCTGGGTGAACTGAAGCAATGCAGAGTTAAGTGTCTTGCTCAAGGACACAAATTGTTCCAGTAGTATGGGGAGACCTGGACGAGTGTTACGTCCTGATAAAACGGTAACTTCTAGTGGCCCTTGATTTGCCCTATGCTCAAAAGCCGATTGCCCGACTGCCAATCAACGCTAAGATTGCGAGTTGATAATATAACAAAACTGCATAGCATATAGATCTTAGTGCTATCTGCAGACTGCCTGAGCACTGCTCTCACTTCTGTTTCTGTTCTGCACTCTTGCGGGTCGAAATGCGACAGAATTTGGTGCTGCTCTTGCAGCTGCTGCTTCGCCTCACCACAGCCAGCTACTCCAAAGAAAGCTTTACGACAACGGTTGCCGAAACAACTGACGAGATCACTACTCAGCACGCTACCACTGACGCAGCTGCCGAGCAAGGAAGCTGGAGTGCCGCGGGCTGGCGACCGACGGACGCTGCGACAACTCAGCCGTCACCAACGTCAGCTACTCAAACGCCATCGGAGGTGATTTCGAGTAGCCGTCGACTGCGCTCTGAGAACAGGGCGCCGTTGCGGATTCACGCCAACTACACGATTGAGGAGATTGCTCACCGGCTGCTTGATGACTATGAGAATCATCACAGGTGACTGCAGCTGGTTGCGCATGGGTCTAAAGCGAATAGACAATAGAGATCGCTAAATCTGTTTGGACAGATGCATTGAAGTAGATTCATTTTGAAACGGCTAATTGTCTTTTGTGGGGCTCCATTGTCCTGTTAAGCGTCTATCAGCGGGATATTTTGACGAAAAGCTTAGCTCCAAATTTAGAAGGCAATTAGCTTAAGAGGACAAGAGGACATGGCCTCGCAGTAATGACGCTACCAACCGGAAGGTTACTAACCAGAAGGTTACCAACCGTAAGGTTATCAACCAGAAGGTTAACAACCGAAAGGTTACCAACCGGAAGGTTACTAACCAGAAGGTTACCAACAAGAGGGTTACCAACCGGAAGGCTATTCACCGGAAGGTTACTAACTGCATGGAAGGTTACAAATTCGAAGGCTATCAACCAGAAGGTTATTAACCAGGAGGTTACCAACCGAAAGGTTACCAACAAGGTTACGAGTAGTAGCCAGAAGGTTACTTACTATAACCAGAAGGTTACTAACCCGAAGGTTACTAGGCAGCGCTAAACCCTGTCATACCCACAGGCCGGGCTACTCAGGCGCGGCCACAATAGTCGAGATCAACATGTTCGTGCAGAGCTTCGGCAGCATCAACGTCATCGACATGGACTACAGCATTGACATTCTGCTGCGCCAGAAGTGGCGCGACCCCAGACTGCAGTTTGTTGGCTACAACCACAGCCTGAGCCTCAGCTACCTCAAGGAAAAGATCTGGATACCGGATTTATTCTTTCGCAACGCCAAGCACGGCTTTTTGCACGTAATCACGACCCCAAATTACCTGATTTGGCTGCGGCCCGACGGCTTAATTACGTTCTCTCAGAAGCTAACAATCAGACTGGCCTGCCCGATGCAGGTGAGATTGCAAACGGTCTGATTTGACCTGAATTGAGAATGGCTGCCTTTAAGTCGCCTGGTAGCATAAAACTTTATGATTCCGCAAAGTATGTTAAAATCTTTTCCCTTCTTGACAGCTATGTTCAAATCTTGGCATGACTTACTTTCGATTTCATTGTTTGCCCTCTAA
This sequence comes from Macrostomum lignano, assembly GCA_002269645.1. Taxonomy (NCBI): domain Eukaryota; kingdom Metazoa; phylum Platyhelminthes; family Macrostomidae; genus Macrostomum; species Macrostomum lignano. The sequence goes on along the minus strand of NIVC01000037.1, from coordinate 405,908 downwards.
ATTAGTCTCAGTTCATTGTCCACCCTTTTTCACTTTGCACTGCAATATTGTCTTGTTTATATTTTGTCTCCCTTAACAGCTTACTCCAGTATCTCCCTATCTCTTCACAGTTTACTCCAGTATCTCCCATCCTATTACAGTTTACTCCAGTATCTTGCCATCCCATTACAGTTTGCTCTACTTTACTCAATTCCCCGTAAACCATCTAGCAGCTCAAGCCTCAATAACTAATACCAATAAAATCCTATCTTTAACAGTAAACACACTCTCAGACTTCAATCTATGGAAAATTCATCAGTTTCTCTTTTGTGAAAAAGTTTTTATTCTCATGAGACCTTCGTGAATAGAATGCTTACGAGTATATAAATGCGGAGACCAAACCGCAGATTGACCGCGATCGTTGCAGAAAAAGAAACTTATTCTGAGTCAACGTTTACCCCCCCCCCTCCCTCAACCAGCTGTGGAACTTCCCAATGGACACCCAGCTCTGCCCGCTGGAGATTGGCAGCTACGGGTTCTCAGTCAGAGATCTGCAATTCATCTGGATGCGCCAGGGTCCCTCGGTGAAGCTGAACCGTCAGATGATGCTAAACGAATTCGAACTGCCCTCAGTTCGAGTTGGCAGCTGTCTCAAAGCCTACAACGCCACCGGCGCCTTCACCTGCCTGTTTGTGGAATTCTGCCTGGTACGGAAGTTTGGCTTCTATCTGATCTACACATACCTGCCGTCTATTCTGATTGTCGCCATCTCCTGGATCTCCTTCTGGATTGACTACAGAGCCGTGCCAGCTCGCATCACCCTGGGCCTGCTATCCGTTCTGGCGCTCATGACTCAGTCCGCTGCTGCCATGCAGGTTCGAGCCCGGGACCTTGGAAGATAAGGCTTGATTGAGGATGAAGGGAGATGTAGATGGATGATGAAGGGAGATGCAGATGGATGGTGAAGAGAGATGTAGATGAATGGTGAAAATAGATGTAGATGGATGATGAAGGGAGATGCAGATGGATGATGAAGGGAGATGCAGATGGATGATGAAGGGAGATGCAGATGGATAATGAAGGGAGATGCAGATGGATGATGAAGAGAGATGCAGATGGATGATGAAGAGAGATGCAGATGGATGATGAAGAGAGATGCAGATGGATGATGAAGAGAGATGCAGATGGATGATGAAGGGAGATGTAGATGGATGATGAAGGGAGATGTAGATGGATGATGAAGGGAGATGCAGATGGATGATGAAGAGAGATGCAGATGGATGATGAAGAGAGATGCAGATGGATGATGAAGGGAGATGTAGATGGATGATGAAGGGAGATGCAGATGGATGATGAAGAGAGATGCAGATGGATGATGAAGAGAGATGCAGATGGATGATGAAGGGAGATGTAGATGGATGATGAAGGGAGATGCAGATGGATGATGAAGAGAGATGCAGATGGATGATGAAGAGAGATGCAGATGGATGATGAAGGGAGATGCAGATGGATGATGAAGGGAGATGTAGATGGATGATGAAGGGAGATGTAGATGGATGATGAAGGGAGATGCAGATGGATGATGAAGGGAGATGCAGATGGATGATGAAGGGAGATGTAGATGGATGATGAAGGGAGATGCAGATGGATGATGAAGGGAGATGCAGATGGATGATGAAGGGAGATGGAGATGGAAGAAAGGAGGTGATGGGAATGGGAGGGGACGGAGATGAAGCAATTGAGAGCAGTGGATTCCCACAGAGCGACTAATTTCGTGTTTAAAAGCTGAGTCGATGTACCCAGACGCATCTCGAGACTCCCCAGGGGAGGGGGGCTGGTCCATCGATGCGTCTTAAAAAATGAAACCATTTGCAGCAATATGTTGCTTTCATTGAGAGTAAGAAATGTCTTTAATAATTTATGATCCTGAATTGAGTGCTCAATTGACTCAGAATGATATTCAGTGTGTTCTGAGTAGATGCTAAAGGCGATTTTTGAGGCTATATTTCGACAGACAATTTTTATATGCAGGCGTCTTATGCTTTCGTTATAGGTTAACTTTACAGTGTTGTGTGTGCGCTCCCACTTGGTTTTCTGGATTGGAGCAGGCCATTGTGCGCAGCTTAGAATGAATTATGCATTGGCGACTATGCTGGTCCGGTCCCGGATCACTCTCTGTCCCACTCAGCGAACTGGCTGGTGATGGTGATTTATTGCTGCTCAAAAACTGAGTCCTCTTGACCGATACCGCAATAAGAATTCATTACGGATTCTGGGTTATGCGTTTGCGCTAGCATGCTGTTTGTTGCTTGTTTTTTGTTGACACTGTCAGTGCACCACCAGCTGGCGAGTCCTGTGCCATGCGACACGATTAATTAGATTCAACTTGTGAGTCCATCTATAGTGTCGATCATGTTGACACTTGCCCTTTTACCTCGACATTTATTCTCGGGTAGATCTGAGTGTCGGAGCGGTAGCACGTTTGACTCTTCTGTTAAAGTCCATAGGTTTAATTCTGCGCTTGACCAAATCAATCTGCGCAATTCTCGTCCACGAGGGCAAAACTCCAAGGCACAAAGTGTACCTCGTTGACTGCGGATGTACTGTCGGCTCAAGTCGAATCTTGTATCCATCGTCTAAATATTTTCTCTTGTTTTAAATCGGAAAGGTGGCAAGAATTAAACTCGTTTATTTATTGCCAGAATGTACGCGTATAGATAGCAATACGAGCGTAAGTTTATAAATGTAACGTACTGTATGGCTCAGCTGATTAAGCGATCCGACAGTTGAATTCTCTGTTTTATCTTTTTGCAATTTGCAATTTTTGCAATTCTTAGCGACCGGAACTTCAACGAAATCAAATGTACTTTTAGTTGGTTCATGATACGGGTCGGCTCAATAGTGTGTCGAATGCTTATGCTAATGTTGATGCCTGAAGCGCATCAACGTGGTCCGTGCGACTCGGCGCGGATGCTATGGCCTACCAGCTGGAGTCGCCCCTCGTGCGCCTCTGTCAGAGGTTGAGTCTCGGCATTGTACAGCCGAACGGCAAGTCCGCAGCGACGCCGCAGCTCCTTGTGGACGCAGTCAGGTGACACGTCGAGCCAGTCTGGTCTGTGGGAAGCACATGTATACATGTATTACTCGTATATCAAGCACACACTAGCTTCAATTGACGCTTGGAAGTAACGAAAGAGGCAAAAATGGTAGTTATATCCTATCTTGCTAATGCATTCTGTAGCAAAAACCGATCGTCAACTAGTTTTTTTTTCCAGCCCGGAAGTCCTTGGTTGAAATGTATCTGCATCCTCTTAGCTGTTCTGTCATGCTGCTGCCATTTTACTTCCCGCAGCGAACTATGAGCAGGAAAGACACAACTCGACTGGATCATTGGGTCATGCGATCGATTCTCAATCGTATATAGGATATTTCATCAAACTAATTGATAAGCATAGAGATGTCATATATTTGAATACTCAGGCCCAACTCATCACTGCTTTGTTATTCTAGATGCCTTTGCGTTGAACTTTCATTTGTATTGAGATTGCGAACTACTCAGATGTAGGCACTTGAATTGCCTGTGGGGTGAACGGTGTCCTGGCTGTCTAGAAAATGATCCGCATTGTTGAGATGCTGAGCTGCCTAGAGTGATTTAAAAGACGACCGCAGCTCTGTGCTTGAAGCAGCCTCAGCACTGAGTGACGGGTCTCACCAGCACTGGGAGTCGTGTGTTCTCCTCTGACAGTGTGGAACTGGTCTCACCAGCACTGGGAGTTGTGTGTTCTCCTCTGACAGTGTAGAACTGGTCTCACCAGCACTGGGAGTTGTGTGTTCTCCTCTGACAGTGTGGAACTGGTCTCACCAGCACTGGGAGTTGTGTGTTCTCCTCTGACAGTGTGGAACTGGTCTCACCAGCACTGGGAGTTGTGTGTTCTCCTCTGACAGTGTGGAACTGGTCTCACCAGCACTGGGAGTTGTGTGTTCTCCTCTGACAGTGTGGAACTGGTCTCACCAGCACTGGGAGTTGTGTGTTCTCCTCTGACAGTGTGGAACTGGTCTCACCAGCACTGGGAGTTGTGTGTTCTCCTCTGACAGTGTGGAACTGGTCTCACCAGCACTGGGAGTTGTATGTTCTCCTCTGACAGTGTGGAACTGGTCTCACCAGCACTGGGAGTTGTGTGTTCTCCTCTGACAGTGTGGAACTGGTCTCACCAGCACTGGGAGTCGTGTGTTCTCCTCTGACAGTGTGGAACTGGTCTCACCAGCACTGGGAGTTGTGTGTTCTCCTCTGACAGTGTGGAACTGGTCTCACCAGCACTAGGAGTTGTGTGTTCTCCTCTGACAGTGTGGAACTGGTCTCACCAGCACTGGGAGTTGTGTGTTCTCCTCTGACAGTGTGGAACTGGTCTCACCAGCACTGGGAGATGTGTGTTCCCCTCTGACAGCGTGGAACTGGTCTCACCAGCACTGGGAGTTGTGTTCTCCTCTGACAGTGTGGAACTGGTCTCACCAGCACTGGGAGTTGTGTGTTCTCCTCTGACAGCGTGGAACTGGTCTCACCAGCACTGGGAGTTGTGTGTTCTCCTCTGACAGTGTGGAACTGGTCTCACCAGCACTGGGAGTCGTGTGTTCTCCTCTGACAGTGTGGAACTGGTCTCACCAGCACTGGGAGTTGTGTGTTCTCCTCTGACAGCGTGGAACTGGTCTCACCAGCACTGGGAGTTGTGTGTTCTCCTCTGACAGTGTGGAACTGGTCTCACCAGCACTGGGAGTCGTGTGTTCTCCTCTGACAGTGTGGAACTGGTCTCACCAGCACTGGGAGTTGTGTGTTCTCCTCTGACAGTGTGGAACTGGTCTCACCAGCACTGGGAGTTGTGTGTTCTCCTCTGACAGTGTGGAACTGGTCTCACCAGCACTGGGAGTTGTGTGTTCTCCTCTGACAGTGTGGAACTGGTCTCACCAGCACTGGGAGATGTGTGTTCCCCTCTGACAGCGTGGAACTGGTCTCACCAGCACTGGGAGTTGTGTTCTCCTCTGACAGTGTGGAACTGGTCTCACCAGCACTGGGAGTTGTGTGTTCTCCTCTGACAGTGTGGAACTGGTCTCACCAGCACTGGGAGTTGTGTTCTCCTCTGACAGTGTGGAACTGGTCTCACCAGCACTGGGAGTTGTGTTCTCCTCTGACAGTGTGGAACTGGTCTCACCAGCACTGGGAGTTGTGTTCTCCTCTGACAGTGTGGAACTGGTCTCACCAGCACTGGGAGTTGTGTGTTCTCCTCTGACAGCGTGGAACTGGTCTCACCAGCACTGGGAGTTGTGTTCTCCTCTGACAGTGTGGAACTGGTCTCACCAGCACTGGGAGTTGTGTTCTCCTCTGACAGTGTGGAACTGGTCTCACCAGCACTGGGAGTTGTGTTCTCCTCTGACAGTGTGGAACTGGTCTCACCAGCACTGGGAGTTGTGTGTTCTCCTCTGACAGTGTGGAACTGGTCTCACCAGCACTGGGAGTTGTGTTCTCCTCTGACAGTGTGGAACTGGTCTCACCAGCACTGGGAGTTGTGTGTTCTCCTCTGACAGTGTGGAACTGGTCTCACCAGCACTGGGAGTTGTGTGTTCTCCTCTGACAGTGTGGAACTGGTCTCACCAGCACTGGGAGTGTGAAGAAAGGAGAAAAAAGACTACTTCTATGCAAAATGTACTTGCCTTCTAATCCCATTTGAATCATAAAAGTTCTTGACTTCAACTCTACCTTAATCTGCTCATCAAATCAGTCTGCATTAATGCATGCCTGGGGCAAAACTCGGTAACTAAATTAGAGCGGGATCCGCAATTATGCACGCCCTGCTAGTGCTAAACGGGGCTGTTGCTGGTTACATTGTTTCAATCACAGGCTTAGGTTACTGCAGCTCTCTGCAATACCTCTCCGGAATAGCTTCTGGAATTATGATTTTGCGCTTTCATAACACGCCTTCACCATGTCTTCTCTGCTACTAACAGAAGCTGCCCAGAGTCTCCTACATCAAAGCCATCGACGTGTGGCTGTTCGCCTGTCTGGCCTTCGTGGTGGCCTCCCTGCTGGAGTTCGCGCTGGTGAACATGCTGGCCAGACGGCAGGAGCAGCAGCAGCTACGGGACGAGCTGCGTGGCCTGATGCGCAGGGAGATGACCCGACTGGGCGGCAACCTGCTGGGCAGCAGGCGGCAGCAGACCGCGTCAAAGAAGCACCAGCCGGCTGGAGACAACCACGTCGGCGGCGGTGGCGACGCAGCTGGCGGCGACGGGTGCAGCGGCGATCAGATTCGCCGCCCGCTGCGGCGCTTTCGCGGAGACAGAGATGACGGCAACGCTGATGGAGGCGGCGGAAGCGGCGGTGGCAGCGGCGGCGGCTCTTTCGAAGCAGAGCGAGTGGACAACATGTGCGTGTTCGCCTATCCGGTGTGCTTCATGCTGTTCAACCTGGTCTACTGGCTCACCTACATGCTGTACAAGGGCCGGCCGGCGTGACTCGGGACACCTTTTTGGCAAACTGATCGTTGTGGTCATTGGTGTGGGAACTGCCAGCACACGAGCAACGAAAGTGACGCAAAAAGTCACCTACAGTGCAGTGCGCCCGTTGGCACCGCGAAAAGCGGATACGAGGGCAGAAGGCAAAACTCGCAATCACAGATTTCCCAGACTGATAGAAAAAAACTTTTTCACCCTAAAAAGTACAGCTTATACTCGTAGCTGCTAACAAAATTTCGATGAGGCTCTACATTAGCAACAGAAATGCAATTAGCAACTGCCACTTTAGGACACGTTTCTTAGGAGATTTGAGGCCCCCGAGGACTGAAAGCTTGTTTGCTATGGATAAACCTGAGAAGATCACTTAGGAATAATCAATTTAATTCTGCAAAGCGGATTTACGCAACTAAGCTGACTGACATGTCTAATTGTCTGATTCTGTCTGACCCAAGGACTAATATTGATAAAAAGACGAGTCTGGTAGATGAACGGGACACTTCCGTTTCTTGGAAGAAATTAAATCTTGGGCAAGTAGTGTTTGTTCCTCTGAGGCCGATCTAATTCTTTGATATATAAATGTGATCAAAGTTTTCACAACAGCTGCTGGAACAGCAAACAAAACAAACAAAAATCAACAATAACAATCACAAAAACAATAACAACAACAACAACAATAACAACAACAACAACAATAACAACAACAACGACAACAATAATAATAATAACAACAACAGCAATAACAACAACAATCACAGCTGCAGCAACAACAATAATAACAACAACAACAATAATAATCACAACAATAACAACAACAACAATCACAGCAGCAGCAAAAACAACAATTACAACAGGTACAATAACAGCAACAACAAAAATCACAATAATGTAGTGATCCACTAGTTTGGTGTTAAGTGTCGCACTATTGTCAGCAGCTTCCTTTGCCCTCGCCCTCGCCCTGGGTTGCTGTCTGCCGCTGGGCAGCCTCCCTCTCCTTCTGCTGCCTGTTCTCTGTCGCCCCCCTCTTCTCTGCGCTCTTGCTTGCAGCCACGAGCTTCTCTGCTGTGGCCTGCTCTGCGGTTCGTTCCTGTCCTGAGGTCACGCTGGCGGCCTGTTTCCCTTGTCATGTGAGCAAGTCACCTGACAAGTCTTGTTTTCTCGAAGTCCTAAAGTAAAGTAAACATGTTTACTGCACTCGTTGGCCCGTGTTTACGGGAGGAATCACGTGCTTCGGGGCCCTTGCCTTCTCTATGGTAATAGGTGACTCATGTTTCTAAAAATAGATACTGAGTCATGCGGCCCTGTGCACTTTACCCGCAGACCCTGCCTTCTCTAAGGCAGAGAGTGAGGTCAGTTCTAAAAATAGAACAGAGTCACGAGGTCCGGCGCACACTGGTGCAGCGGGGATTTCCTGCCTATAAATACGTGCCCCTCACCCTTGGTTCGGTCAAAGATTCTTCGTATTCTTATTGGCTTCGTCTTCTTCGTGTTGTTCTTCTTTAGTCTAGTTTTCCAGGCTTCGTTTAGTTGCCCATTTAAGCTATCTGTAATTGGCCTGACTAAACTTAGACGCCAAAGCCTAAGGGAGGCTAACACTGCCTTCCCAGCCACCCCCTGAGCCCGGCGGGATCTGCTGACCAGGACGCCTTGTTCATTAATCTGCAAATCTGCACGCTGTGCTGAGTTCGTTGACTTGTTTATTTCGTTCCGACGGGAAGCTCACCTCACCGAAGGCCGAGACCTGAAGGAACTGGTGGCAGCACTACCTACGCTACTAAGAGCTAATAGAAGGCTTCCGGTTGAGAAGACGGAGAGCCCAAATCACTGTGCTAGACAGGAGAAGCATAAGTACAACATTGGTGGCAGCTGTGGGATTCAAAGACCTAACAGGCAACCCGAAACATCCTAAGTACTTCAATAATAATAATAACAACAACAATAATAATAACAACAATCACAGCAGCAGCACGGGCGGAAGGTGTCAGCTTCCGGAGGCTCCGCACCGGACACTCGCTGGAGCTGGAGACTTATCGCCATAGGATCAGGAAGATCGATAAAGACACCTGCGGCGAGGAGGCCGAGACGGTCGAGCACGTGATCTGCTCCTGCCCGGCCACGGAGGGAATGCGCCGGCAGTACGAAGCGTCCGAGTTGAGCTGGCTTAATGAAGACCCGGATGCAGCCCTGGCGTACTGGGGCTGGTACCGGTCCAGGTGGAAAACGTCTCAGCACTAACAACAACAACAACAGCAACAACAATAATAATAATAATAACAACAATAACAGCAAAAATCACAAAACAACAACAACAATCAGAATAACAATAACAACAACAATAACAACAATAACAATAACAACAACAACAATCACAGCAGCAGCAACAACAAGTGCAACAAGTACAATAACAGCAACAACAAAAGTCACAATAATAACAACGACAACAAAAACAGCAACAATAATAAAAACAACAACAACAGCCGAAAAAATTACGTCACAGGAAAAAAAACTTCAGGCTTCGGGCATAGTTTAGAAATCAATACTGCGCTTTCACTTAGCATCAACTCTGCCTTTTCCTTAGTCCTTAAAAATTAAATAATAACTTCTACAAAGCAATCGAGCTCACACACAAGTATCCACAGGTTAGCATCAGATCGATCTCAAAATAAATCTAAACATTTCTAAAGTATTTAGGCAAAGAAATTTAAATTATTGCTCAATCTTATTGAAGTGTAATTACATTTTTTCGGTGAATAACTGCCCAGAGTGTCATGGAGAGACTACTGGCAGTAGTTTATACTCAACAAGTCTAACTTTTTGATTTGTGTCCTCAAGTTACAGCTTTTCTGCTTTTTCATAGTTCAAAGTTCTTAAAAGTACAAGTTTTGTACTTTTATTGTCAGTGTACGTATATATAACATATTATTCCTGCACAAATACAATAATATATAGTATTCTCAAACTTCTCCACTTTTAGTGGCACTTTTTTGCTTCAGTATTTTTTAAGCTTTATATTTAATATTTAAAAAATCAGGTGAATCGTGACTGTTTACAGAGGCCAGCGGCATAAGTAATGTGCTTTTTAAAAGAAACAGTTGTTGAAATTTCTAGTGCAAAATATATCTGATACAACAGACAAAGTATTTATCAAGGTCTATAAAGGTACGACAATTGTTTTTCGTCAGCAACATCTCCCTTGACAACCGTCGCTCCATCGCTCTGCTAGGCGAGTCGCCACTGCACCACCGACGCGTCGCTGCCGCCAATGCCGATCAGGTGGGCGCCGTCGCGAGTAAATCGAAGCTGGACCGGGCGAATCGGAGCGGCGATCTGCCGGCATTCCGCCTGAGGGTTGTGTAGGGGAGTGAGGGCAGTCTGTCATGTGCCCTGTCTACAGAGTTAGAGCTGTGGTCATGTGCCCTGTCTACAGAGTTGGACCTGTGGTCATGTGACTTGTCTACAGAGCTGGAGCTGTGGTCATGTGCCCTGTCTACAGAGCTGGAGCTGTGGTCATGTGACTTGTCTACAGAGCTGGAGCTGTGGTCATGTGACTTGTCTACAGAGATGGAGCTGTGGTCATGTGCCCTGTCTACAGAGCTGGAGCTGTGGTCATGTGCCCTGTCTACAGAGCTGGAGCTGTGGTCATGTGACTTGTCTACAGAGTTGGAGCTGTGGTCATGTGACTTGTCTACAGAGCTGGAGCTGTGGTCATGTGCCCTGTCTACAGAGCTGGAGCTGTGGTCATGTGCCCTGTCTACAGAGTTGGAGCTGTGGTCATGTGACTTGTCTACAGAGCCGGAGCTGTGGTCATGTGACTGCTGTCCCTCTCTACCGAGCGTTAATTTCGGTCACGTGACTGCAGTCCCTCTCTACAGAGCTTTAGTTGTGGTCACGTGACTGCAGTCCTTCTCTACAGAGCTTTAGTTGTGGTCACGTGATTGCAGTCCTTCTCTACAGAGCTTTAGTTGTGGTCACGTGTTTTAAGGCCTTGCCTACAGGAGGCACTCACTGCGGGCATGACGCAGGGAAATCTGTACAGCAGAATTCGACCGTTGCTCAGTCCGACGGCCAGCAGTTTAGCCTTCAGAGACACCGCGGTCGAGCAAATCCGTGCACCGGACGGCGGGTCAAGCAGAGGCGAATTCCAGGCACCTTTGAAGGAAGTTAAGCAGGTGTGCGCCAGTGAACTTATGCCAGATCTTGGCAGAAGCTACTGATCTACAGAAAAGTTTTTTCATCGATAATGAAATACTTGTAGAATTTAAAATTTTAAAAGGCCTAACTTTCGAGGTGTCGACTGGCTAACCCAAGAGCTATGAGCGTTAATTGACTTTGGTTCAAGTTTCACTGGGATTAGTCTTGTGTTACGATCGTACATGTAGTTACCATGGCAACAGGTTTGATACAAAGCGAGCTGCAAAAAACCACTCACCAACTGTGAAGTACGCAAACAGTGAGCTGCAGTTTTTCCAGGAAACGTCTCTAAATCGCTCAGCGTCCACGACCAGGTGATAATGAGTGGCATCACCTGGCGTTTCGGGAGAATGATATTTTTGTCATGCAATTGTTCATAAAAGTGCATAGCAATGCTATTGAACTCACAGAAGGCGACCTCTCCAGTCGAGTTGCTGGCGCAGAGGAGTCGAGAGCCCTCGAAAGTGGCATTGGCAAAGTCGAGCGATTCAACACCGCCTCGGCGCAAGACCAGCAGGTTGCTGGCAGCGGCAGTCTCGGGCCGACGCCATGATTTCATTCCGGGGTCCGCCGGGTCCGGCTGCAGCTCCAGAAAGTGGACGCGGCCGTCAGAGGAGCCAACGGCGATTGCTTGCTTGTCTGGCAGGGTGGGGTGGCCTCAGTTGTTTGCACTGCCTCACTCAGTCAATCACCCCTACCTCACTCCTGCCCCACCACCTCACTCCTGCCCCACCAACCTCACTCCCTGCCCCACCACCTCACAAGCCCCTGTCCAGTCAACTCACTCCACTGCCTTATCGCTAGCAAGCACTTTGTTATACCCCGTGGAATTCACTCACCGTGTGACATAGCAATAGCATCGATGCGATGCGCTGCGACACTCTCCTTAAAAACTTCGATTAGGCTGCCATTCTTCTCGAAAAGAATGATTACTTCGCCGGAGCGGGTGCCCAGCACGATTGTGCTGGTTTCCTTCCAGCAGACGCAGGAGAGGCACTTCTTCTGCAAGCGGTTTTTTAAGCTGACATTTGCTTGATTCAGCTAGCTTATAGACAGATTGAGGCAGCCAAAACTGCGAATAATGAGTTTCACGACTCATCATCAGCCCCAACATCAGCCCCATCATCAGCTCCATCATTAGCCCCATCATCAGCCTCAACATCAGTCCCATCATCACCTCCATTATCAGCCCCATCATCAGCCCCAACATCAGCCCCATTGTCAGCCCCATCATTAGCCCCATCATCACCCCCATCACCAGCCCCATCATCAGCCCGATCACCAGCCCGATCATCAGCCCCATCACCAGTCCATGAGCCTCACTGGAACGGCAGTCCTATGCAGGCACTGTCGCGTCTCCGCGCTAAAGACGCACGCCTGACCATCAAAGCCGGCCGTGACGAAAAGGCCTGGACGGCCGGTCACGCAATCAAGGCCCTGCAGCTGGTCGTAGTGGCCTCGGGTGAGCGCCACCGGCTCTACGATGGCACCGTCTAGGGGGCACCTGAAGTGCAGGGGGCGGCATTAGGTGGAGAGGCTTGAGCCATAGACAATAAAGCCGATCAAGTTAAGAATCTCCGACTGCTCTCGGCCATAGACAATAAATCCGATCAAGTTAAGAATCTTCAACTGCACTCGGCCATAGACAATAAATCCGATCAAGTTAAGAATCTTCAACTGCACTCGGCCATAGACAATAAAGCCGATCAAGTTAAGAATCTCCGACTGCTCTCGGCCATAGACAATAAAGCCGATCAAGTTAAGAATCTCCGACTGCTCTCGGCCATAGACAATAAAGCCGATCAAGTTAAGAATCTCCGACTGCTCTCGGCCATAGACAATAAAGCCGATCAAGTTAAGAATCTTCAACTGCACTCGGCCATAGACAATAAAGCCGATCAAGTTAAGAATATTCGACTGCTCTCGGCCATAGACAATAAATCCGATCAAGTTAAGAATCTTCAACTGCACTCGGCCATAGACAATAAATCCGATCAAGTTAAGAATCTTCAACTGCACTCGGCCATAGACAATAAAGCCGATCAAGTTAAGAATCTCCGACTGCTCTCGGCCATAGACAATAAAGCCGATCAAGTTAAGAATCTCCGACTGCTCTCGGCCATAGACAATAAAGCCGATCAAGTTAAGAATCTCCGACTGCTCTCGGCCATAGACAATAAAGCCGATCAAGTTAAGAATCTTCAACTGCACTCGGCCATAGACAATAAAGCCGATCAAGTTAAGAATATTCGACTGCTCTCGGCCATAGACAATAAATCCGATCAAGTTAATAATCTTCAACTGCTCTCGGCCATAGACAATAAAGCCGATCAAGCGGAATTCCTAGCTGCAGTCTCCAACAGACTTCAAATCAAGCAAGCTGTTTGGCTCTTCTCTCTGGATAAAAGACAACCTCTGGATAAATTTTAAAAAATCTAAAATAACCCTCAATATTAATCTTCTTGATTTTACAATGCAGTGCAGCAGGGCATCGCCACCTACCAGCCCTGCTCCGTGTTGATCCTGCACAGCAAGATGGAGTTGGCGGTGGTGCCCAGCACCAGCTGATCGCCCTGGCCGCCACGAAGAATCCGGACGCAGCGAATGCCGCCTTCACCGTCTGGCAGGCGAATCTCTCCCAGCCGTTCGAGGCCGCTGCCCCACTGCCAGCAGCGGAGGCGGCCATCCCGCCCGCCCGTCAGCAGCCACTTGCTGTTGTAAAGGCAGAGAGCAAACACCGGACCCTGCGGTGAGAAAAAAGATTGAGAGAATCGATCGCTCTCACGCGCTCAAAGTTTCACCAGCTCGAAAATTGGTGAACTTACTGAAGTACTATGTGAAACCCCCCACCAAGTCTCAGAGAGTGTACATGCCAGACGATTAGAAAATCAAGGCCGCTGTGTACACCCTGTGTGAGCGTGTGTATGAGTGCTGTGCCTGCGTACAGTATTGGCACTTGCATGTGCTCAGGAGCCAGCGGAATGGCAGAACTGCCGTCAGTCCCCTGCTGGTTTGTGAAACGCTCCTGAGAATATTTAGATCTACGCATTTCAATATCGGTCACACGCCGTCCCTTCTGACCTCGTGCGCTCCTTGCACGCAGTCGAGCATCTCCCCGGAGCCGGCGGCTGTCCACACGCAGACGTTGCCGCTTGAGTCGCCGCTCACCAGCCGGCCGTCAGTTGGCGAGTGCAGCAGCGCTACCACGAAGCGCGGCGCCCGGCCAGTCAGCCGCTTGAAGTCGGCGCTGGCCCGCCGTTCAATGCTGCAGCCGTCGACGGCGACGCGCCACCAGACGGCGTGCTCGCGACCGGCGGTCACCAGCAGAGTGGGATCGGCGGGGCTGCAGGCCAGGTCGCAGAGGACGTCCGTGCCCAGTTGGACTGAGCACAGGCGGCTGCCTCGGGACTGCCGGGTGTCCCACAGGCCCAGGACGGACTGGCCGTCTGGCTTGGAGGCGACGCTCCACAGGCGGTCCTGCAAGGTTGGGTTAGGGGTGTGGCTAGATCTAGGCCTATGGTTAGGACTAGGGCTAGGGCTATGGTTAGGGCTATGGTTAGGGCTATGGTGGCTAGGGTAAGGTCTAGGGTTAGGGCTATGGTTATGGCTAGGGTAATGTCTAGGGTTAGGGCTATGGTTATGGCTAGGGTAATGTCTAGGGTTAGGGCTATGGTTATGGCTAGGGTAATGTCTAGGGTTAGGGCTATGGTTATGGCTAGGGTAATGTCTAGGGTTAGGGCTATGGTTATGGCTAGGGTAATGTCTAGGGTTAGGGCTATGGTTATGGCTAGGGTAATGTCTAGGGTTAGGGCTATGGTTTTGGCTAGGGTAATGTCTAGGGTTAGGGCTATGGTTATGGCTAGGGTAATGTCTAGGGTTAGGGCTATGGTTATGGCTAGGGTAATGTCTAGGGTTAGGACTATGGTTATGGCTAGGGCTATGGCTAGGGTTTAGGGCTATGTTTAGAGCCAGGGTTATCGAATCAAGTAAATGCAAAGTATTAAAGATCGCCTACTGAAGAGTAGTATAGAAAGAATTTGAAGCAAATGTCTCTTAAAGTGTGTGCAAGAAAAGTTGCTAGTTGGGTTGTTGCGACAGAACCGAGTAAGAACTCAAAAAACGGTCCTGGCCTATCGGGAGTTCGAGTCTCACTTTCGGATACACGTGTAGAAGCTCTCAAAGAGGAAGCAGGTTCAGGAGAGCAAGGGAAATGAAGCTGCTCACAGTGTGCTCAGCGCTCACCCTCTGCTCCGCGAATGCCAGGCAGTTGATCGAGCCCTGCAGTTCGTCACCTTTCAGCACGCAGGCAGTCTGCAGGCTGTCTGCACTCCACAGGCGAATGGATGCTGCCTGCCCTTCCGGTTCGGCCGGACACTGTCCGGTTGCCACGGTAACACCGTCCGGATGCAGAGCGATGCTGCAATGCAAAATTTACTATTAGAATGTGCAAATTCAAAAAAAAACCGACAGAGGAGAACATTGATTATCACCTGGTTATTTCGGCCGAATGCTCGCAGTAGTGCCTCTGCTGCTGCCGCGTTACCAACAGCAGCACGGCCACTCGCCCCGTGAAGTACAGCAGCTCCCTCGAGGGCAGCACGAGGATGTTGTTGCGGCAGTCATTGCCTCTGTAGCCGTAGCTGAAAAGGTGGGAGCTGACGGCTGACCCTCACTCACACCCACTCCAGCTGCAGCCCACCCTCACTCACACCCACTCCAGCTGCAGCCCACCCTCACTCACACCCACTCCAGCTGCAGCCCACCCTCACTCACACCCACTCCAGCTGCAGCCCACCCTCACTCACACCCACTCCAGCTGCAGCCCACCCTCACTCACACCCACTCCAGCTGCAGCCCACCCTCACTCACACCCACTCCAGCTGCAGCCCACCCTCACTCACACCCACTCCAGCTGCAGCCCACCCTCACTCACACCCACTCCAGCTGCAGCCCACCCTCACTCACACCCACTCCAGCTGCAGCCCACCCTCACTCACACCCACTCCAGCTGCAAGCTTCTCAACGGCGGGTCTCCGGGCGCTTCCGCTATCGGATCGAAGCCGGTAGGGCAAAAGGCGACGCAGCAGCGGCCAAGGACTGTGGCTGACACGGCACCAGACTCATCGCAAACAGCTTGCTGCTGCTGCTGTTGTTGCTGCTGCTGCTGCTGCTGTTGTTGTTGTTGTTGCTGCTGCTTTTTTTGCGTTTCTTGCAACTGTTCTGATTTCTGAGCAACTGACTCCTGCAATGTCGGCAGCTCAGACTGCAGTTGAGCTTCTGCATCCTGCGACTTGGCTGGGACTGGCTCCACGCCTATAGAGTAGAGTAAGTGCAGTAACTTTGGAATTACATGTATGAAACAATGAGCATCACTCTGCCTTCCTTCACCCCTCATTGCACTGCAACCACCCCACTCTGCACCCATCCCACTCTGCAACCCACCCCATCTCTGCACCCACCCCACCCTGCACCCACCCCACTCTGCACCCACCCCACGCTGCACCCACCCCACTCTGCACCCACCCCACGCTGCACCCACCCCACTCTGCACCCACCCCACGCTGCACCCACCCCACTCTGCACCCACCCCACTCTACAACCCACCCCACTCTACAACCCACCCCACTCTGCAACCACCCCACCCTGCACCTACCCCACCCTGCACCCACCCCACCCTGCACCTAACCCACCCTGCACCCACCCCACCCTGCACCTACCCCACCCTGCACCCATCCCACGCTGCACCCACCCCACTCTGCACCCACCCCACGCTGCACCCACCCCACTTTGCACCCACCCCACTCTACAACCCACCCCACTCTACAACCCACCCCACTCTGCAACCACCCCACCCTGCACCTACCCCACCCTGCACCCACCCCACCCTGCACCTAACCCACCCTGCACCCACCCCACCCTGCACCTACCCCACCCTGCACCCACCCCACCCTGCACCTAACCCACCCTGCACCCACCCCACCCTGCACCTACCCCACCCTGCACCCATCCCACTCTGCACCACATAATCCAGAAGGAAGCTTGCTCACTAGTTTTCTCTTTCGAACCAGCCGCGTTTATGTTAGAATCTTTTTTAACCGTTTGCTGCTGGGGTTTTTGCAACTCTTGCTGTTGTGGTGGTGGTGGTGGTCTCGCAGCCGACACGGACGCAGTGGTTGGTTCAGTGCGCTGAAGTTTGCAGAAGGCAAGCAGAAAATGAAATGAATTCTTTCATTTGTGTCCGAATATGCATCATGCAATTGAGTTGCACTGGTGAACTGCATGACTGGCTACAGTCATAGCTAGTCTGGACTCAAAACTGGGAGAGAGAGAGAGAGAGAGCGAGAGAGAGAGAGACAGGGGGAGAGGGAGAGAAAGAGAGAGAGAGTGAGAGAGGAAGAGAGACAGGGGGAGAGGGAGAGAGAGGGAGAGACAGAGCGAGAGAGAGCGAGAGAGAGCGAGAGAGAGAGCGAGAAAGAGCGAGAGAGAGCGAGAGAGAGCGAGAGAGAGCGAGAGAGAGCGAGAAAGAGCGAGAGAGAGCGAGAAAGAGCGAGAGAGAGCGAGAAAGAGCGAGAGAGAGCGAGAAAGAGCGAGAGAGAGAGAGACTGATGTCCCTGGCTACAGTCACAGCTAACCTGGACTCAAAACTACGGAGAGCTACATAAACAGTAAAAACGTATTAGAAAGAGCGACTTAAGTAGAAGTACGGGAAACTTCGTTTCTTAGAAAAGTTTCAAATCTGCCAGCTCTCCGCAAAAAATGCTACCGAAGAATTTCTTTACTTTAACAAAAAACAAATGTAAAAAATAAGTTCGGTGCATTAACAGACGTCCTATAATTATATCTCCGTAGCGTTTTTGGTAAAACCAGCCCTTCAAAGATTTTCTAAGAAAAGAAGTCTCCCGTCCTTCTATTCAAATTGTCCTTGGAGTCTAGCCAGGTGCTCCGAGCTAATTTGGTTGGTGCAATTGGGACACCTTCATCGTGACGGCAGCGGCGACGGGAGCCTGCAGCACCGAGCAGCCTGCAGCCGATGCCGGTTTTCGCCTCAACTCTCCTGCAATAATCTGCGCGGTGTGAATGTCTGGGCTTTTCAAGCCTCTGAACTGCATGCTAGCATTTTCTATATATTGTCTGAAATCAGACGGCAAGAAAGTTGATATGGAACTGGAAATTATGTGGCAATAAAACCGGACTGAAATGGCACTTAAATGGCACTTAAATGGCACTTAAATGGCACTATAATCACACTGAAATGGCACTGAAATATCTAATTTATTGTCAATTAAGTTTCCTGAATTTATTGCAAAAGGACGCTTGAAATGCTCAGAAAAATGACAGGATAATAATTTTTGTTCATTAGATAAAAATAAATCAAGGGTGTTTAAAGGTTCTCATTTTTGGCGCGAATTCAAATTAATAAACTATGATTTATATGATTTATATGATTTATATGAAACTATGATTTTTTTTCATTTACAGCAACACCCGCCCTCAGCCTACCTTGGCGGCGGCACTTTTGAACCTGTCCTGCGGTTGCACTGCCGGCTCCGGCGGGGGCTCTGTCGGCGTCTTTGATTTCTCAGCTGCCAGCTTAGGCGGTGGCGCCCGGAGAGCGTTCGGGTTGCGCTGGAAGTAGGCAGCCTGCGCGCGCTCCAGAAAGTCGACGAAATCCTTCCAGCTGCGGCCAGCCCCAAGGGGCGGTGAGAGGTTGTTTTCGTTAAATATACTGCCGAGCTTAGCTACTCACAGTACTATAGTACAGTGTTTTTAATCCAAGTTTAACGAGATTCATAAAAAATATTAGCATTTAAGAATTTTAGGTAGACTGCATGACTCATTATCATTTTAGAAGGTATTGTTAGATGCAAAAGTGAAGCATAGGATGCAAGTAGTTGGGTCAGGAGAAAGTGGATCAGGGGTGGGATGGGTCAGGCGAAAGTGGGGCAGAAGTGGGTTGGGTCAGCGGAGGGATGGGTCAGACAAAAGAGGGTCAGAGGTGGATTGGGTCAGACAAAAGTGGGTCAGAGATGGATTGGGTCCGACAAAAGTGGGTCAGAGGTTGATTGGGTCAGAAAAAAGTGGGTCAGAGGTGGATTGGGTCAGAAAAAAGTGGGTCAGAGGTGGATTGGGTCAGACAAAAGTGGGTCAGAGGTGGATTGGGTCAGACAAAAGTGGGTCAGAGGTGGATTGGGTCAGACAAAAGTGGGTCAGAGGTGGGTTGGTGTCGCAGACAGACCGAATTAAGTTGTCTATGACCTTAGCTTTATGTCTTTATAAGCTAAATATACGAGAGCTGCAGATACGAACTAAGCGCAGCACAGACGGCTATGCCGTAATATAACATTCATATCCAAAAACATAACATGGTGTCAGAGGAAACCGTAAAAGTGCAACTTCAATTCGAGCTCCACTAAAGCATACATATGGCTGATTCTGGAAGCCTAAAGCCGCCTGCACCATTTTCCTTTGATGAAAACAAAGCCGAGAAATGGCGAAAGTGGATCAACGGTTTCAAACTATTCCTCACGGCGACTAAGAGAGAAAAAGAGGCCGACGAGGTCAAGACAGCAATTCTCCTCACGGCATTGGGTGAACAAGGTCGAGATATTTACGATACGCTAGATTTGACTGAAGGTAATTCATTCGACCAAATTGTTGCCGCATTTGAGAAATTCTGCAAGCCGCTGGACTGTGAAACATTCGAAAGATACAAGTTCGGAATGCGCACACAGCAGCAATTCGAAGAATTTGATCACTATCTTGGCGAGCTGCGAACACTCATAAAACAATGCAATTTTGCAAAGCCAATGGCATCCGAAACAATCGAAAATGCAATTCTAAGAGACCAAATCGTGTATGGAGTGCACAATCCTTCGGTCAGGGAGAGGCTATTGGAACAGGACAAGCTGACGCTCGAGAAGGCAATCGCATTGTGTCGAGCATGTGAAGCATCCAAAGTGCAAGCACAGAAAATGATCGGTAAGGCGTATGAAAACCCAAGACCAAGTGTGGACACAGTTAAAAAAATGGCACCCACAGCAAAGCACCAGAGAAACCGAGTGAGAAACTCCTCCCAAGGCTCCCGCAAGGACTCGCATCAGGGCAGAACCAGTTGCAGATACTGCGGAAAACAGCACACCTTTGGTAGTAAGCACTGTCCTGCATTTGGAAAGATGTGTAGTAATTGTGGAAGAAAGAACCATTTTAAAGCCATGTGTCAGCAAAAGTTTCGAAATAACCCTACAAGACATGTCAGACTGGTAGATGAACATGATGACGAAAATGACGAAGACACAGGAGGCAGCTTAACAAAATCATGGGCTGTATCTTCAGTTGCTAGCTGTGACCAGATGGCTGGAAATAATGCAAAATAAGACCGCTCGCACGAACAGCAAGACAATCGCGAGTGTACTGGTTGAGGATCGTCAGTTGATTTCGTTTAAAATCGACACAGGAGCCGATGTTAACATTATGTCTGCAAAAAGACTTAGGCAGATTACCAAGAAGGAATACCGAGAGGATAGAAGCACACAGTTAGTTGAGTACAACAAACAGAGGCTGACAGTTTTGGGACAAATTCAACTGCTTCTCAGACACCAGAATGAAGAAATTCAAGCAAAATTCTTTGTCATCGCTGAAGATAATATGCCATTGCTTGAGACAAATACAGCAGAGAGTCTCGGACTGATACGGATACTGCATGCTGTTCAACAGGATGTTCCGGTATCGGAAGAACCACTTACAAAGGAAGTGATTTTGAAAGAATACGCCGATGTCTTTGAAGGGCTAGGTTGTCTGCCAGGAACACACCACATAGTTTTACAGACGAACGCTGTTCCCAGAGTTCAGGGTCCAAGAAAAGTTCCGTTTGCAGAATTGAAAGCATTAAGAGATGAGCTGCATCGCCTCAGTGAGCAAGGAATGATTTCCCAGTGTTCGCACCCCACGGAGTGGGTATCCAACGTTGTGGTTGTGTGGAAGCCTGACAGTTCTGTGCGTCTCTGTCTCGATCCGCAAAGTCTAAACGAGTTCATCATTCGAGACCGGTACCCAATTCCATCATATAATGAAATTATTAGCAAGATGACTAGCGCAAAGTTTTTTTCAACTTTTGATGCTACAGCAGGATTTCATCAAGTAGCTTTAGATCATGAAAGCTCTCTTCTAACCGCCTTTCATACACCTTTCGGAGTCTACAGGTGGAACAGACTGCCATTCGGATTGAAGGATGCTCCACAGGCGTATCAGAGAAAAATCAGAGAAGAGATCACGAGTCATGTTGCAAACTCCGCAAACTATATTGACGATATAATCGTGTGGGGCAGAACAAGAAAAGAGCATGATGACTCGGTGAGGCAACTGCTACAGCAGCGCAAGGATAAGAATTTAAAGCTAAACAAGACCAAAGCTAAAATCGGACAGCGAGAGTTGAAATTCCTAGGACATATTCTAACCAGCGAAGGAGTCAAGATCGATCCGGAAAAGATACGAAGCATCAAAGACATGCCGCATCCGCACAGTTACTCCCAGATATCTGAAAAAGCCGCGCAGCTACAAAGATTCATCGGCAGCGCAAACTTCTTGTCGAAGTTCATACCAAATTTCTCAGCGCTTGCTTCACCTTTGCGACAGTTACTGAAAAAAGATGTAGCGTGGAACTGGGGAAAACGGCAGGAAGAAGCATATGAAGCAATTAAGGAATCACTGTGCAAAGCTCCACTATTGGGACAATTTAACCCAGATCAGAGTGTCATTCTAAGTGTAGATGCCAGTAAAGATGGACTCGGAGCCGCATTGATGCAAGACGGACACGTCATTGAATACGCATCGTCATCGATGACTCCTGCTCAAAAGAAATATGCTCAAATCGAAAAAGAATTCTTGGCAATAGTCTTTGGATGTCGCAGATTTCGACAATACTTATGGGGTCGGCACGTACAGGTTGAATCAGATCACAAGCCCCTGCAATTCATTATGAAAAAGCCACTGAGTGAACTATCAGCTCGACTGCAGCGACTAGCTTTGAAAATTCAAGAATTCGATCTCAATGTGACGTATGTACCCGGAAAAGAACTATACCTTGCGGATACACTAAGCCGCGCTTATCTGAAATCCGTACATTCATCCAATGATATTGATGATGATATTCAGTGCCAAATACTTGGAGTAGCTCGTGTATGCCTACCAGACAACTTGCTAAAGGACATCCAGCATCACACAAATGCTGACGATTTATGTCATAAGCTAAAGGACCAGATTCGAGAGGGTTGGCCAGATGCCAAATCCCAAATAGCTAAAGAGCTGAAGCCATTCTGGAATATTCGGCATGAACTGATGGAGAATGACAGACTCATATACAAGAGCAGCAAAATATTCATTCCTGATGCAATGCGAAGACAAATGCTTCAAATCCTCCATGAAAGTCATCAAGGCGTGGAAAAGACGTTGATGAAGGCTACTGAATCTGTATTTTGGCCTCGAATGCGCCATGACATTGAGCAATACATTTCTTCATGCGAAAAATGCCAAAGTTACCAAGCTCTTCATCAAAAAGAATCCATGAAAATGGTTGAAATACCTGAGTATCCATTTCAAGAGTGTGGAACTGACATTTTCTATTGGAAAGGAGAAACACACATTGTCCTGGTTGACAGGTTAGGTCGATGGATCTGCACTGATAAAATCACGACTACATCAGCAGAGTGCGTCATAAAACAGCTGTCACAATATTTTGCTACCTATGGTACTCCAGAAGTGATAAGATGTGACAACGGACCTCCATTTGGATCCAACAGGTTTAAAGAGTTTGCTGACCAGAAAGGTATACGAATTAGGACATCGTCGCCAAAATATCCTCAATCAAATGGCCTATCAGAAAGAGCTGTTCAGACAGTTAAAGGATTTCTAAACAAAGCAGAAGATATAAATTGTGCATTACTACACTATCGGAATACGCCAATTGAAAGAGGGCTACCGACACCGGCTGAGCTAGTGATGGGACGAAAGCTCAGATATCAAATGCCACTGCCCATTGAACAGCTGAAACCAAGACAAGTCTGGACAAAACGTGAACTTGAGATTTTAGCAGAGAACAGTAAACAGGCATTCTACTACAATCGCACTGCAAGAGACCTGCGACCGTTTAAAGAAGGAGATCAGGTGTGGATGCAAGAAGATCGAAGACAATGGATTCCTGCAGAAATCGTGAAACCCGATGTCACTGACCCAGACAGGTCATACAAAGTTCGAACTGCTACAGGTCGTGAATTCAGACGAAATCGCAGATTTCTGGCAAAGCGCAATACAGACTGCAGAATGCAGACCATACCAGAGTATTCAAGGATTCAACTACCTAATCATGATTCTAACAATGGAACGATTCAGACTTACAGCTCAGACGCTCATGCATCCGATACAGTACACAATTCACAGCTGGATTCTGGAAAATCTGGTGGAACAAAATACATTACACGATATGGACGTGAAGTGAAGCCAACTCAATTTTACAAGGCTACATAATTATATGCACTCAAACTGAACTAACTGACAATGCCATTTTCATTCATTCATCCATTAATGCGTATGACACTTCTTTTTGGAAAAAAGGGATGTCGCAGACAGACCGAATTAAGTTGTCTATGACCTTAGCTTTGTCTTTATAAGCTAAATATACGAGAGCTGCAGATACGAACTAAGCGCAGCACAGACGGCTATGCCGTAATATAACATTCATATCCAAAACATAACAGTTGGGTCAGGCAAAAGTGGGTCAGAGGTGGGGCAGGTCAGACGAAAGTGAGTCAGAGTTGGGTTGGGTCAGACAAAAGTGGGTCAGAGGTGGGGCAGGTCAGGCGAAAGTGAGTCAGAGTTGGGTTGGGTCAGACAAAAGTGGGTCAGAGGTGGATTGGGTCAGACAAAAGTGGGTCAGAGGTGGGTTGGGTCAGGCAAAAGTGGGTCAGAGGTGGGGCAGGTCAGACGAAAGTGAGTCAGAGTTGGGTTGGGTCAGACAAAAGTGGGTCAGAGGTGGGGCAGGTCAGACAAGTGAGTCAGAGGTGGGTTGGGTCAGACAAAAGTGGGTCAGAGTGTAAGGGTCCCTCTTCTTCAACCGTACCCGTAGCACACAGGAATAGCATATTGGCAGCAGGTGTAATTATAGTGGAAAAGAAGTTCGCAGAAAACCGTCGCTCTCACCTGATCATCCGGTAAATTTGGTCCTCAAATCTGGGCAGTTTAAAATTATTTTCTTCTTCTGTATGCAAAACCAGCTTTATTATGTTGCTCACGTACCCCAGGTCCTTCATCATGTATGAATCAATTTTTCGGTTATTAAAAAATGCTACGGGTCAGTCAGCCCTGCTCACCGGATTATCTCCGTGGTCTCGGCGTCGCACAGTTTGAGTAGACAGTTGAGCAGCGCCCCATAAACTGGGCAGTCGTGATGGCTGACGGCTTGAAGAATCTGAGGAGGTTGAGTTATTTTATTCGAGTTAATCCGCTTCCATTTCTTACGAGCCTAACTGAAGTCAACCAGATGCCTTCCCTTGCCTGTTGCAGCCAGTTGAAACCTGAACGGTAACCTTGTGAATCCCAATTAGAAAATCAAAATGCAAAAAAGGGCAGGAAATTCAAACTAATATCCGAACAAAGATTCGAACTACCATCCAAATCCCATCCAAATCCCACCTAAATCCCATTAAGCTCCCACCCAGATCCCATCTAGATCCCATCCAAATTCCATCCAAATCTCATTCGAATCCCATCTAGATCCCATCCAGACCCTATCCAAATCCCATCTAAATACCATCCAAATCCCATCTAGATCCCATAGTGATCCCAACCAAGAATCCCATCCAAAAACCCACCAGAAACCCTACCGGAAAGCCCATAAAAATCCCACTGGAGAGCCCCATGGGAGACGCCACCGGGCCACCAACCTCAGACTTCGGCAATTTGCCCCGCTTAGCCGAGTCGCGTCTCTTCAGGTCGGCCCGCAGGGCGGCAAGATCAAAGAAAGCCGGCCGACCCGAGTCGAACTGGTCCACGGCGCGCGCCATCAGCTCGGCCTCGTTGGCGCCGCCGCGGGAGCCCGACGATCCAGACAACGACGAAGACGACTTCTTGGCCGGCGGAGTCGCCATCTCGGACTCTGCCGCTGCCACCACGCTGTCCCGTCTGGTGCGGGCATGCGCGGCGGTCAGCCACACGGCGAGCCGCTCGGAGTCCACGGCCGGGCCGGTGGCAGCGTCGGAGTCTCCGCCGATGTCGGCGGCGGCGGCGGTGGTGTCGTCGCTGTCGGCCGCGCAGACGTGGACGAGTCGAGCCAGGAGGCCCGACCAACCGGCCGGCATCGGCGGCAACTCGACGGCCACCAGGCGGCGCAGCTCCGGCTCGGCGAGGCCGCCCTCGGGCCCGGCGGCAGCGCGGACAGCGGCCAGGAAGCTGCGCAGCCGCTGCCGGCTGACGTCACCGAGGACGGCCGTCAGTTGTTGTTGGAGACCGCGGTCGCGCGACTGGCCCGGACCTGCCGGAGGTGTACTGTACTGTACGCAGGCATGCACTCGTGCACATGCTCACACAGGGTGTACACAGGGGCCCTGACTTTCTAATTGTTAAGCATGGGGTTTGGCTCTCTTGGATGTGAATCGCAGGACAATCTCCTTAGACCAATTTTCGTGCACACGAGCCCCGAATGAATGAATGTGTTTGCGCACGGAATCGAACCAAGGGTTTTGACGCGTTCACCGCTGAGCTGTCCTGCCCCAGTTTACTGCTCACCCCCGAGTCGGTCCCGTGTTGCCAGGCTGGCCGCCTCATTTGCCTCATCAGCCTGGTCCAGGTTCAGCTGCCCGACCACTCGGCAACCAGCCGTTTTTTGTCTCTCTTGCTTTTGCTGCTGTTGCTTTTGCTGCTGTTGCTTTTGCGATTTCTGCTTCGCCTGCAGCGGCTTTCGCTTCGGCGTCGCCGTTGACGACCCCGGCGGCGGCGGCATCGGTGAGTTGGTGTCGTCCGCTGAATCGGCTTCGGCGTCTTCTGTGGCGACGTTGGCAGCGCTGAGCAGAAACTGGAGCTGAAGAGGAAAATTGGCTGGTCAGTTTACTGTGCTGAGTTTCTGGGGCTCACTTTACTAGTGCCTCTGCCTCAACTACTTATGAAGGTATTGGCAGCTGAGCTTGTAAACTAGCAATTCGGCTCTCTGAATGTCGGACACGTACACACGGATACGTACGCAGGCACGCACTCGCACACACGCTCACACAGGATGTACACTTTCTGTGCCTTGGGGGCTGGCCCTCATGGCAGTGAATGGCATGACAACCCCCTTCCACCGGCCAATTTTCGTGCACGCAAGCCCCAAATGAATGTGGCCGGGCACCGAATCAAACCATGCAGGGTCTGTGACACCAGAGTCAACGCTGGCCGCTAATCTAGGCTTCACAAGCTGTCAGTGGCTAACACTGCTGTTCTCCATCGGCAGCTCGGGCCCTTCATAGGCTGTGGAGGCTATGGAGACTCGTCGCTGCTGCCGCTGCTGTTGTCGTCGCAAATCCGACGGCACTGGCGACAGCCGGCCAGCGGTCGGCTGCTCCGCCGGGGCCGCTGACGTCTGTGTCGGCGGGCTCCTCGGCCGAAGGTTTTTCCGCCTGGCCGCAATCAGACTGGCCGAGCGGCCTCCGCGGCTACCGCCGCCGCCGCCGCCGCCGAAGTCGGCCAGGCCGTCCGGTCCCCGGTGGCGCAGCAGCATTGCCCTGGCCGCGATGCCAGCCAGCCTTGGCGAGTTCGGCCTCGCCGACGACGTTGAGGCGGAGGAGGAAGCTGCGGCTGCTGCCACCTGGCTGGCCGCTTCGCGGAATCGATGATTCCAGCGGCCCAGCTCCGCCTCGATGTCGATGCGGGGACCGGCGGCGGCGGCCTCGGCGGCGCGCAGTTGCGACAGTCTGTGCAACTTTGGCATGACTGCGGTGCGTTGCAGGCTTGCTGATGGCTTCCTTGTGTCTCTGATCTAGATTAAGGTATCTTTAAATCCAGATGCAGGTATCTTTAAATCCAGATGCAGGTATCTTTAAATCCAGATGCAGGTATCTTTAAATCCAGATGCAGGTATCTTTAAATCCAGATGCAGGTATCTTTAAATCCAGATGCAGGTATCTTTAAATCCAGATGCAGGTATCTTTAATCCAGATGCAGGTATCTTTAAATCTAGCTTTGGGTATCTTTAAATCTAGCTTTGGGTATCTTTAAATCCAGATGCAGGTATCTTTAAATCCAGATGCAGGTATCTTTAAATCCAGATGCAGGTATCTTTAAATCCAGATGCAGGTATCTTTAAATCCAGATGCAGGTATCTTTAAATCTAGCTTTGGGTATCTTTAAATCCAGATGCAGGTATCTTTAAATCCATATGCAGGTAAGTTTAAGTCCAAATGCAGGTATGCTTAAGTCCAGATTTGGGTATCTTTAAATACAGATTCAATCCTCCTATTTCACCCTAGAAACATTATCACTGGCCGATGCCCATTATTTTATTGACTCTTTATAATCCCCATCGAAACAATGGTTTCCCTGGCAACAATGGCAGGGCAATTAATTTTCCTGTCCAGTTCTAGTCCACAATAAACATAATGCAATTATCCCATCTATAGGATTGAGCAAGGGCTGATTGTTAATCTGAATTAATGGTCAACTCGATTGGCTCTTCAGAGAGGCGGGCCATGCAAGCGTGAGCGCTGCCCAACTCTCAACTCGATGACCTTGACCTTATCAATAATTTGGGGCACAGATGCTACAGACAGATAGGAATTATAGCTGGGCCCTGCAGCGCTATTGTCAGCTTGCCACCGGCAATTAACTAATTTTTTTCCAATTGGCGAGTTTGACAGTAGGAAGCAGCTCAAGCCAATAAAAAATACTCAGTGCACTCTTATCTATTCTATTTTTTGTTGTTATTTTCAAAATTAGACGCGCTACTTTGAGTAGCTAATTCCAGCAGGACAAAATTTTTATCATAATTTATTTATCTGATGCAGCCGAATCAGGGAATATACCAATATTGGTATATTCGGCCCATCCATATTAGTGTTATAGTTAGCAGGCGTGAAACCGCGTTTCACGGCCCGCTGAGACTGTCTATGGTAAAATCCCATTTACTCCAATGCATTCAGTCGGTTTCACGGCCCGCTGAAAATGTCTATGGCAAAGTCAGAAGAAAGCGGGGTCAAGGGGGCGCTGAGCCCCCTTGCATGGGAGAGCCCCCACATTAGCATACCAGCACACAAGACAAAGAAAGAAATAATGAAATCCAAAAATTGTCTATGGCCAAAACTCCTTATTTTGCGAAATGAAAAAAATAGTAACTGATACTAAGAATTATTAAGCAGCTTTACTTTTAAAATATACAAGTTGTAGAAACATTAACAAGATACTTAAATGCATACGAGTTTTTTTACTTATTGAAGTTGGCCATAGATTATTGCAGCGGGCGGGATGCCGTGCGTTTCTCCCCGTTTCAACACGCCTAGGCTAACTATAATGGGTAGGGAGGCTTGAGGGAGGCTTGGCCATAGACTATAACTTTGGACATTCAAAACGGGAATCAGACTGAGATTTCATAGCTCTCTGTCCCTCCCTCCCCTGCTTGCTTGTCTTTGGCCTGAAAGCGACCACATCCAATGGCGCCACCAATTCCTGCAGCAGATCGCCAGCGGCTGAATGATGCGATTGAACAGAGTCATCCATCGCAGGAGCTGCAAGAATTTAGACACAATCCGTGATATAAAAAATACATTAAATTGGGCGAATTCCCGTTTAGAATATGGCATTTTGCCATTTTGATTGTCCATTCCACATTCTATGCTTGTGTATTCCCAAGCAGTCCGAGTCTGCGGCCTGGCTTGGATGTCTGTGGCGTCCCGTTTTGATTGTCCAAATTCCCATTTAGATTGTCAAAAGCGATACTAGGGATAGGGATAAAATAGTACAGAAAATCTTACCGGTACAGATTTTTAATTGTCTTGCGCAGCCCGTAAACAGCTAAAGGTGGATTCTCTTGGAAGGAGAAAGGTATGGGCCAACTCTTTGACTCCTCTCCCACGGTTGAGTTTCACTTTTTTATACAGCCTCAATTTGGGGGAATTTTCAATCCTGAGCCAGTTGCTAAGGAAGCGACTATTGCTTAATCGCTATATGAATTATAGAAAGCATCATAAATTACAGCAGGTACGGCTTCCTGAAGCAGGAAAGCGCTTTCAATTCTGAAATTCTGCTTCAGATTCAGCAGTGATCAGAACTATTGCGCGCTAGTGGACCCTGCACTGGCTGCCCTGGGGACCTGGGCTCAAAGGCTCTGCCAATCAGAAATTCAATCGTTTTAAAAAATTTGAAAATAGAAAATAAAATTATAATATGCATAGCAAAATTCCAAAAATTTAAAATAAATTAAATTCGAAAAATGCCTAATTGAGCATAAGAACTGAAAATGGGTGTCAGCTGAGCGCCAAACTGGGTGTCAGATGAGCGCCAAACTGGGTGTTAGATGGGCGCCAAACTGAGTGTCAGATGAGCGCCAAACTGGGTGTCAGATGAGCGCCAAACTGGGTGTTAGATGGGCGCCAAACTGAGTGTCAGATGAGCGCCAAACTGGGTGTCAGATGAGCGCCAAACTGGGTGTCAGCTGAGCGCCAAACTGAGTGTCAGATGAGCGCCAAACTGGGTGTCAGATGAGCGCCAAGTAAGGTGTCAGATGAGCGCCAAACTGGGTGTCAGATGAGCGCCAAACTGAGTGTCAGATGAGCGCCAAGCTGGGTGTCAGCTGAGCGCCAAGCTGGGTGTCAGCTGAGCGCCAAGCTTGATGTCAGAGGCCCAAATTTCAAAAGCATGTCAAAAGCAGAACACCAGCCTCGCACATTCAATTGACAATGATTAATTTCAATTATTATTTAAAGCAAAATATTTGCAAATTTTAATAAATTGTGCCTTCTGGCGAATGATTTATTGCGTAAGTTCAAAACCGTCTTTCGACAGATGAAATCGGACAGAAATATTAAGACGGCTACCGTCAAGTTTGCATAAAAAATACAATAAACACACTATTAGCCTACTGTGAGTATTACATTACATTTGAAAAACAATTTAAAATTTGCAGGCACTGGAGCACAGATTGCGGAATGTCTGATCTGGGATTAGCAATGCAATCAACTCATGTAGCATAACGAGTATTAGGTCAATTAAAAAATTTTTCTGTAAGAAACAGTCAATGTGACGCCAGTTGCACGTCTGCCTGACTAGAAAAAAACAATCAATGCAATGCTTTACAACAATGCCCCATGTGCTCAAGAAGTCTAAAGACAGGTCCGGGGTTCGAGTCGCCAGTGAGCGAAGAAACAGAGGGGGGAGAAACAGAGGGGGAGAAACAGAGGGGAGAGAAACAGAGGAGGGAGAAACAGAGGGGGAGAAACAGAGGGGAGAGAAACAGAGGGAGAGAAACAGAGGGAGAGAAACAGAGGGGGAGAAACAGAGGGGGAGAAACAGAGGGGAGAGAAACAGAGGGGGAGAAACAGAGGGGGGAGAAACACAGGGGGGAGAAACAGAGGGGAGAGAAACAGAGGGGAGACAAACAGAGGGGAGAGAAACACAGGGGAGAGAAACACAGGGGAGAGAAACAGAGGGGGGAGAAACAGAGGGGAGAGAAACAGAGGGGAGAGAAACACAGGGGAGAGAAACACAGGGGAGAGAAACAGAGGGGGGAGAAACAGAGGGGAGAGAAACAGAGGGGGGAGAAACAGAGGGGGGAGAAACAGAGGGGAGAGAAACAGAGGGGGGGAGAAACAGGGGGGAGAGAAACAGAGGGGAGAGAAACAGAGGGGAGAGAAACAGAGGGGGAGAAACAGAGGGGGAGAAACAGAGGGGGGAGAAACAGAGGGGAGAGAAACAGAGGGGGAGAAACAGGGGGGGGAGAAACAGGGGGGAGAGAAACAGAGGGGAGAGAAACAGGGGGGAGAGAAACAGAGGGGGGGAGAAACAGGGGGGAGAGAAACAGAGGGGAGAGAAACAGAGGGGAGAGAAACAGAGGGGGAGAAACAGAGGGGGAGAAACAGAGGGGGGAGAAACAGAAAAAGCGGAGAGAGCTTTGAACAACAAATCGATCAAAACGTGGTAAAGTTTTAATAAAAATAAGTTTTCAAACAAAGGCAACAGAAACAAAGCAGTTAAGAATAGCGAAAGTGTGTGATTTTAAATCTGGAAAGACAATCGAACCTGCCACTCCACAATCACTCTGTTGTGAATTTGAAGCGATCATTTACAAAATCTGTGCTATGTGATGCAGCATGTTGGAATGCAAAGTGCGTGTTAAAGTTAAAAATATACTTAAATTAAAAAACAACAAACTCTTAATGGTTGTTTAATGTAGATTTTTTTGAACTAGATTTGCAACAAAATATTATAGACTAAACAAACAAACCAGGTTTACCTATTTAACCAGGAAGGCAGCCCAGGTGCATCTAATCAACCAGGAAGGCAACCCAGGTGCATCTAATCAACCAGGAAGGCAACCCAGGTGCATCTAATCAACCAGGAAGGCAACCCAGGTGCATCTAATCAACCAGGAAGGCAACCCAGGTGTGTCTAATCAACCAGGAAGGCAGCCCAGGTGCATCTAATCAACCAGGAAGGCAACCCAGGTGCATCTAATCAACCAGTAAGGCAACCCAGGTGTGTCTAATCAACCAGGAAGGCAACCCAGATGCATCTAATTAACCAGGAAGGCAGCCCAGGTGCATCTAATCAACCAGGAAGGCAACCCAGGTGAATCTAATCAACCAGGAAGGCAACCCAGGTGCATCGGGAAGGCAACCCAGGTGCATCGGGAAGGCAACCCAGGTGCATCGGGAAGGCAACCCAGGTCAGTCAGTTACCGGCGGCGGCGCGCTGGACTGTCTCACAATGACCTGAACCACAAAGCCGCGGGGTATTGTGCAGTCCCGAACTCGAATCCGGTCGGCCAGCAGGTTGCCGTAGCAGAACCAGCGTTGCCCGTCGGCCGAGCAGCCGGTGCGCCGCTCCAGCAGCCGTTTGGCCCGTTGAATCGTATCGTCTGGCTGAACCGGCAGGCTGAGCTCGCGACCGTCGGACAGGCGCAGGTTCAGCAACACCTGCTGCTGCCTCGGCGCGGAGTCGGATGTGGCCGAGTCACCGTCGGCATCCGGACAGCTGGCGTCTGGCGAGTGGGGAGTGTCGAAAAGCTTTTGAAGGGTGAAATTCCGACATTGGAAACAGATTTTAGCATTGAGGAAGTCGATTCCAGTGTTGGAGAAGTGTTCTGGTATTGGGAGAGTCGGTTCCGGTGTTGGGGAAGTTGGTTCCGGTATTGAAGGAGTCGGTTCCGGTGTTGGGGAAGTCGGTTCCGGTATTGAAGGAGTCGGTTCTGGTGTTGGGGAAGTTGGTTCCGGTGTTGGAGGAGTCGACCGGTTCCGGTGTTGGGGAAGTTGGTTCCGGTATTGAAGGAGTCGGTTCCGGTGTTGGGGAAGTCGGTTCCGGTATTGGAGGAGTCGACCGGTTCCGGTGTTGGGGAAGTTGGTTCCGGTGTTGGAGGAGTCGACCGGTTCCGGTGTTGGGGAAGTTGGTTCCGGTGTTGGAGGAGTCGACCGGTTCCGGTGTTGGGGAAGTTGGTTCCGGTGTTGGAGGAGTCGACCGGTTCCGGTGTTGGGGAAGTTGGTTCCGGTGTTGGAGGAGTCGACCGGTTCCGGTGTTGGAGGAGTCGACCGGTTCCGGTGTTGAGGAAGTTGGTTCCGGTAATGAAGGAGTCGGTTTTGGTGTTGGGGAAGTCGGTTCCGGTAATGAAGGAGTCGGTTTTGGTGTTGGGGAAGTCGGTTCCGGTATTGGGGAAGTCGGTTTCGGTGTTGGGGGAGTCGGTTCCGGTGTTGGGGAAGTCGGTTCCGGTGTTGGGGGAGTCGCCTTCGGAGTTGGAGACCCAGTTAAAAAATTCGATTAACAAGTTTCTTAGAAACAGAAACCCGGAACTACTACTCGTAAAAAAGTGAAACAAAACGAGCTCGGCTACCCGCTGATCCGTCGAGAGCGGCAGCCCCCGCAGCTGCCGGGCTGCTGATGAGGTTGACAGGAGCTGCCAGCACGTACAGCGGCAGCTGGTAGCGGCTGCCCAGCTCGTCATAGCAGTCAGTGAGGAGTCCGTGCGGCAGGGTGACACCCGCGCCGCTGACGATCGCCTGAGCCAGTTCGTGATCACCGGACTCCAGGGCGGCGGCGGCCGCCTTCAGCGCGTCCCAGATCTCCTTGCGGCCTTCGAATGCCGGCGCGGTGTCCCAGAATTCGTCTCGCTTCGAGCGCAGCTGACTGTCGGTGAGCGGCTGCTCAGAGTTCCAGCGAATTCGCTCACGGCGAAGGGGGAAGTTTTTAGCAACCAGAGGCTGCTGCGGCTGCTGATGACGAGAATTTGCAGACCGCTGGCGAAGGACTGACATGAGGATTAGAATGGCTGCGAATCAGTTTGAACCTAGCTGACAAATATAGCTAGTCAGGCATTTTAATAATCAATTTAAGTTATTTTACAAACAGCTTAAAAGGTAAACTGAAGATATTTAAAGCAAAAAATATAAAAAATCTCTTTTTAAAAAAACATTTCTTCTCATTCTTTGATGATTATATCTTTTTTGCATCCATTTCATCCAAGAGTTTTTACAAAAGATAAATGCAAATAAAGGCCCTATGCCTTATTGTGTTCTTCAGTAAAAAGATAAAAGATATATATAAAAATTCACAAAATTTTACAATAAAATTTTGGAAAATCACAAATTTATGTGAAAGATGTTCATGGAATTTAATTTCATTTTTGAGAAATGGGTTGTATCCTATTTCTCTCAGAAGCTATTATATAGACTCATTTTTGTTCAAAGTTCAGTATATATTTAATATTTATTATTGAGGTGAAACTTTTGACTTTTCATCCTTAAGTTTTTGGGTCGATACTTATATAAAGAAGAAAGTTCTTTCGTTATGAAAAATAGCATACTATATGCTATGTAGCTCATACTTAGAGCTGGTAACATTAAATAGTCAATTTAATTGCTTTATTGACAAGCATCCGTAACTATAGTTTGTTAAGTAATCAAGGCGAAATTATAAAATGTTAAATAGGCTTGTAGAACAATTTCTATATCAGCTTTTAATTTTCATCATAAAGTTTTTTCTTTGCCATTCTCTAAATATTTTATGATATACTCGTAATTTCAAATAGGAGCTAAAAACAATAAAATCCGATTTTTATCACTAGAATTGTAGAAAAAGTCCAAGCCCAATAGTGGAGCGAAAATTACCTTGTGCTCTTGTGGAGCGTAAGGATCGTTGTGATAAATCAACGTCCTCCTCGGCATTTCCTCGAAGACAATTTCCCATGACAGGGTCATATGTGACGAATGGTCATACAATAGTTTCCATAACTTTGAGTAAAAATTAGGAAATAATTTATTTATTTTTGATTGGCATCACATTCTTCAATATCAACATTGCCATATACTATTGTAACAGCTTCGTATTTAAAAAATTCCGATGACGATGACAAAATCGGTAAAAATGAACGAACTCCGGGGTGCACGATCCGATATAATTATACAAAAAAGGATTTTTCTTTTGAAGTTAAAAAACGCACCGAATCAATTAAGATTCAATGTTCTGATTAAAGAATAAATAAAATTAGATATTTGAGCTAATTTGTACAAAGGCTATTTTAACATCTCTTTATTAAACTGCTTAATATACGCTCTGGTAAAACTTTGTTTAAATTTGTTTCCGCGACAACTAATAGCATCGCAAAAATCTCAAGATATCGAACGAATGCACATGGCGCGTAATAAAGCTTTTGATCTCAACACGTCTTGTTGATTGTTCTTTTGACAATGCTGAATTTTGCAGGTTAGCATTGGACACACCCTCGCTTTAATTAATTATTTTTAGTTGACAATCTGGTTAAAATAATATATTTAATAGGGTCGTTTATTAACTATTAAAGTCATTCAACTATTGATATTTAACTTGTAGATTGTGGCGGCCAGACTGGTGCACGGTCGAGAGCGGGGCCCGCCTGTGCACAGGCCCCTGCACGCCTGGCTGCTGGGGAGTTTTGCCCAGCCAGTTCGCTCTGATTCACACCTCTCTATTCTCTCAAGTATACACAAGATCTTTTGCTTGCTTGCTGCTTTTCAAGCTTCACTCGCAAGCCGCTTCAAGATGGTATTTTAAATCATTTTTGCAATGCTGACGACACAATGCGAGATAAATACATGTACATGTATTATATGCAAACGAGCTGTACATATCCTTTTACCTAATGTACTAATGATTCCTCTTGATACAGGCACTGCTTGTGAGTTGGTAAATATTAAATATATGTTGATAGTACAAAAAACACAACAGACTTTTAATTCTCTTCTCCATAACAGGCAACTTAGGCAAGAGTTAAACGGCCCTGGCAATTAAATACAGCAACAACAACAAGCCAGGCAGTAACACGTTATGCCTCAGTTGCAGTCGCCCCGCCGCATTGCAATAGTCTCCTTTGCAGTAGCACATCTCTGTAGTGCTTCCAGCGCCGTACAGCATGTGACACCCGACGCCCATTGCTTTGGGAATCTCGGCGCAGTCGCGAGTGACCACAGTTGAAATGAGAGTCTCCGGAGCCCGCATGCCGACGCCCTCTCGGTCGATGTGATACCGGTAGGAGCGGGTGACAATCTTCACGCAGCCGTCATAGTCGGCACCACCGCAGTCGGCCTGGTTGCTATCCGTGATACGAGCTTCTATTCCGCAGTAGCGCTTCAGAATCTCCGACTTGCTAGTGGTATCCAGGTTGCGCAAGTTCAACTCGAAATAGTTGTCGCAGGCTAAGCACTTTGACGCGCCGTTGCACCTGCCGCAGAGCTGCAGAAACAGCAGCAGCAGCAGCGGCATCGGAGCTTTCGACAGCTTAAATTTCGGTCTGGCAAAGGCGGGCATAGCATGAAGAAACACGAATTCAACTATATTCAGATAGCTTGCCTTAGTTCCAGGTTTGCGCGGTGAAATTTGCAAAAAAATATTCAAAAGAGCAGGAAGTTCTTTATAAACAGCTGAATTTACGAGAGGCATTTCTGGATGGGCGAGATCGCTCTCTACTTTTATAGTTGCTACCAATAAAAAACTGCGTCTTCCTCGGTTCGATCGCCCCTGCACTGCCATCCGGTCGTTATTCGACCACAAGCGCCGA
Organism: Macrostomum lignano; assembly: GCA_002269645.1. Lineage (NCBI taxonomy): Eukaryota > Metazoa > Platyhelminthes > Macrostomidae > Macrostomum > Macrostomum lignano. The sequence goes on along the minus strand of NIVC01000037.1, from coordinate 369,985 downwards.
GTGTTTAAGATCGCGTGTAGCTTCTTGTTCATACAGATGATCATGCACTCAACTGCATACCTGGTTTGAGCTGTACTGGGCTACAGGTAAAGTTTGCTACATAAATGATACGCGGGGAAACTACATAAGCAGTGTAATTATGCAATAATTAGCTTAAAAGCCACCTGGGTGCTGTGCCATGCAGTTGTGCTGGCGAATTTACGCCTTTTACAACCAAAATTTTACCAAATTTCATCTTTTAATTTTTTCTTTAATTTTTCCTATATTACATTGCTTCTGATAAGTAAAGAGGTCTACATTCGTTCGTTTAGTTACTTCCGCAATGAACCAGTGAGCCAGTGAACAGTGAACTAGTGAGTCAGTGAGCGAGTCAACCAGTGAACTAGTGAACCAGTGAACCAATGAACCAGTGAGCCAGTGAATGGCGAACTAGTGAGCCAGTGAGCCAGTGAACCAGTGAATGAGTGAGCCAGTGAATCAGTGAACCAATGAACCAGTGAACCAATAATGAACCAGTGAACCAGTGAACCAGTGAACCAATGAACCAGTGAACCAGTGAACCAATAATGAACCAGTGAACCAGTGAATGAGTGAGCCAATGAATCAGTGAACCAGTGAACCAGTGAACCAATGAACCAGTGAACCAATAATGAACCAGTGAACCAGTTAACCAGTGAACCAATGAACCAGTGAACCAGTGAACCAGTGAACCAATAATGAACCAGTGAACCAATAGTGAAACAGTGAACCAGTGAGCCAATAATGAACCAGTGAACCAGTGAACCAATTGATGGGTTTCGACCTTCGGGCTCCTTGTTAGGGAAGCCTTCGGGCCTCAGGCTCAGAAATAAATCAATTAGAGACCTGGCCCCCACTCCTGTCAGATGGTCAGCCCCATGGTAGCTTGATCGTGTGGCGAGCAGTCTAGGTCCTATAGCTAAGAGAGGGACAGCGAGAGACGAGCAGGGAGAATTTTGAAAGTAGAAATTAGCTAATCCGCGGATCAACTAACTTGCTGCCACCAGCCCGTGCGCCCTGGCTCACCACACCGGGACTCTCGAAATCGGGCTTCCGACTAGAAGGGGCTTTGCACTTACCTGCCAACTAGTGTCTTTTTGCTGTCAATCTCGAAGTCATAGCCGATGATAAGGGACACTGCTGGGACTAGATCGCGTTGGCCATGCAGGTACAGAGGGGACTTGTGCAGGGGATTCTTGCGGTGGCGAGTCTATGGGGTAGCTGCATGTACTATTACATTGCTAAATACGAAGATATGTACTTTTGGCCTTCAACGCGCCAACTAGCCTCTCATAGCGCTGATGATAGGCTAACTCGAACTTCAGAGACCGCATGATTCATTTACCCGAGCCGCTTGGCTACCCTAGAGTGCACAAAGTACATCTCTGGCGCCGATTCTGCACTTTTGGCAGTTTTGCTCACTGATTTGTTAGATTGGTCGACTGAGAACTGCCTTGCCATTGGTCCACTGTGACCGGCGCCTACTAGCTTAGCTACTCATCTGAGCCATCGGCGAACAAAGAAATAAAGCCGACAAAGATAACTGTTAGATTTAACCTTCTCCTTAGTTCACTTCACACTTCAGATTGAATTGGAGTCTTAGACTACTAGCAGTATTATTGAATGATTCCTGCCTCAGCAACAGCACTACTGAACAAAATGAGCAAAAGTGTGCGCCTAATTCAGCTACTGCAACAGGGGACAGAAAAGGGATCACCCAATCAAGCAAGTCTAGGTAGCCTCTCACCCAACCAATCAGAAACTCAACAGCCGGAGACCAGGTATTCCACAGTGACCGAATCGGCTCGATGCTCTGCAGCTGTAGACTCGGGATGATGCTGTCACAATCTTCGCTGTTAGCTAGCAGGTGATGCTCTTAACTGGATGTTCGCTGCTGTCGACCGGGGGACTCGTCCTTGATGATGATGGGGGAAGTTGCAATCCGGGGATCAAGAAACGACGGTCGTGCTCCGGGAACCAGAAGTTGCGCGCTGGGCCCGAGCCAAAGTAAGAAGAAGTTGCGTCCGAGCGGGCCAAAAACTCCGGTTTAAATAGCCGCCAACTGGACCGCAGTTTGTTATAACGGAACACGTCGATTCTGATTGGCTGAGCCGTTTTGTTAAAATGAGCGCCGAATTTTCTGATTGGCTAAGCTCGTTGCTACCCAGAATCACGTGACCGAGAGACCCTATCAGTTCCCACAGGGTCGTAAAAAGATGACAGGTGCGGCAATAAATCACTCAAAATCGCAACAAAATGATTTATGACTTTTCGCGTAGGATTGACAGAAATTAATGAAAAAATATACATTAGAAAGCTCTTATTAAATAGAAAGCGAAGATAATGAAGAGAAATCGCTAATCGCCAATCCCAAGGTACTTTTAGGGGTAAAACGCATAGCTGTCAAAGCTGTCACACGCTTGAGTGAATCCGAACAATAGGCTCTGACCTCATAAATCTTGATGGCCTGTCAAAATGATGAGAAAAAAGCTACCGCCCGCATCCTCTCAGACCATCTGGCGCCCGCTTCAACACTGAGTGAGGCGCAGGTGGCTGTCAGATCAGCTTCGAAAGCGATGATTTATGACCCAAAAAGCTGCGCCTATGTTATTATGACTACTAGTATGGCCAGACATTATATCTAGTATAGATTCTATGAAAATTCGCAGAAAAAGGATAAAAATGCCCACTGCCCACTGTTAGTAGGCAAGTAAGTTTAGAGCCCATGTGCTAGCGCGGGATTTGGGAAAAAGTGCGTCCTCATCACAATAATGAATCAGTAAACCAGTGAATTAGTCAACCAGTGAACCAGTGAACCAGTGAACCAACAATGAACCAGTGAACCAGTGAACCAGTGAACCAGTGAACCAGTGAACCAGTGAACCAGTGAACCAGTGAACCAGTGAACCAGTGAACCAGTGAACCAGTGAACCAGTGAACCAGTGAACCAGTGAACCAGTGAACCAGTGAACCAACAATGAACCAGTGAACCAGTGAACCAGTGAACCAGTGAACCAGTGAACCAGTGAACCAGTGAATCAATACTGAACCAGTGAACCAATTCCAGAAACTACTCTAAATTCATGTTTATGATGCATGCATTATGTACTTTATAAGCTTCTAACTTGCTTACTTTTTGGCATGAACTCTATCACAAGAACCAAGATCTACAACAATTTTCATTCCTTTGTACATAAGACGTGTGCATTGATGGTTCATGAGTGAATTTATAAGACTAGCTGTGATTTCCTAAACCACCAAATTTCAGGTATTAAGTTTATTATATGGGTCCCTTCATTGCAATTTGCTATTTGATTTGAATATCGCACTTGAACTGAGTTACTTGCACTTAAGTTTGCTATTTTGCTACTTGACCGAAAAAACCTATATTGTATAGTTAAGCATGACGTGTACATTATTTTAATTTAGGCATGAAAATAGAAGCGCAATGTTATATAAGCTTGGGTGTGAGTTAGTGGTGGTCGGGGAGGTGGGTAGCCACAGACGTTGACCAGCCAATCAGATCAAAGCGCTCAAGTTTGCCAAGCCAATTCTATTTGTAAGCCAAGCCGCGCACTGCTCACGCACCCAAGCCGATCATCGCCGATATGCAAAGCTGGCTCTGCCCGTCCGACCGGCAGCTCCGCTTGCGCGCCTGCATCGCTCGCGGCTGGTCGACGCCGCGCTCCGCCGTCGCCGCCCTGACGCCGGCCGAGTGCGCCGCAATTGGCGACGTCCTCCGGCGCGACCGAGCGCTCCGGCTGCTCGACTGGGGCCGCGTCGGTCGCGTCGCTGATCAGGTTGAACGGCTGCGACTTGCCCAGTGCGGCGACGGTCTGGCCAGCTGCCGCCTGTGCGGCCTTCGACTTCGGCACCGGTGGTGGCGGCCTTCCGGCAGGTGCTCGGACTGCGGATACAAGTACTGCGACGCCTGCGCTCGACCTCTGCCGGAGGCTGGGTGAGCTTCATCCGTTTAGTTAAGCAATTTTTTAAGTAAAATTCTTCACGGAGGAATTGCTTTGAGGTCAAGGCTTGTAGGGGGAATTGTTGAAATGCTGTGGCTCATGGGGATTGCTCCATGGGATCTGATAGCTTAGGCTAGATTTCTGTCTTTAAGGGCGGATGCTGTTTACCTTAAAAATAATTTCCCTTAATAGGATACTAACAATAGTGACTGTACAATGTCAAAACCTACATGTATAAGTAGTTGCAGATTCCTTTCTTTGTCCCCCCTCAACGGGGGCGCTGATTGCTAGTCTAATATACTAAAAATGAAACTGACTAACAGTAGAAGTATTTGAAAGTTATAAAAAAATAATAATTTACTTTTTTCGACTACGCTACTTACAGTAGAGTGTAAAATCAATTAAAAAATAAAATAATACGCTCATATGTAAAACTGTAAACTGTCAGACAGTCGCAGGACAAAACGTGGCCAAAGCAACCCGGCCAGACAGCCTGGATGTGCAAACTGTGCCGAGAGAGTCGCCTGCTGGCGGCCAAGAGCGGAGCCTGGTTTCACCAGCTTGCCTACGATCCGCGGCTGACCGCATCGGAAGACGCCTGTCGGCCGCCAACTCCGGAGAAGCCGGCGTCTCTCTCAACCAATCAGGAGTCGCCTAGCAGCCCAGACGAGAAGATGACGTCACTGCAGCGCAGCCAATCGCAGCAGCCAATCGATCAATCTGGCAACGCTACGCTCCGCGGTAGGAAATGCCAGAGTCACTTGGATCTGCAGTCGCATTTTGGTCGCGTTGAAAGCATCCAACACAACGGTCGCAGAGCTGGCAAGCTGAATCGGCCGCGCAACCTGGCCATCATCAGGCGAAGAAAGTCCGCGTCCTGCTCTCAGATTGGCCAGGTGCAGTGCGAGTATTTTCCCACTGAACTGCAGGACTAGCGTTATTAATGCTGCTGAGTTTTATTAACGTTAACTAGCAGTGACTATAACAACTGGATAGTTGCTTTGTAGCTGTATATAAGCTTGGTATGTGTTGCTCTACTTAATTTGGTTCAGTAGCAAGAAAGAATTCGTGAGCTATTTTTTTAGAAAAGAATGATAGTTTTGGGGTCCTGACTTGCAGGCGTATACAAAACCACAGGCTTATTGGTGCAAACCTCAATTAATGTACCTTAGCCAGCCCCACTGTGACTGTACATCGTGGCAGTTTTAGGCTCGAACACCAGGGAAGGCAATAAAATTTGGGGGGGGGGGTAGAGATTTTGTGCCGAAAGACGCGGTGGGGGGGTTAAGCTCGGGGGCATGAGGAGCGACTTAGAGTCTTGGCCTTTAATTAAAATGCTTCGATATTTGACTTTCTACTGACAGTAGATTATACGCAAATTCGATAGCCGCTGGGTTTTTGTTATTATAGTATCTTCTATGTTCAATAACTATATTTTATTTATAGCGCTGCTCGAAACCAATTTAAACAAAAAAGAATAAACACAATCTTACCAACATGTTTTTCGTTTGATTCTGTGAGCAAAAAAACATTTGTGCAACTCTACATTTTCACGATATCCATTGTATTTCATGGTTGTTAATCATTATTTTTCTGACACCTCGACCGACCTTCGTTAGAAAAAAATAATTTTTATAGCTCTTTAGTAAGACTCGAATAAGCACAGCGCATGGCAACACACCGGACAATAAAATTAATTGAGTTGGTCAGTCAAAGAATACATGTCAGCGGGGATCAGCTGGGATTTGGGCGGGCAAAGATGGACACGACAGCAGCTGCAGTAGGACTGCTAGGCACAGCAACTAAAAGCAAGGAGCGAGGGCTAAAGCACAACATGTGACCACTGCAGGACATTGAGTCTCTCCGGACGAAAGTCTTCAAATTTATGAAAATAAAATATTTGCAGTCCTAATTTCGTTTAACAAAAAAGCATTGGGAATTTTTCATCTGGTGTGTTGTACACATGCTTGACGATTAAAAAGTCGGGGCTGCTGTACACTCAGTCCATATTGGTGTTTAAAGAACAGAAAATTTCGCACCCCAACAGAGAATTAACTTTGAAGTGCGGAAGCGCCTGCTCGTATTTTGCTACTTCGGCAGGGACAACACAACATGCACAAATCGTCTTGGACTGCAACTCTAAAAGACAGAAAATAACACAGACAGTTAAACAAAAACAAATCAAATTAGTTTGCTTGAGACCAAAACAGAAAAGAGAAGAATCTTGTTAAAATTTTTAAAGGCTGCCAAAAAAGTTCTCCCTAAATTAAAATCAACGCATTCTTGCAATAATTAATAAGCAAAACAAAACTGAATCGGGTTTGCACGCACAAAGTAAGTCGCAGATTCGATCATTTGTGAGTACAGTGAGTTTACTATAACAACACAACTGACACGCGTATGACCTTTTTAAGTACTGTATGACCTTTTGTACAGATCCCTCTACGTAGTGGTCTACCTTTCTTAATCAGTAGCCTCCATCGTTTGTTCATTAGCCAAACTGATATCTGCCTCTATCACATACAGTGCAGTCTGCCTCTATCACACAGTGCAGTCTGCCTCTATCACATACAGTGCAATCTGCCTCTATCCCATACAATGCAGTCTGCCTCTATCACACACAGTGCAATCTGCCTCTATCCCATACAATGCAATCTGCCTCTATCATACACAGTGCAGTCTGCCTCTATCACATACAGTGCAATCTGCCTCTATCACACACAGTGCAATCTGCCTCTATCACACACAGTGCAATCTGCCTCTATCCCATACAATGCAATCTGCCTCTATCACACACAGTGCAGTCCGCCTCTATCACATACAGTGCAATCTGCCTCTATCACACACAGTGCAATCTGCCTCTATCACATACAGTGCAATCTGCCTCTATCCCATACAATGCGATCTGCCTCTATCACAGTGCAATCTGCCATCCAGACTGCAGTCTCCGCGGGCCCGCCCTCACCGGTCGGCAGTGGCCAGCCGAGTCAGGGCAAAGTGGCGCAACGCGGTGTGCAGAAACTCGTACTGCTCGTGCGACTGCACCATCCCGCCGCGGTCCAGTCGCAGGCGGCAGAGCGTTGCCAAGCAGTCGCAGGCGCCTGTGTCCAGCAGCTGGCGGATGCAGATGCACAGGGCGCAGAAGGCGCCGGTACGGCCCAGGCCGGCGCTGCAGTGAACCACCAGCAGGCCGGGCAACGACACGGACCGCTCTGCCAGGGGCAGCAGGGAGACAGCCGAATCGGGCGATGTGTGATCGGGCCAGCTGCGGAACCACAGGTGCTCAACCAGCAGGGGCTCACCGCTGCTCGGCTGCTCAGAGTGCTGTGGGCGGAACCGTCAGTATTGTCGGTTAAAATAGGGTATACAAATGCTTGTCAACTACTGATAGTAACTGTAAATGCAGATTATCTTGATAGCGGATAAGTTTCACCCATCACAATCCAACTAGCAGAGAGTACTCCCTATCGCTTCGTCTCACATCAAGTCGCAAGAGTCGCCGTTGAAATCCCTGCTCGCCGTTGTCCAATTCAAGCAGCTCGGCGCTCACCCGGCCGTGCCTCATCCGGTCGCCAACGTGCAGTGGAAAGTACAGCTCGCACTTTGGCCTGTCCCGCTCTACCAGGTCTGTGAGCATGACGATAGCGCTGGGCCGCTGCTCCCAGATCATCTGCCAGAAGTCGGCTAGGGTCTCGGCCAGTGGGCCCTGCAGTTGGCGGTAAATTAATCATGCAGTCTCACTCACCATCCATCATGCAGTCTCCCTCATCTTCCATCATGTAGCCTACCTCACCATCCATCATGTAGCCTACCTCACCTTCCATCATGCAGTCTCCCTCACCATCCATCATGCAGTCTCCCTCACCATCCATCATGCAGTCTTCCTCACCATCCATCATGCAGTCTTCCTCACCATCCATCATGCAGTCTTCCTCATCTTCCATCATGTAGCCTATCTCACCTTTCGTCATGTAGCCTACCTTAACTTCCATCATGTAGCCTACCTCCCCTTCCATCATGTAGCCTACCTCCCCTTCCATCATGTAGCCTACCTCCCCTTCCGTCATGTAGCCTACCTCACCTTCCATCATGTAGCCTACCTCCCCTTCCGTCATGTAGCCTACCTCACCTTCCATCATGTAGCCAGCCTACCTCATCTTCCATTATGTAGCCTACCTCACCTTCCATCATGTAGCCAGCCTACCTCACCTTCCATCATGTAGCCTACCTCACCTTCCATCATGTATAGCCTACCTCACCTTCCGTCATGTATAGCCTACCTCACCTTCCGTCATGTATAGCCTACCTCACCTTCCATCATGTATAGCCTACCTCACCTTCCATCATGTATAGCCTACCTCACCTTCCGTCATGTATAGCCTACCTCACCTTCCGTCATGTATAGCCTACCACACCTTCCGTCATGTATAGCCTACCTCACCTTCCGTCATGTATAGGCTACCACACCTTCCGTCATGTATAGCCTACCTCACCTTCCGTCATGTATAGCCTACCACACCTGGTAAGTAGCTTACAACCCAGTAATTGAACTACTGCCTCAAAATCCCCCTGTTATACCAAGCCGAAGCAAAAGTGATTAAGATAATCCGGAGGCAAGTCAATTACCCAAGCAATCAGCCTTACCTGAGTGGCGATAAAGCGCCGCTCAGCCAGATCGGCTCCGCGCACAAAATTCGCATTGATGTAGCCGCCATCGTCCAGCGCCACTCTGGTGGCCGCATTCGGCACGATGCTGGCGTAGCGATTCTTCGCTACCGCGCCCGCCTCCGGCAGCTCCTCGCGTCCGGCGTGGTGCATCGGCACCGACCAGAATTCGCGGAATAGTCGAGCCTGAGGACTGCCGACAGGGTCCAGCAGATCCGAGGTTCTCAGTGGCTGACTAAGCGATCTGTAGTGTGAGGGTTGGTCGTGTTACTGGCTTGCGACTGTGTCTGTGATCTGAATCCGTGCTTGTTGACTGTGTCTGTGGTCTGAATCCGTGCTTGTTGACTGTGTCTGTGGTCTGAATCCGTGCTTGTTGACTGTGTCTGTGGTCTGAATCCGTGCTTGTTGACTGTGTCTGTGGTCTGAATCCGTGATTGTTGACTGTGTCTGTGGTCTGAATCCGTGATTGTTGACTGTGTCTGTGGTCTGAATCCGTGCTTGTTGACTGTGTCTGTGGTCTGAATCCGTGCTTGTTGACTGTGTCTGTGGTCTGAATCCGTGCTTGTTGACTGTGTCTGTGGTCTGTCTCCGAGCTTGTCCCTTATGACTGTGTGTATGTAAGTTTACACGCTCGTATGGTTTTCCTATCCCGTTAGCAAGCAATGAAACTTTAAAGCCAGATCGCAAGCTGAGCCTGAAATGAAAGCCGACTCACTCTAGCAGACTTCGCTCTTTGTCCTGATCCGGCGTGTTGGCCTCCTGGCGGAGGGCTTCGCAGCTGGGGCTGAGCGAGATGGTCAGACTGGCTGATGAGCCCCGACGGGAGCCCAGCAAGCCGAGGCCGGCCTGGCGACGACCGTTGCTGCCCTGCCGACTTGCTGGTCGGTGTTGCTGTGCCAATGGTTTCTGCTGCAGCTGCTGCGGCTGCTGCTGCCTGAGCTGAGGCGACTGGCACAGCGGCGACGAGGCCGCTGAGTAAGACGAAATCGACGCCGACGAGGAGGCCGCTGCCGAGTTCGGCTGCACCCGCCGCTGAACGAAGCTGGGCGTCGCCAATGGCGGAAAGCTGGCGCTGAGACCGCCGACTGCGCTGACTGCGCCGACATTGGCGTCGCTGCCAGCTCTGGCATCGGTGCCGCTGCACTCGGGCTTGTCTCCGCGCAGTCGGCGATGGCAGCACCACTGGGGGCGGGACAGACGGGGCGGCGACTTGTTGTCAGAGGGCGGCTGCATAAGCAACCCGGGGAATTTTAGCAGGCAGGCGAAGTGGCGGGCAACCTGAGACTTATATAGAGGAAACCTGAGCAGCCAATCGAGATGGATTAGGGTAAGATGTGAAAACATGGTGGCCAGCTTCGCTAATCCCTGCAGATTGATAGTTGGAATCGAATATCTACATGTCATTTACAATGTTTGTCTCCTAGACTCTGCATCCGCTAGCTCGTAAACACTGGATCAGAGTTCTTCATCTGCAGAGCGACAAAATCTGTATTAGACAAAGAATTGACTGCTTGGATAGACTCACACTCATTAACCGTCAGTTACCAGTTTCAGCGGCGTATTGCGGACCTTTTACGATTGACCCAAATGTTGCCATGGTCAGTGCTGACTCACTCAGCTCATTTAGTGCCCAGTTTCAGAATTTATGACTAAATATCCTCCTGTCCGGCTCTCTTCTGGCCCTGCAGTACAACTAAACTGAGCGAAAGCAGCCAGTGGAACTAACTAATGCACGATTGCAGTGGTGTGCAGGACCCCAAATGCAATTCAACACGATCCGTTGGCATAGAAAGAAAGCATGCAGCAGACAAAAAGCGACTGAAACTTGAGCCGAGCTGGTTGGTTGTGACAACACCGGACTCGGGGAACCGTTAGCGGAGGTCTGAATGAATCACTATGGGTGATGAGCGAGCACCTTTGCGGCTGCATTTTTTCGGCAGGGCTTCCTGTACCTAATCATACTACCTAACATAAGTAGCAATAGTAGTTTTTGTATCGTGTTTTTCTTTGCACTGAACTGCAAAACTAAAAATGTTTGAATTTTCACGAGCAACTAGAGTATTGTAAAAATTCACACAGACGCAGCGAACCTACACAAAGGGTTCTTTTTCAGGTTATAAACGATGCTCCTTGCTGTAGTATTACCCTCCATGACCCTGGGACTATGAACCCCCATGAGTATGGAACTATGACTTTACATGATTGTGGGACTATGACTTTCTATTACTGTGAGGACTATGACCCCCATTGACTGTGGGACAATGACCCCCATTGACTGTGGGACAATGACCCCCAATGACTGTGGGACTATGACCCCCAATGACTGGGACTATGACCCCCAATGACTGTGGGACTATGACCACCAATGACTGGGACTATGACCCCCAATGACTGTGGGACTATGACCCCAATGACTGTGCGACTATGACCCCCAATGACTGTGGGACAATGACCCCAATGACTGTGGGACTATGACTCCCCAATGACTGTGGGACTATGACCCCCAATGACTGTGGGACAATGACCCCCAATGACTGTGGGACTATGACCACCAATGACTGGGACTATGACCCCCAATGACTGGGGGACAATGACCACCAATGACTGTGGGACTATGACCCCCAATGACTGTGGGACAATGACCACCAATGACTGTGGGACTATGACCACCAATGACTGTGGGACTATGACCCCCATTGACTGTGGGACTATGACCACCCAATGACTGTGGGACTATGACCACCAATGACTGGGACTATGACCCCCAATGACTGTGGGACTATGACCCCCAATGACTGTGGGACAATGACCCCCAATGACTGTGGGACTATGACTCCCCAATGACTGTGGGACTATGACTCCCCAATGACTGGGACTATGACCCCCAATGACTGTGGGACTATGACCCCCAATGACTGTGGGACTATGGCCCCCAATGACTGTGGGACAATGACCCCCAATGACTGTGGGACTATGACCACCAATGACTGTGGGACTATGACCCCCAATGACTGTGGGACTATGACCCCCAATGACTGTGGGACTATGACTCCCCAATGACTGGGACTATGACCCCCAATGACTGTGGGACTATGACCCCCAATGACTGTGGGACTATGGCCCCCAATGACTGTGGGACAATGACCCCCAATGACTGTGGGACTATGACCACCAATGACTGTGGGACTATGACCCCCAATGACTGTGGGACTATGACCCCCAATGACTGTGGGACTATGGCCCCCAATGACTGTGGGACAATGACCCCCAATGACTGTGGGACTATGACCACCAATGACTGTGGGACTATGACCCCCAGTGACTGTGGGACTATGACTCCCCAATGACTGTGGGACTATGTGACCCTCAGCACCTGGGAACAGTGACCTTGCAAGCGCAATGACAAAGAACTCACAATCAGCAGCAGAACCAGCAGCAGAAGCAGGACGGCGCCAAGGCCAGCAATCAGCGGGATCAGCCAGCCCGGTGCCACGGGGACGTCGGTGACATCGCCGGAGTTGGCGGCAGGAGACTCCGGCACACGCATCGGCCGGCCTCGCTGTTGCCTCCTCTGGCCAACAACTTCAACTCAGCGTCCGAGCAGCGTCCGACTGTCCTGAGGGTTGAGCCGCCTCTGCGAGTTGATGGATAGCAACAGGCAGGTGTTTTCACATTTCACACACACACAATATCAATGCGCTGCAGGCTTGGAATGCGCCAGCGGAAATGCAACTGTGGGGGGACTCCGTGCGGTAAAAACTTTTCAATGCTTGAGCGAGTCTGTCTCCCCTGCTCCAACTCACTCTCAGAGCTGTTTCTGTTCCCTGTTTCTCTAAGCTATCCAAAAAAAGGACTTTCCGCTCCACGCTGTTCCCTTCTCCCCCCCCCCTTACTCCGCTCTTCCTCACCTCAACACGCCGTGGAGCTCCATTGAGCTCCTCTCGCCTGCCTTGCCCAAGCCTAGATTAGCAGCGTACGGAGGGAAAGGAAGGGTAAGGGGGGGGCAAGGACGCGCATGGGGACGGAGAAGGAGAACTGATCGCTCTCACCCACTCATCAGCCCCGGACAAAGAGATTGTAGGGTGGAGTTTTTTTGTGAATGAAAATTAACCAACCGACCTGCTCCCCCGGCCTTGCTCTCCAGTTTTTCTGGTACTCTCTACCCTTCACCCCCCCCCCCCCCGGTTCATTTAGTCCCGTCCCACGCACCCAGCCTAACCCGCCTCCCCGTAAGGCGAGAGAGCGAGGGAGCGAAAGCGATAGGTTCCGCGCACTTTGAGCAGGCCAGACGCGTACACACTGACGGAGCCCGCAAACCGCGTCCACCCTCATTCCCCCATAGCTGCCGAGCTGCCCAGCGCCTCTCGTTCCCAGCAGTTTCTCATTGATGAGGGCCGAAAGCTGCGTAGGCGGGGGCTCTCCAATGGCCTCAACTCACGGGGAGGCGTGGGAGGGCACCGGACGCGCCAGGATGAAGCAAATGAAAACAGACTCCCACGCCGGCAGAGTCACATGTGGGACCGATCTGATTCCGCGCGAACTCTAACCGACAGGCAGGGAAGGAAGGGGAGCTCACGGCACAGCCCAAACAACAATACTGAATAGAAGTTCCGATGAGTATTTAATACTCTCTGCTAGCATAATAGCACAATGTTTACAGGCGACTCTTGTTACCGTCCTGCCCTCTTTTGAGATGCTTAACTCACGTGGTGCACTTTATTTTATGCGTCAACATATTGTTGACTCTACACTCGCGCGTTCATGTATGTACTATTGTTAGAGAGGGCCTGAAATTATTTACACAGCTCCGTGGATTTATAAAATTGCCAATTCAATCCAAGCTGTACAATATTGGCCAAATCAATGCTTGAGAAGGGGGGAGTGGCCCACTCAGCTTCCCCATGCATCGGGTGTTTCTACGGGGGGAGCCCAGCAGATCATCTTGGACGGGTGTGGCGGCCTCAGAGCCCAACTAGAAGCCTCTCGTCCTTGGATGAAGGGAGTGGCTGCCCGGTGTTAGGCTTTGCAATCTCCGTGCGTTTGCAGTCTCCGTCCGGGGCTGCTAAAAGTCCATTGTGGGCTCTGCAGAGACAGCTTAAACTCGTAATAATCTGAGTAGTCATAGCCGCCCACGTCTGTCTGTTGCATTATTAATTGCTAATTGAAATATGTCATCTCTCATCCATAATTTCATATTGTCATGACTGATGTCTGAGTCAGTCAGTCTTATATGTACATGTAACTCCCACGCCACCCGCCAACAATTAAACCTGGGTATTGAGCCCGCTAAATTTGAGCTGCACTTAATTCCATCACTAATGCTGCAAAAGTACAGTTGCACTCTGGGATTGATACCTGCTTTATGCTCATAGAAATGCAGATGCTTATAGAACCAGGGCCTTAGCACCAGGGGCTTTAGCACCAGGACTTTAGCACCAGGGGCTTTAGCACCAGGAACGCAAGCACCAGGAGCAACAGCACCAGGGGCTTTAGCACCAGTACTTTAGCACTAGGGGCTTTAGCACCAGGACTTTAGCACTAGGGGCTTTAGCACCAGGACTTTAGCACCAGGGGCTTTAGCACCAGGGGCTTTAGCACCAGGGGCTTTAGCACCAGGAACGCAAGCACCAGGAGCAACAGCACCAGGGGCTTTAGCACCAGTACTTTAGCACTAGGGGCTTTAGCACCAGGACTTTAGCACTAGGGGCTTTAGCACCAGGACTTTAGCACTAGGGGCTTTAGCACCAGGGGCGCGCCAGCACCAGGGGCTTTAGCACCAGGACTTTAGCACTAGGGGCTTTAGCACCAGGACTTTAGCACTAGGGGCTTTAGCACCAGGACTTTAGCACTAGGGGCTTTAGCACCAGGACTTTAGCACTAGGGGCTTTAGCACCAGGACTTTAGCACTAGGGGCTTTAGCACCAGGACTTTAGCACTAGGGGCTTTAGCACCAGGACTTTAGCACTAGGGGCTTTAGCACCAGGACTTAAGCACTAGGGGCTTTAGCACCAGGACTTTAGCACTAGGGGCTTTAGCACCAGGACTTTAGCACTAGGGGCTTTAGCACCAGGACTTTAGCACTAGGGGCTTTAGCACCAGGGGCGCGCCAGCACCAGGGGCGCGCCAGCACAAAATTGAGCAAATCAGGCACTCACCCAGCAGTCGTCAACACGCAGCGAAGCGAGATGTCGTAGAATATATATTTACGAGTATATTTAATAGTCGATAATTCCCAAAGCTAGCTTGCTCAAATCTGAAGAAGTCATTACTGTAGAGAAAAATATCAGAAAAAACTAACATGTAGCAACGGCTGAAACAGCCACGAGGAGAGTGTCAGCTCAGTGCCAATAAACGGGGGACCAGCTATGAAGATAAGCCGAAACAGCTTATTTCCGAAGATAAGTAGTGCTCGCCACCAAAATGCAATTCGTGCTAATCTATAAGAACTGCAGTTGGCAAAGGGTTTGGCCAGTCACATTTCGATTAGGGCAAGCTTTGGCCAATGGGATTGATTTAACAGAAATTGCTGTAAAAAGCGTTATAAACTCGGTGGCGTGAGAAAAACAGTGCAGAGTGCAGCCTGTAGGCCGCGCGGAAGCTGACCAGCCTAAACTGTGCTAGCAATTATTCGACTTTACATTTGGTTAACTGTTCTGTTCTGGAAGTGAACCTGATGAACTTTGGACTATGCTCCTCCCACGCGCTAGCGAAATGATCAAAAATATGTACTTCCTTCGACCCCCAGTACAATGGATTTTACGCAAGCATATCACGACGCTTTTTCATTTAACAGACAAACTTTAAGCATACTACTAGTAGTAGCTGAATAGTAGTACAATTAGAAGATTTGCGTTAACAATCCACAAGGCAATTAAGTAAAAGCAGAAACTTCACTAACTAGACCAGGGGTCGGAAAACTCCACAATAGCAATCCGGCCCGCTTGTGTCTTCTCAGCTCTCTTCTTTCATCTCTCATCTTATCTATCCTCTTCTACGCTTCGTATTCTCTCATCTCCTCTTTCCTGTTCTTTCTCCTCTATTCCCTCTGCTTTCCTCTCTCACCTGGCCCGCAGGCATGAGCTGGATTATTTCTCTGGCCCTCAAGGTAAAAAGGTTTGCCGACCCCAGATTTAAACAATCAGTTTGGCATTAACTACAGAACTAGTAAGCTGTAGCAAGACAGCTGCCTGGGGATTGGGGTTAGGATTAGGGTTGATGTGCAGGCAGTTATCGTGGAGGCAGTAGTAGTGCAGGCAGTTGTCTTGCAGGTAGTTGTGCGCAGGTAATTGTCGTAGAACGCACTATAGCAATCATTAAAAACAACAAGATGTCAAGAAAAACTAGGGCAGCGTCACAGGGCGGCTTGGGGCCTGGGCGCGAACGAAGGTCACGCCGCCGACCAAATCCGGGTCGCCAGCGCCTGCCTGGACGCAGTTGACGAAGCGCTGCGAGTGCATGCTTGTCACCGCCGTAGCTGGCTGCCTGAAGCGCCAGCAGCAGCAGCACATCTCCTGCACCATCTGTGGACAGTGCGACTCGGCGCAGTTGATGTGGCTTTCTAACTGGAGTCTCCGACGGTGCAACAGGTCACTTGGACGGGACCAGGACAGTGTGGCGATACAGCGTGCCGCGTTGGTGACTCACTCTTCGCCGATCTCACTCGTGGCGCAGCAGTTCAGCATGCGCCGCATCAACTTGCTGTTCGAGCGAGTTCTGCCAGCGTTCAGGTCTCGGCGTTGTAAATCAGGACGGTCTCGACCACCGTCTGGAGTAACGCCAGCATCTGGCGGTCAGATACGGCCTTGGACTGCAGGACAGCCAGCCCTTACAGAACGAATACCGTGGACGTCGGAAACCAAACCGTCGAGGTAGACGAACTGCAACTTCATGTCGTCCGGCAAAATGGTCTTCTGAGTGTTGACCACCAGGCTGACACTCGCTGCAACAGCAACCAGACTGTACAGCTTCACTAGGACGGTTGAGGACAACAGGGCGCAATCGTCGACGTAGCCAAACACGCTGAGCCGCCTCCTCTCCAGATAGCGTCGACCCACGCGTCGTGGCAGCAGAAAGCCGTTGTCGTTGGTAAGAAGAGCAGTCCCCAGCCCCTAGCCAAGCGGCACAACAAACAGGAACGGCGCTGGCCCATCTACCTGAAGCCCGCAGAGAATAAAGTTCCCTAATTGTGTGAAACTGTGTAGAATTAGTCCATTAGTACACGTACACGCGTTTATTGTTAGGTCTTCAAACACGCTCGTACCACAGAATATCCTGTTTCAAATAAATATGGCATGGATATAACGCGGTCCGGATCACGTGACCTACAAGAGTTACATGCAATCAGAGTCGCCACCGAAGCTGGAATGCTGCGCACGCACTGCTCGCCGTCAGCGCCTTCGCCATGGAGCTATTCTCGTACAATCAATGAGGCTGGGGGAAGGAGATTACCCTCCACTCAGACAGCCAAGCGACGATCCACGCCCTTAAGCGCATCACCACCTGCTCACGTACAGTTCTCGACTGCATCGCGTAGCGTAACCGCTTAGGCGCCTCCAACTAGGTGTCTCTAAGATGGATCCCCGGGCAGTTGGGCCACCCCGGCAACGAGTCAGCCGATGGCCTGGCCAAGGCTGGCTCGATCGGGTCTTTTAATGATTCCTTTGCCTATGTCCCCCACCCCACCAGCCGTTGTCACGACTCGTATTAACCAGTGGGTGGCATCTAAGCACAGAAAGGTGGGATAACGCCCCCGACTGCCGGCAATCGCGCGCGACTGTCGCCTGTTCCTCACCCGACCTCCGCAGGGCCCTGCTTAGACTCAACTGCAGGGACATCAGGGCGGTAACCATGGCCCTCTCAAGCAATGGCTGTTTTGCAAAGCAGGGAAAAACCCAGGGAAAAATCCGCATTAATGAATGCCTCTTCTGCCTCTCCGGTGTTCAGAATGCGGAGCACTTTGTAAATGCTCCGCCTTTACTCAGGACAGGTCCAAACCCGGACCGTTTTGACAGTTTCAGGCTCGAGAATTTCTGCCAGCTCGTCCGCTACCTTAGGGCAACCGGGCGAGCGACCATCCACCTCCTGGACACCGGCACCACCGGCGGACACCGGCACCACCGGATCTCCCTGCGCGACACCGCAGCACTAGCTGCCCGTAGTTGCCATGGGTTAGCGGAATGGGCGTCAACGCCTCTCCGCTGCACCCGGATGCCCGGAGCCCCCTGCAGCTAAGTCAGGTCTAAGAGGTTGCAGCTGGGTTGCTCTGACACAGGGCCTGGATCTCAAAGCGCATGTCAGTTATATGAAGACCTAGCAGCTTTCTTGCAAATGGACTTTTAATCAATTTATCCAAGAGAATAAAATGAAGGCTGTTAACCCGTGAATTATATGCGCGTTTAGTTTTTACATGCTAAAATGTGGGCAACTATTGGAGTGTTTACAGGTGTGCATGTCTTCTGAAGAGGGCAAGATGTCTATTTGGGGTAACATCCGTAACTACTAAAGAGGCCAAGGTATCTACTGAAGAGGTGACTTCACCTCGTTAGGTTAGGTGATGTGCGTCTTAGTTTGACCATAGACAACACTGATAAATGCTTATTTCGCGTGCGTCCTGCAATAAAGCACGAAAACAAGAAACTAAAAGCTATTTGTCTCGTCAAACGCTTTTTAATTGAAAACATCTTGCTGTCGACGCCTTAAACGGTGTGAATATGGGAGTTGTAATTTTTGTCTGAGCTTACCTTTTCGAACCATCATGATGACCAGGCGTTTGTCTGAATTCATTCACTGGCTGGAGAACGACCGACGCAATGAAGACCCGTCGGAACTGCCGAAAATGGATGTCTCTGATGTGGATTTGAGTTCGACAATGGATAGCGTTGAGTTACAGTCATTGCCGATATCAACGGTTGAGCAGATAAATCGGTGTATTCGCTATCGAATCTCGTGTGTATCCGAGGATCTTTGGGAACTGCCTTTTTGAGAACTGTATATTTCACTTTGGGTGAGACATTGATTATCGCATCATCAAATTTCAACTACAAACTGATGAAGTGCACTGTGACATAATTTATCATGAACTCCTTTCGTGTAAATTGTTCTTTAGTTGTATTCATTTTTGCCCTTTTGTTCATTTACTATACCTTTTCAACTTCGTATTCGTCAAAAGTGAGTTCAAATTCGTCAGCGTATGCAAAACTATATGGCGCTCAAGGGGAAGAGAATTAGTGTCTATGGTAAATTTTTAGAGAAAGTGACTTCGAATTCGTCAAAGTAAGTGAAATTCGTCAGTGCAAATACAGCCTGATCAGAAAAAGTGTTTGCTTTGTCCATGGTAAGAAAAGAAGGTGTCTATGGTAAATTTAAGTAAGAAAGTGAGTGAATTTCGTCTGTGGAAAAGTAGCCCAATTTCTTGAAATCTTCATTTCATGCTTTGATTGTTGTCAGAGATGCCCTACATGAGAATTTCGTCTGTGGATCGCTCTAGACTCGTGCGATGTTTTCAACAAGGACGAGACTGGAGACAACTCGCAATTGAACTGGATATCAAGAGGACAACTGCCAGTGACATCATCAAGAGATATGTTGATGAGGGTAGGATTGATCTTAACGCGCATGGAGGTGCAGTGAGACTAAAGTTTTCTGAGGAGATGCTCGGGGCGTTGACCAGGTATGTGGAAGAGAAGCCGACTGTGACCCTCAAAGAAATGCAGCAAAAGCTTGTTGCAGATTTTCCTGCTGCTCCTGCTGTGACAACTCAGGCAATCAGTCGTCGGCTTGACGGGACTTTGTGCGTTACATTGACTGTTTGTTGTCATGTAGGGCATCTCTGACAACAATCAAAGCATGAAATGAAGGTTTCAAGAAATTGGGCTACTTTCCACAGACGAAATTCACTCACTTTCTTACTTAAATTTACCATAGACACCTTCTTTTCTTACCATGGACAAAGCAAACACTTTTTCTGATTAGGCTGTATTTGCACTGACGAATTTTACTTACTTAGACGAATTCGAAGTCACTTTCTCTAAAAAATTACCATAGACACTCAATCTCTTCCCCTTGATTGAGCGCTATATAGTTTTGCATACGCTGACGAATTTGAACTCACTTTTGACTAATCCGAAGTTTAATAGATATACTTGCAGTTCTGTATCTATTCACAAATATACTCTGCGATTAATGTTTCGAATCCAGATGTCTATGGTAATATTCGATAACTGTGGAACAATGGATAAATAATCAGCGGTCCCAGTGCGTGACAACGATCAAGGACAACTTGATATCTCAGGACCGGAAACGAGCCAATTCATGGCGAAAAAAGTAAGAGGCTCGTTTAAAAGCATTGTTCCATGGCCCATCCAAAGCTACAAAAGCGAAGAAATCTGAGCTGAAAATTGAGTTCTTCGCATGCACTTGCATTTGAGAGAGAGAACTTTTATTCTTGCTAAAACTAAATATCATGCCGAGAAAATTCAGCGTCATTTTCTGTTGTGCAAACTAAAATAGCAACCGTGATCGGAATGTTGCAGTATTTTCGTTTCCTAAAGATGCAACTGAACGAGAGGCTTGGCGACTGTCTCTGCCTAATCAACTGACGGTAAGACTTTCGTTTCCTAAAGATGCAACTGAACGAGAGGCTTGGCGACTGTCTCTGCCTAATCAACTGACGGTAAGACTTTCGTTTCCTAAAGATGCAACTGAACGAGAGGCTTGGCGACTGTCACTGCCTAATCAACTGACGGTAAGACTTTCTTCAAATGTGCTTTGTGAATCAGATTTAGCCTGGCCACATGAATTCATTAACAATTTTGTTGTTGTTTAGACCGTGACAGACTACATGGGCGTGTGTGCTAAGCACTGGCCTCAAGATGCACCAATGATAAAAAAGGGAAGAAATGAAAGGCCGCTACATCCACCATCAGTTTTCGACGGAGTCCCGCAGTCCTGCCTCGTTCAAACACAAAGTTTGTGAATTTCTACTGCTTTAATTCAAATATTCGAGCGTATTTGCACTCCATCAAATAGGGTCGAAACGAAACACTAAGATGCGTGCTTGGATATTGCAGTGCGTGCCAGTCGACAGGCTGAGGGAAGGGGCGTGTTGTTGTCCGAACGATGCCTTTTCCAAGATGAACTAGTAGAATTTCGAGAGCGTGACACGCTGCCATCGTGGACTGAATTCCGAGCATCCATTCACTGTTTAGACGTCATCAAAGCACATCAGCTTATCGTTACCATTGTTCAAGAGGAGGTGTTTATCTTCTCGTTAAGCACCAATGCCGAAATGGTTCTGCGAGTTTTCGTTTCACCAAACTATTCCGTGCGATGCTTTCGGTTACACTCACCAGTTGCGGTTTGAGATCTGCTTGGATTTCAACCAACATTAAAGTATTGGTCGCAACTTGAAGCTATCATAAATCGTTGTAAAAACTCTACAGTGGACGTCGAAAGTGAGTTGAGGGCATTATCTAAGAACCTTTCTATTGCCTTTAACCACGATGGAGTTGTACCGGACACATCGGTTACATTCATCCTGAAGCTACTCGAGCTCGCCACAACGCACCCAAACAATCGACGATACGACATTGCCACTATGCGCCAATCTGCTTTGCTTTATCTGATTAGCAGTTCTGCATACGCGCATGCACAGACGCTCCTTCCTTGCCCCATCAAGGCACATTACGCACTCAGTTGGCTGGTCTAGGAGAGATTGGCACTGAAAATGATGCACACGAGATCGTAAAGGTCACATTTGCCAAACCGAAACCGCAGCATAAGTCTTGTGTGTTGATTTCCGATGAAATGTATGTGCAGCCATCGATTCGCTATCGGTGCCAACATCTGCTCGGCCAAGCGTCAGACAATCATAACAAAACTGCTCGAACAGTGCTCGCAATAATGTTGAAGCCATTGTTCGGCGGTAAGTCATTTGTTCTAAGGCTGATACCGATTTTTCTTCTTGGTAAGTGGCTGTTCAATTTTGCTTGCCTCTGTTTCGGATGCTTCATTTCGCTGCGATCACCGTCATGTGCTTTGCGAGTGCGGAAATTGTTTGCTGTCGTTGGCGAGTTTTACTTCCCTGAAGCAATGCTCTGGGGATGCTGCGTAACATGCAATAAAACTATTCAACATTTAAGAAAACCGACCCTGCAGCCGCCTTCTGACTGCCTATCAAAAATTCAAATATGATACGAGTATACATTGGCAACTGAAAGCATGCGCATACGGATGGGCCATAGAACAATGCTTTTAAACGAGCCTCATACTTTTTTCGCCATGAATTGGCTCGTTTCCGGTCCTGAGTTATCAAGTTGTCCTTGCAACGATTGTCTGGCGAGCGCCGGTAGGCGCGAGCCATAGACAAATCGTTGTCCCGTGCTGCGACCGCTGATTCTTTACATTGTTTTTCTGTTTGACGATCCTACAGACAATGCATTTTTTGTAGTAATGAATTGTTCTGCATTAAAAATGTGAATAATGATCTTCAAATTGCTAAACAATGACCTGAAGCTGTTTCCACTGTGTGCGGATGTAAGCATGCACAATGCTAATTCAGATTGCGTTTTGAGTATGCAGGCGCAGAATTATACGGGAGCACGAGAATTTACCGCGAGAGATTTCCCCGCGAGAGTTTTACCCGCCGAGATTTCCCACAGGGTTTTTTCAATCGGAATTTTAAGTCAAATCCAGTCTATAGACAATGCTGGACTATATTAGAACTAGTCTAGACTACGAGAGTAGACTAGACTAGGCTAGACTAGACATAAACTAGACTAGATTAAAAACTAGACTAAGTTAGAACTAGACTAGACTAGATTTAAAATCTGATTGGATTTTAAAATCCGATCCGATTGACTGTAGGAAAACCTCCCTGCGGGAAAAGCTCGCGCGGGCAAACCTCGGCGAGAAAACTTCCTGCAGGAACTTCTCATAGACCCGAATTAACAATAAAACTTAAAATAGATACAATTTTTCTTTTTCTATACCCGAAATTCAACTAAACCGTGATGTGCCACGCCTGTAAAAGTGCAAATATGTTTTAAAAGGTGTTAGCTTTTGTAAAACCAACTTTAATCCCAGACCCAAGTGTGAAAAAACACCGAAAGCACAAAAATCAGCAGCAAAAGCGGCAAACTTCAAAAGAAAAATTAAAGGAAGTTTATAGGCGGGAGTCCACTTGGGAATATCATGTAAAGAGGGCGTCGCGGACTAGGTAGGTATAGTTGAAGAAAAACTACAATATCTATGAGATTTTCCTGAAAAAAGGTTTGCCCGAAAATTTTCCCCGAGACTCTTCTGCTGCAACTTCAGGAAAGACGATGTTTGGGTTGTACCAGGATTAGGATAGAACATAGAAGATAGGAGCGTTCGATGCTTGCTGGAAAAGATACTGGTACTGGCAAGAGTATGGAGAGTACTCATACGAAAATTATGTACTCAATGTCGCCAGCAACCCAAGCTTTTGCTGGGCGCCACAATCCCAAAACTTTTGCTGGGCGCCACAACCCCCAAACTTTTGCTGGGCGCCACAACCCCAAACTTTTGCTGGGCGCCACAACCCCCTAAGTTTTTGCTGAGTGCCAAAACCGTCAAGATTTTGCTGAGCGCAAACAACCCCCAAACTTTTGCTGGGCGCCACAACCCCAAAGCTTTAGTTGGCCATTTTGTTCTTCAGTATGAGCTTCTATTCCTCTGGGCTGGTCAGTGATCTCTCAAGGAATGCCACTTTTTTTAAACGGAAAGTGAAATTATGATCATTGAGTTAAGAAGTAGTCACGTTTGAATTGCACAATAATAACAATCAACTGCCAGTGCGTTGCTGATGTTAGCGTTGTTCACAGGCGCTAGCCAAAGGATAAAGGATCTAGAGTTGAAAACCTACAGCAGTACGTACACACACTCTAGTCTCTATATCCCTATGCATATGCATTTCATGACTGGCCATAGGATTCTATTAGGAAACTGCAGATGCGCTTAAGAAGGAAGTTTTTTAACCTGACGCTGTTACTGCTGCTGCTTCTGCATCATCGTACCGGTCAGGTGATTGACAGGGACAGAGAGAGAGAGAGAGAGAGAGAGAGAGAGAGAGAGAGAGAGAGAGAGAGAGAGGAGGGGGCAACGGTCGAGCCCCTGGGAGCAGGAGAGGAAAATACCAAGACGGGGATTGGAATTGACACGAGAGCAGCAGGGGGTCAGCCTCCGCTAAGGCTGAAATGCGAAGGTAGTTGCCCATAAGAGAGAGAGGGAGATACTGTTATATTGAGGTGGCGGGCAGCCTTACTTTGCGTTAAATTCATTGTTCCGTTCGTGACTGCGTACAGGTAAAACAGATTATTACTTGCCGAAATCCAAGCTCCAATACAAAGCCAGCAAATGGATATCTTGCATGCAACCTGGATCTGATTGTTTTCCATCAAAGTTTTTATCTAACAAACAAATATGCTCCACTAAAACTCATGACAATTGTTATGAAAGGATAATAAAGTATTGTATGCAACGTTAAAACATGAATAGCAACAATAGGTGAAGGTATTAATGCAGCAAGCAATGAGGAAACGAGCACGCACGTAAATATTGTAAAGCAGAAGACGGGGCGGGGCAGCCAGTCCACATGGACTATATGTCGTTGCACAATCGACGCCAGGGAAAGCTAGTGAGTTGTCCAGCTGCTACGCCATAGATGTAATTCTCAGTTGAACAACACACTACCTCACCACTAGCCAATGATCGATTCAATAATATAACTCAGCGTTGGCGTACAGGGAATTTCAAGGGAAAGTAGGGCTGAGTAAATCAAAATTAGGCCTACGAGAGGCTGGGCAGCATGTGAGCTTAAGAATAATAACTTAACTAAAATTATCGCGCTTTAAAGCGCAACCTTTTTCTTTAATGAGCGAGACCTGTTCAACCAGTAAAAAGGGCAAAGGCAATCAAATTTGAAGAGAGGAACCGGCACCGGGGTCGGCGCGGGAGGAATCAGGCAAAATCAGAGAGGAGGACTCGCAGGTCCGGAGTTTGTTTAGCTTAAAACTAGCTCGCAGTGAATGACGGGCCTCCTGCCACCGCTTTTCCGCTCTCTCGCTCTCCACTAGCAAATCCTTAATTCCAACAGCGCTGACGGCCCCAAAGTTAGGGGCTTTATAAAGTCCCCTAGCGGCCTGCTCGGGGCTGAAGGGACTTGCCATTGGGCTGGGAAGGGAAAAAGGGGAAATGTGGCAGACAGGGACAGGAAGAGTTAGAGGGGAGGAAAGAGATCTGGGGGGAAGGAGAGGAGGTTGAATGGACGCCGCGAAGCAAATGGCTGCTTGGAGGCTAAAGCAGTACATTTATAGATAGAACCACAGAGCAGCTACCCCAAGCCTAATAGGCATGGCATTGGCTAAGAGCGGATCAAAATTCATTTCAACCCCCCTCTCAGTGCTTCCCATTGCCAGCAATTTATGCACGGCAGCGCGACTTGCCGGTTCTCTAGTCTTAATATAATCTAGGGAATCTAGCAGTGGCTGCATTGTGTGTGGAGTGAGGTTTACTGGCGGCGACTGTCAGCGCGAATAACACGGGGACAGAAAGACAGAACATTGGGATTGGGAAGAGAGTTCAAGAAACGACGAAGTGGCAAGGGAAATTTCGGAAAACGGGACAAGGGGACAGATTTTGAAGGGAGGGTTTACCCCCGCCCCCGCTACACTGACGTCAGATTCTATTAATAAACCTAGATGAAATACGGAAAACATCAACCGTAATAAGCCGAAACGAGCTGGCAAAAAACTCACTTGAAAAAATACCTTGCGAATTCACTTCACCTGTCGGGGCTGTTCTTTGAAAAAATGCTGCCGCGCATTTACAATCAGGACCTAATAAAATGTCTGAAGGCTGAGGGAAAGGACACGTTGGATTTATTTGAGCGTCCTCCTGTTTCTCTTTCTATCTCTCGTCTGTGTGTTGTCCCCAATTGGTAAAAAAGCAGCCGCGTCCGGGGCACTCGTTTTATATTCTCAGACAAGCGCGGAGGGTGGGGCTACACCCCCACCCAGAGCTGACGCATACGGTACGGCCTTAACGGGGACCCAGACAGACAGACAGCCCTCACCACTCCAGCACCCTTTCTTCGCTTGCCTTCACAGCTTAGCGAAAAGCCGGGCCAGAGGGGTGAGGAGGGCGGCTGGGGGGCCCAGAACCCTAGGCGTATGCAAAAGAAGCGACGACAGCCGGCAGGTAGAAAGCAAGAAGCCGAGAACGCCGGGGCCCTCGGGGCAGACTGAACCAGTGCGAAACGTCCAATTTTTCTTATAAACCGTCCAGGCCAGCGCCAATAACAAATACAATGCACAAGCTATATCTGTCACAGTCCACAGACAAGACCCCCGGTTAAACATTTTAAGCAGACTAAATTAACAAACCGACAGACAGACAGAGGGACCCTACAGAGGGCCGAGACTAGTCCACAAAACAAAGTCTGTACGAGAGGGCCCACAAATCCAATCCAGACCCACGGCCCCTGGATCGTATTGCACATACTTTAGTATTATAGCATATACAACTTAGTCTAGTCGTGTCTTCTGCTTCTCCAAGGCCAAGACTATAAGGTATTATTAGCAGTGATTAACTACTTCTAGCTTTCCTCCAACAGCAGCGGGCTGTGTTGTGGTAGATGGGAAGTGCTAAAATTAGACAGTACTGGATGACGCAGGCTTTTTTACTTTGAGAAAACACAAAAATGAAACTGAGGGTACATAAGTATCGGCATCGGGAAAAAATGACAATGGTTTAGGGACCTTTATCTGATTAATAGTCTATATTATTATATACTACCTCCAGCCTCGACAGGGTACAGGACGTTCTACTGCTGCTCAGTGCTCACTAACCTAGGGTCCATATAGTTTAACCTGCTAAGCGACGCCGTTGGCTTGCTTGCGCTGCGGTGCGCCATCTGACGCACCCTGACCTCATGGCGTGGCTTTACTTATCTGGGTTGCGTATTTTGTTGCTGTTATATTATAGTCTAGACTAGACTGCTATACCAACTTTTTCGATAAAAGAACACTCATTGCTGCTGTGACTCACCCAGACGGACAAAGGGAGGGGCCAAGAGGCTTGCATTGCATTTGCTAATGTGCAGTGCAGACCAAGCTAGACAGTCTGCCTGTGCCCTTAGCGGTCGTTTGACGACCCAAACAGTGCAGGGGCAGCACCCATGCACACGTTAGAATAGGAATGTCTAGGCCAGGTACGTAAAATGGACAGTTTGCAAACACTTACTCATTTTAGACGACTTAGATTTTGTACATTAAAATACAAGGCGTCGAACCAGGAAAGTTTTTAGAGCAAACAGTTTATCAATTTTATCACGTTCTTATCTTGTGCTAAGAAGTTTATACAAAAAATTGACATTCAAAGTCTAAATATCTATCCATATACTAAAAAGTCTAAAAATGACAAGGGTCTGCAATGCCAAAATTGCTGACAAAAAAGTGACTGCCAGCCAATTAATCAGCAGTACAGGCATACATGCGCAACCTCCAAAATTCGGTCGGCCTTGCGACTTAGTTTTAACAAAAATGCGACGTAGTTTTTGGCCAAAATGCGACTTACATGTAAAAAAAACAAAAAAATTAACGTAACTTTGGGTAAACGGCAAGAGTAACTATGACTGTCTTATTAAGTCAAAATGCCTCGTCAGCTACTTAGTACTAATACTAAGTAGTGGGCGTTTTCGGGTGGGCATTTTTGCGACTTCCTTGGTTGGCCGCCAAATCGGTCGGCCGGATCGGCCGACTCGGCCGACTGTTGCGCATGTATGAGTACAGGTACAGTTATGTACACAATGTATATACCGGTACTTATGACAGAACAGTAAACGATTTTCTGCCACTGCAAAAAACAACACAGAAGTCTAAGTCAACTGGTTGGATATGACCTAGTTCACAGGATACAAAGACTATAAAAGACCAAAACAAAATAATTGCTTTGTCAAAATTTAGGTTCGAAAGTTCAATTCATATGCTAATAAGTAGTATGGTTTGATGGCTCAGTTCATGAATATATAGAATCTAGATGAAATATTTTCCATTTGGTTTACAATAATGTTTACTGCCAGCAATCAACTGGTCTCTTTATAGAATCCTAGAGCCATGAATCTAGAAACTATACACTGACTTGTTTAATTGTAAACTAGGATAGCTTTATTAAATCCATTTGAATTTTTATAATTGTTTCAACAATGTAATATATACTGATACCTATAGTAATATTTTCAAATTCCTACCAAATTTAACTAATTGCAAAGAAGCCTAGTTGACTGCAAGCCTTTAACCACTTCTGTACCTCAAGCCTCTGCACTCATTCTAAGAAAACCCATTGACTGCAGTAGCCAGACATCTGCGTCTGCCCACAAGCAGTCACAGCACTCACTCTTAGAAAACCCTAATAGCTGCAAAGTATTATCCATAGATTCAACCTAATGAGCTTGTGTATAAAAAAGTGTTGTTTATTTGATGGCTGCTCTGTAGCCACAGTGGGTTTTCTCAGAGTAAGTGGCAAGGTGCCACTTGTGCTGGCCACAGACAGCTATTGTGGGCATTCAGCAGATGGCAGTTGGCTGCAGAGTAGCCAGCAGGTTTGAAGGTGTTAATAAGTGTATATTAGTAGAAAGTTAGCACAGAAATGCTCAGCAAGCTTGATTACAAGAAATTGTTCATCTGATATAGCAACCTATTTATTTTTGTCACTTGTTACTTATCTGTTACCCTGGTACCTGCTATTTCACTTTTAAAGGTTTTAAAGACTCGTTGATTAAAGAAGCTTTGTCACTAAGATAAGATATATTGATATCTAAGACCTAGAATTACTACAAAAGTGAATCCAAAATAGTTACTAAGTTATGACCTTTATTACTATGCTTTGCAGATTGGTTAATAGAATTTCAAATATTAGATTTATCAGATTTTTATAATCTTGACTATTGCCAATTTTCCCTTTGAGATGCAAAATCTCTCTTGAGGTTAGTATTCTGCTATTTTAGTTCTTAGTAATGATGACTTTTTGGATGCTGTCTTTTTAGAAACCTTAGCCTTTAGGGTATTTTATTTCCAAGCTTTTTTATACTAATTCTAGGGTGAAAGGCAATTCTTGGAATTTTAGTTGGCTATATATTTCTATTAAGGTGCTTTTTAGGGTCTAAGAGTCTATCTAGCAATGAAAGTCAAATATGATCATTTTTGGATTTTGGGAAAAAGATTAAGATGATTAATATATATTATACAAGCATATATACCTTTTAATTATAGATGTTATTTTTGTGTATAGATATATGCATGCAACATGATCTATGGCACCCTTGAACTGGCATATTGGCATATAAAAAACATATTTGTATATATGCCATGATTAATTTTTTTTGTATGTAAACCCTTGGCTTTTAGTTTATTAAGCCATTAGGCATTCTTTATCCCTTGGTCTCTTAGCCATATATGCCAGGATAGCCATATATGGCATATATGGCATATATAGCCATATAGCCATATATATATTATTATACTGTTATTATACTATTACTATTTACACTATTATATCATTATGCAAATGCTTTATAAAACTCATAACTTGAAGACTAGGGATTAAATTTCCAATCCTATTGGAACAATGTCTTTAAACAAGACATTTGACTGTATATTGTTTTAGTTTACTTAGCTATAATTTATTTAGACATCTATAAGAGATGCCTTCTTTGCCTATAAAGATGTCTATAAAAAAAGAGGCCTGCACATCTGCCAACAAAGCCTCTTTATAGAGCAACTCTAGAAGCATATATAGCTATAGCTGGCCTCTGTACATGTGTCTTCAAATAACAGCACTAGCCTTTGACCTTGTTGTTTGTCCATATGCTCTGCTTATTATGGATGCTAACATCTTTAATATTCCAAATCAGGGGGTCCAACCAAGTGGCTTTGATATATTTATATATGTGGTCCACCCATTGGTCCTACATTTGCTGCACCAAGTAGCCAAATGCTGTGTGAATGACTAGGCAAAAAAGGCAGCAAATTAACATTAGCTGCTTTAGAAAGTCTTTCACTGCCTAGTTGGTTGCAAACTATTAAACTATTTTAATCACTGTGTATTTGTATATGTATTGTCATATGAAAAATATAGCATTTATATACCCTATTGCAGTCAATGGCTATTATCTTGGATAATATTTAGAATAGATTGGCCTTCAGTAATATAGGTGTAGTTTGGTATGCTAGTGCAGTTTGGCATAGGAAAGAGGGTGTTTAATAAAATTTAGACCTTGGCTGCAATATGGTCTATATGTATACTTGCTTTTATATAGAATACATTGGGCTTTTTATATGTAGTATGCATATGCACCTTAAATTTACAGCCAGTTATAGTGACCAATAGCTAGATCTTGCAAACCATCTGTTATACAGCTGCTTCAAAGTCTAAGACAAGACTCCTATAGCAACTAAGGTCTAAACCATGCCAGACACCTCTTTTGCCTTTTTTCTATACTAAATAACACTAGACTATGCCTATAGCTATACTACCAAGAGAATTTGCACTAAACACTGTCTACAATAATAGCAATGGCCATTGGCTGCAATAGGGTAGACTCTATGGTCCTAGCTATATTGCAAAGATATGCATATTACTTGTGTATAAATGTACTACCTGAAGATATGTAACACTTTTGGCATGTTTTTACACAAATATAGGTATGGGAAGAGAATGATTATTCAATAGCCAAGATAATAGCGGCAATGATTTCTTTAGCCAATAGTTTTAAAAAACAACAGTAGTCATAGATAAAGCAATTGAAACTGCAAAAAATGGAGTAAATTAGCATTCATATCTGTACTCCTACTTTCAAAATTCAGAAGTATTCAGAAAGTTGTAGCCATACTATTTATAAGTATACATACACACATACATACATGATATTACAAATGCAACTTTAATAAACAATAAGACTGAAAACTATATAATCTTAATTAGCAGCAATAGCGAAGTTAGAATATAAGTCTAAGATAAGTAAAAGATAAGAAGATAAGTAAAGATAAGTCTACATAAATATTAGCATAAGGAAAAATTAATTTGATTCAAGTTCTGAGCTACAATCTACTAGATTGGGCAATGACATATAAGACTATGCCCAAGTATTTTTTGCCTAAAGTTCTAGAATTTCTAAGAAATACACTATCTAATCATAACAAATATTTTCTGTTTCTAGCCTAAAAGTGAACTATATATACTTTTTTGAGTTTTTTGTATTTTACAAGTTTTTATTATATATCCACATCCATACTATGCTGGACAAATAACTTCACTTTTATTTATCCAGTACCAGACAAATAATAATTATGTTATTCATCCAATAACGAATAAATAGTCATTGCCTTTTATAAATGAAATTGCCTTAGACCTAATGTCTATTAAATTCAGATAAAAAATAATTACCAAGATTATTACCTAATATTGCCAAGAATGCTAGGCATATTATATGCCATATATACTATATATAGGCCCTATAAGGAAAATTCTTGCATCTTTTGACTATTATTTATTATAAATGGCTCTTGTTTTGGCTATTATTTAAAAAAATAAATTATTATTTGAAAATATAAAACTTTTTGTACTGAGTCTAAGAATTGACAAAGGTTTCAATTTTAATTCTAAACTTTATTCATTATGTGAAGTGTAGAGTTCAATGCAAATATTGAAGGGCCTAGTCATTAGATAATTAATACTCAATGATATAAACTGTATCTAGATACTCAACTTTATACATCTATATAGTACTAGTAGAAAGTACATAATATATTTTGATGCTAGATTTTGATAGCATTTAGGCTCATGAGAAATAAAAAAATAAAACTTTGTGAAAATTAGATATAACAATCACTTCTGGGATGTATGTACTCTGCTTGTTATGCAATCTTAGCTATAGTCTACTGTCTATAGTATATATATTTAGTATATTTAAATTATCAGAAAAAGTAGACCATGTTTAAAAATGTTTTATGCACTTATATTGCTAAAATCTGCTCACAATCTAAACCTCTACCTCCATTGACATCCTTAATGTAGGCACATAGGAAATATGAATATAGCTTTACAGACAGACGGAGGGAGGCAGCTTGCACAGGCCTGGAGGATATTAGCCCTTTTCATATTACCGATTCTAGAACCAGAATCGGTTCGGAATTCCAAGAAAAACAGCAGTATTACTATTTAATTCTGTTGAATATTTGATTGCCTTAACATTAACAACCTCACTTAGCACAATTTTCCACTTTCTTCGTGGCGATTGTCATTCAATAATATAAACTTTATAGCACGTATCTCCCTCTACTTATGGAGACAAAAAGTTATACTTCACAAATTGGTTCTGGTTCTGGAACCAGAGCAAGCAATATGAAAAGGCCCCATAACGTGTGGACAGAAATTAATTTTGGTTAACCCATGCGTGCCGATTGTAATAGCTCGTATTTACGTATAGATTAATACATATAACATTAATTGTTAAAAAAAATACATATAAGCCTTTTTTAAACAGTTTCTTGTCATACTAGATATAAAGCCACATTCATTTTGTTTAAACTGACAATTTTTAGCCCGCTTGGCAAGCCGTTTTTATTTTAAACTGACATCTGTCTCTGTACTGAGCAGTCTGTAGAGCAGTCTGGTCTGGTGAGCAGTCTGTAGACAAAAAACTAGTACTTGGTATTTCACACCTGACACCTCAATAAAACTTCTAGCAAAGTGATCGAGTGGATGGACATAAGGCGATTTAGACCAAAAGACAAATCAGGGAACCAGTTAATTCGGCGACAGCTGGTTGACTCGGCGACAGGCAATTCGGCGACAGTCAGTTCGGTGACATATGAGGGGGGAGGGTTTGAAACAGGGCGGTAATTTGTCATCCATTGCATTGAGTTTGCATGTTTACTCCGATTTCAAAATAAGCCAAAGTGGTAAGCCTCACAGTCACCACACATATACATATATGCTTTTTCACGGTACTAGTCTCACCTGCTTAATGTTGAGACAATAAGAACAATTGTTAAAGCGACTAAACATGAAAAATCTCGGTTGAATCGTATTTTATACTGAGTCTTTTATACACTGCACTTTTTGCTGCGAAAGTGTAGGATATATGCTGTATGCATTGTTTGTACATGCACAATGAACAAAAGAAACTCTAATTATGCAAGCTGAACTTCTAGAAATTTTCTTCGCAGCCAAACCCTCTGACACCATGATAAGAACAGTGAAGGAGTGTTCCATTCAAATGGTCATTCACAATGCGGCTAAAAAGTTGTAATATGCTACTTAAGGTTTTTTGTTAGCTCGCGCCAGTTATATCAATATAGCGCCTGTGGCGCCAAAATGAGTGCCTGTGGCGCTAGAATGAGTGCATGCGGCGCTAAAAGGAATTCCTGCGGCGCCAAAATGAGTGCCTGCGGCGCCAAAATGAGTGCCACAATTTAGTCATGTAGATGTACCATGTCGAATTCTTGGCTTAATTTGTCCCCCCCCCACCATAAAATCCATGGCGACGTCCCTGAGCATGTACATTATCTCATTTGGATTCAATCGATTGAGTTTTTTGTCTATTGTGTTGTGATGCATATTAACTCAATGCGCCGCAGAATGGTAGAGTAGAAATTGAAGTTGCATTCAGTTAATTTTTCAATGCTCGATTTTAATTGTGACAATATGGACCACTGCATTTGTGTGCAAGAAGATAGTCACCAATGACTTGACTTACTTGACTTAGCTGCAGGGGGCGTCCGACGGATGCAGCGAGGAGGCGGAGGGGACCACCCATTCCGCTAGCCCCTGGCGACCAGGCCAATGACTTCCGTTGAAGTGATTTCGCTCAGGGGGACCCGTCGGTCTCGCCTGCAGCGCGGTCCTCCTCACCGACGGTGGAGAAGAAATCAGCTCGTCCCGTGTCCCTGAGGTACCGGGCGAGCAGCGGGATGCTCTCGGGCCTGCAAACGTCGGAGAGAACCGGGTTTGGCCCGAGGTGAGTGAACCTGGCCTTGTTGTGAAGACAGGGCAGTGGCAGATAAAGTGCTCGGCATTTTCACTGCCTGAGCGGCAGAAGGGGCACCGCTCCTCGGGTACTTGGCCCTGAAGGAACCGGTGGCGAGAGAAGCAGCCATACCCGGAGAGGGCCATGCTAACTGCTCTGAGGTGTCTGCGGTTGAGCCTGAGGAGGGCTCTACGCAGGAGAGGGTAGGGGCAGGGGACGGCCGCACGGGATTGCCTACAATTCCGGGTGTCGTGCCACCTGCGGAGATGCTCGGAGTCAGTCCAGCGCTTAACGCGGGAGTTGATCACCGAGGCGGGGATGGGGGCTCCCGGGCCTGGCCCTAACAGCGCGCCGGCGGAGCCAGCCTTGGCCAGCAGGTCAGCGCGCTCGTTGCCGAGGAAACCGCGTGGCCCGGGATCCATCTGAGCTCCACCTGGTTGCCTAGCGCAAGCCCGTTGAGCTGGGTGTTGCAGTCCAGGACGGACCTGGAGCTGGTGTTGCTGCGGCAGAGGGCCCGAAGGGCTGCTTGGCTGTCAGAGTGAAAAATAAATTTCCGACCGCTAAGCTGCCTTCGGCGCAGCTCTGCCGCGCAGGAGCTGATGGCAAGCACCTTGTTGGGGTTGTACTTTGGTTTTTCATGTTGTTTCACTGTCTCTCTCTCTCTCTCTCTCTCTCTCTCTCTCTCTCTCCCTCCCGTGACTGATCATTCTTGCGCGCTATCGTTTTACCCCTACCTGTGTACATTTGTGCTTGCCAGTGTGCATGGTTTTAACCCCCAGCCAATCGGATGGCGTTTGTCTACTAATGTACGTGGATTCGTGTTATGTAGTCAAATAAATACTTTCGTCACTTCGGTAGAGATCTTTCAATGGTATTCTCCTTCGCTTGCAAACATGACTTGACTCAGTTTTCCTAGACTAACATTTTGGCGTCGCAAGCAGGATAATGAGCACCAAATTGAAAGAGACGCTGCCGTTGAGCAACATAGATGAGCTTCGCGCCTGGGTTGAAGTATTTGACGCCCAGGCCAGATCCAAAGGAGTCGAAGATACCGACGAGAGACGAGCGTTGACCGACGCTTTCATGGGCTGCCTCGGGGTCGCTGAGCTCATAAAAGTCAAGCAGCTGGTTGCTCCAAAAACCCCGTCTGAGATGAAATGGTCTGAAATCAAGCAATGCCTACTGACGTTTGTGGAGCCCAAGAAGAAACTGCAGATCGCTAAGAGGACAGCCTTCATGTCTATGCGCCAGGCCGAAGGCGAAACCGTCACCAGCTATGCCGCTCGTCTCAGGGAGCAAGCCGTCGTATGCGAGTTCGAGAGCCTGAAAAAGGAAGGAGCGGACCCCGCCGAAGCGCTCATCAAGATGCGGCTCATTGCCGGTCTGGCCAACTGACATCATCAGGAACAAGGTGCTCGAACGTGAAGTGACTCAAGAACTGACGGTCGATCAGGTCACAGAATATGTTCAGCAGCTGCTGATGGTCAGCAACTTTTCAGCTGGGTCCCTGGCTGCTGCTCACTCGACTCTCGTGGATTCGGTGGTGCACCAGGCTAGGTCGCTGTCAACCGCGGGTCTGACTACGGCTAATGAAGCTCACTGCCATCCGGATAGCTCCGGCTCTGCCAACGTTAATTCGGTTATGAGGCAGAAGCAGAACTTCGGACACCAGCGCTGTCAGCGTTGCGGGTTGAGATCGCACCAGAAGCCCGCTGACTGCCGAGCCCTGAGAGCCACCTGCAATCAATGTGGAAAGCCTGGCCACTTTGCCCGTGTGTGCCGCGGTGCCAGGACCCACTTCGCTGCCCCAGCTGAAGCAGTCCGCACTCAGCTGAGTCCAGAAGACTCCTATTGTGATGAGCCCGTATTCTACTGTGGAGAAGGAAAGCCTGCCGAGTTCTGCACTGTGAAAATCAATCACAGAGAAGTGCTGATGGAGAAGGACAGCGGTGCCTCCTGCTCGTTAATCTCACGAAGGATCTGGAATGAGCTCGGAAGGCCCCCGCTGAAGTCGGCGAAGTCGCGCATGCTGGCGTATGACGGACACGTTATGAGACAGATGGGCGTTCTGGAATGCCTGGTGGAGACCACTGGCAACAACGGCCGCTTCAAGGCGGCAGAGCTGCCCGTCATCGATTGCCAACAGGAGTTTAGGCTGCTCGGCCGGAATCTGCTGGTCCTCGCACCGGTGCACCATGCCAGTTCTGATGAGTCAGCCGCCAGCAACAGGTATGAGAGCTTGTTGGGAATATCTGGTGCTAC
This sequence comes from Macrostomum lignano, assembly GCA_002269645.1. Taxonomy (NCBI): domain Eukaryota; kingdom Metazoa; phylum Platyhelminthes; family Macrostomidae; genus Macrostomum; species Macrostomum lignano. The sequence continues at coordinate 334,030 of NIVC01000037.1, read as the reverse complement.
GGGAGAGATCCGTCTTTGTGCTGGAGCTAAGCCAATTTTCCAGGCAGCCAGAGAACTGCCCTTAGCGCTGAAGCACTTGGTTAAGAAGGAGCTGGACTTGATGGAAAGTGCTGGAATCGTTGAGAAGGTGATGTCGTCGGAAAGGGGCAGTCCAATTGTGGTGACGGTGAAGTCAGATCGGGCATCCGTGAGAATTTGTGGAGATTATTCGGCTGTTAATCGGTTGGTTCAAGACCAGACCGAACCTCACTCCCTCGATTGAGACAGCCTTTTCGAAAATGGCCAACAAGAAGCTGTTCTGTCGGTTAGACCTATCGGATGCGTACTATCAGGTTCCCCTGGATGAGGAATCGAAAGCGGTGACCACCATAAACACTCCGTTTGGTTGCTACAGGTTTAACCGGTTGCCGTATGGCATTAAGGTGTCGCCATCTGTTTTTCAACGTGTGATGGAAAAGCTCCTGGGAGACCATCCATGTGTCATAGTATATCAGGACGATGTGCTGATCGGTGCTGCGAGCCGGGCAGAGTTGCAGAAAATTAGGGAGCAGGTGCTCAACAAGTTAAAGGCCGCAAATGTCAAGATCAACGAAGCGAAGTGCGTGATGGAGGCCAACAGCCTGAAGTTTCTTGGTCACATTATTGATGATGAAGGAATAAAACCCGATCCGGGCATGGTGAAACGTGTGATGGATGTCAAGGTGCCGAAGACCAAGAAAAATTTGGAGAGATTTCTAGGACTGGCTCAATTTTATGGACGGCTGGTTCCAAACTTTTCTGAGAAATGTCGGCCTCTTCAGGAGCTTCGCCGCGGTGACCGGGTCTTTGAATGGAACGCGGTGGCTGAGGCGGCATTTTCGGAGGTCAAAAGGAGTCTGGCCTCAAACCCGTGCATCAAGCCGTTGGATGTTTCCGCGCCTGTCTGTCTTCGAGTTGATGCGAGCGAGAGTCCTTGGGCGCGGTGCTGGTCCAGTCTGGACATCCCGTCATGTTCATGTCCAGGGCGCTCACACAGGCAGAAACCAACTACTCAAACATCGAGAGAGAAGCGCTGGCTATTGTTTGGACGGTTGAACGAGCTCGGAAAATGTTGCTATGGAAGAAATTCATTCTGCAGACCGATCACGAGCCTTTGAAGTTTATTCTGAATCCTTGCAATGAATCTTCCAAAGACTGTTTCTGCCAGACTAACCCGGTGGGCTCTGCGGCTATCGGCTTATGATTACGAGATTGAATATGTGCCGGGAAAGAAGATGCAGGATGCTGACGCTCTATCAAGGCTGAGCTTTGAAAACCTCGATCCTGAGACGGAGTCGGTTCACCAGACTGAGTTGATCACTGACGGAGGCTTGGTTACCGTGGAGGAGCTGAGAGAAAGTACTTCCCGGTGTTCACTGCTTTAAAGACTCCAGCAGAGAATCAGGACAGGCCGGTGGGGTCAGGTCTCTCAGCTGGAGCGGCCGTACAAAGCGTGTCGGGAAGCGTTGTCTGTGGAAAACGGGCTGGTCATCCACGGTACCAGGGTGGTGCCTCCGATCATTCTCCGGCGGCGCATTTTGGAGACCGCGCATGATGAGGTGCACCCGAGCGCGGAAAATACGAAGGCCCATGTGTCTAAGGAGTTCTGGTGGCCTGGACTGGTTCGCGATGTCCGTCAGTTTGTTGAGCGGTGTCAGCTGTGCGCTGAAAGACGGCCGGTGGTTCAGCGGAAAATTGACATCTGGCCATCCGAGAGCGAGCCGTGGTCCTGGGTCCACATGGACCACTGTGAGGTGCCAGGAGTGGGCTTGCTACTGTTGCTGTCTGATGCATACTCGGGTTGGCCAGAAGCTGTCCAGGTCCCAGACAGGTCTGCGGGCAGTGTGCTGAGAGTGCTGAGAGCGGTGTTCGCCAGAAATGGAGTGCTTCGGACGCTAGTGTCGGATAATGCGCCTGAGTTCAGGTCGGAAAGAGTCTCGCAGTGGCTGAACAGTGTCGGCTACCAGGAGATGCACACCCCACCGTACCATCCGGCATCGAACGGGCAGGCTGAGCGGTTGGTGAGGAGTCTCAAAGGCGGGCTGAAGACGTGGACGAAAGTGGTCCCATTTGACCAGTTCCTGCAGAATTTGCTTCTAACCATTCGCACCAGCAGGCCTAGCGGGAATCGTTCCAGTTCGCCGGACATTCTCATGTGGGGACGCCGGCTGCGCCATCCGCTGACGATTACCGAGCAGGTGGGTGATTCCATCTGGCTGAGGGCTCGGCCTGGCACGGCTCCGGTTCCGGCCAAGTTCATCGTGCAGCACGGCCGGAACACAGCTCTGGTGACCTCAGCTGACCTACCAGATGGTGGACTGCGGATGGCGCACGCAAACCAATGGAGCTGCCGCCTGGAGGCGGAGGCCGATCGGCGGCTGACCGAGGCGGCTGGATCCGAGGATCAGGCTGGGCTATCGATTCATCTGGGTGCCAAGGCTGGCTCTGACTCGGAGCTGCGTGAACCTGAGGTGACTGACTGTGACTCCCGGCTGAGTTCTGGAGATGAGACTTTCCAGCCCCACAGCTCGTATGATTTGCGGCCTCGTAAACCTGTTTGTTATAAGGTCTAAGGATTGGTTTTGGTTTTTTTTGTATTTTGTTTTTCTACTTTTGGGGGAGCACACCTCGCTCTGAAAAACACTTGAGTTGAGCCCAGTGTGCTGGGAGTAGCTCCACACCACTTCTCCCTTGAAGAAGACGCAAGCTCCGAAGCCTGAAAGACAATGCCTCATAGAGCCGTCAGTGTAACAGTGGAATTCAGAATCGCTCCAGCTGTCACTCGCCTCGTGTCGAGGCTGAATAGTGACCTTATACCTTTGGCTTAGGAGAAGGGTGGCTGGGATCGAGTCCGTGAGGATGTTGAGCCCGCCACACTCCTCGAGAGCCTTGAGGCAGAGGTCAGAGTGCGGGAAAAGCGACTGCTTCTTAAAGGCCCGCACTTTCTTGAAGGCCACCCCAGCATCTAGAAGACGCCGGGTGCTCTTCGCCACCTCCTTTGATATAAATATCCAGAGGAGGGGCACAGAGGAAGGCATTCTTGCCTTCAAAAGGAGTAGAGGGTGGAGCGCCCAGAGTCATGCGGCAAGTTCTGCCCTGGATTTTGTAAAAGAGCGTCGAGGTTGCTTTTGACGCTCAGGCCGCTGGCCCACACGAGGCTGGCGTAACTGACCGAGGGGCGGATGATGGCAGTGTAAATCCACCACAGCTTCCTGGGGGTGAGCCCCCAGGTGGTGCCTACGGCGCGCCTGATCTGAGCCAGGACAGCCAGGGCTTTTTTAGCTTTAGTTTGATGTGCGGAGTCCAGTTAAGCCTGTGGTCCAGAGTGAGGCCCAGGCAGCGGACCTGCTTCTCCATGGAAATATCCTTTCCATAGAGGGTGAGGCGCCTAATGGTACAGAGCAGTTTGTTGGTAAACATGACCGCTGTGGTTTTCGACTCTGAGAGTCTAAGGCCACATTGGTTTGCCCAACGCTCCGCTCGTCCCAGAAAGCCCTGCAGAAGATCTCTGATGGTATCAACCGAGGGGCCCGCACATATCGCGGTCACATCGTCGCCATAGCCCACCTTGAGAATGGGGTCGTGGAGATCACTGCAAAGCAGCTCATCCATGACCATGTTCCAGAGAACGGGGGTGAGAACTCCGCCCTGGGGGCCCCCTTTCTGGACAGGCGCCGAAAGAGAGCTGCCGTTCAGGTGGGCCACAACAGTGCGGTTCCGGATCATGAACATGATCCACCGGACAAGGCGAGGGTGCGTGGCCCTGGATTCCAGGGCTCTGCAAAAGGCCTCGAAGATGACGTTGTCGAAGGCCCCCTCAATGTCCAGGAAAAGCGAGAGGGCAAAACCGCTGCCAAGAACGGCCCTCTCCAGGAAGTCAACAATGACATGGAGGGCACTCTCGGTAGACCTGCCCGCGCGGAAAGCGTGCTGGTTCTGCGAGAGTGGGAAGCGCTTCAGCTCGACCGAAAGTAGGCGCCAAAGCACCAGTCTCTCGAGGAGCTTAAGGCAGAAGGAGGTGAGGCTGATAGGCCTGAAGGCCTTCACCGATTGGTAGTCGCTCTTTCCAGGCTTGGGGATAAAGACCACCCAAGGCCTCTCTCCACGCAACTGGTACATAGCCCAGCTCCACACAAGCTCGGAGGAGACGACAGAGGAGGTCCAGGAAGCGGTGGTATTTTACCGCCTCGTGCAAGAACGCTGGGTAGATGCTATCGGGCCTTGAACGGGTTAAAGGACCTTGCCGCTCTAATAATGCGGTCTTTGGTGATCATAGACTTTGCTAGGTCTTGCCCTCCCATGGTTTGGTCAGGCGGGCCCTGCTTTCGCCTGAGAGCAGGGGGCCCTGCTTTCGCCTTGGCCCTGCTGAGTCGGAGATTTAGGGAAGAAACTGTTGAGTATTAGCTCTAGAGTCTCTTCAGATCTCTCTGTGACCGAGCCATCAGGTCTCTTCACAACAGAGAGTTTAGAAAAACGGTCATTGGTGAGTGCCTTAACCACGCGGGCTACGGGGCGGGAGCCCTCCAGCCCTTCGCAATATTGGCGCCACTTGGCCGTCTTGGCCCTTTTAACTTGGCCCTTAAACTCGTGGATCGCACGGGTATAGGCCTCTCTATCAGATGGGTCTTTGGTTTTGAGCGCTCGCCTTTGGAGGGTCCTGGTTCGGCGCCGAAGGGACCCGAGCTCTGGGTTCCACCAGGGAGCAGATTTCTTGCCTTTGTAGGCTTCTAGAGGGCATGCTGCTTCAAAGTCAGTGGTGATCGCCCCGCCCAGGGAGGAGGCAAGATCATCCACCACCTGGCAGTCAGATAGGTCACTGGGGGGGGGTCAAGATCCCGAAGGCCTCGGCTCAGCTTCGAGCCAAAGGCGGCCCAATCGGAATTTCTGACGTTCCGACACCAAGTGACCTTAGGCTTTTGTTTGGTCAGCCCAATGCAAAAGCGGATAAAGCGGTGGTCCGAGAGCGAGTCCTCGTCCCACACTCGCCAGCCCGTAACTGCGGAAAGCAGTCCGGGTGAGGCGATGGTGGTGTCGATGACTTCGGCTCACCGCCCATTATTGAACGTTGGTGCATTGCCCACGTTACGGAAGTTGAGGTCAGTGCTGCTGACATATGCCAGCAGCTCCTCGCCTCTGTTATTGGTGTTCCTGCTGCCCCATGCAGGTGGTGTGCGTTCACATCCCCTGCAATGAGCAGCTCAAACCGACGGGACTCGGCGTAGTCAATGAGGTTGACTAGTGCGTCGCAGACTACTGGGGCATCGCCTGGGAAATAGGCAGATGCTACCAGCACAGGTTTATTGGGAATGAGGTTTTTGATTTGAACAACACAGATGTCCCCAGTCGAGAGATCAGGTCTCATCCATGCCTCAAAAGCTTTTGCAGCGAAGACCAGAGATCTTGGGCGAGGCTGAGAGTCCGCCATGCAAAAACAGTGGTAGCCAGATGGCACATTATTTGGCTTACCTTTAGTCATCCAGGGCTCCTGCACGAAGACCAGGCCCGGAAGCTGTTGCTCTGTCGTGCGCATCAGGTTGACTGACACCGCCACGCAGTGCTGGGTGTTGATCTGCAGACACCAGGTAGCCGCTGGCATCATTGCAGATCGGGTGTTGCAGACGCCAGGAGTTCCTCCTCCTCCTCGGCGCTCACCAGCTTCGGGTCGGGGTCGCCGGTGTCCATGGGCTCCTCTTCAGCAAAAGGCCCCCGATTGGTCGGAAGGCAATAGGCAGCGTTCGCCGCCCTTCGCCCACCGGCCACGGGGTCCTCCGCTTCAGACTGGCCCAATGCCCTGGAGCAGCCAGCCGCCTGGGCAGGCGGGTCCGTCGCCAGTTGGCCCTGCCCCGATGGGTTGGGCCCAGCTGGGACGTCCCCACCCTCCCTGGACGAACTGGTGCGCCTAGGCGTCCCGGCGACCTCTCTCCTCAGCTGGGTGACTTTAGCGGTGCGGACCGCCTCAGCTGCGCGCTGGTACAGGCCGCGCCGCTTGGTGCTGCGCGCCGGGCGTCGGTCGCCTCCGCCCTCAGCAGCGCGCTCAGCTTTACCCGCGCGGCCGTGCTTTGGCAGCCTGGGCAAAAGCTCGCGCCTGCCCCGGTCGCCTCCGTATCCCCCCCGCCCTGCTCACTGCCACGGGGAGGGTCGGCCTCGTAGGAGCGGATGCGCAGCTTCCAAAGGCCGACGTTGATGAAGCTGCCGTGTGGATAACGCCTCATCCAGGCGTCCGACAGCCCCAGGATGGCTGTGAAGCCAGTGCTGTCGGTGCGCTTAAGGGTGTCATGCACCACTAGGCCCGCGGCGGGAAGCTCCCGGTTGACTGCTAGCAGTCCTTTCCGGAGCTCGTCAGCAGAGGTAACGACGCTCCTGGCCGGAACCCAGATTCGATGCCTCTTGGTCCGGGGGCGCTCGTCCTCTCTGCAGAAGGCTAAGTTGACGTCCCAGCTCTGCTCGGGCAGCAGCTCAATAGTCACCAATGACGCTGCCGCTACATTGACTGTGATGTATGCCACAATTGGCAACATACAGAATGTAATTCCGGTAAGTATTTGCATTTGCCACATGCACAACCTACAGCTGTTGTCATGGATTTCGAGGCCGCAGCCTGGCGAGCTGTCAGCAGGCAGCAGTTTCCAGATGCTCAACTTAAAGGCTGTGTTTTTCACTATTACATCTACGCAGGTGTGTAAGACGGTGAAATTGGACCTTGAATGGGTTAGATATTGTACTATAAGTTTTGTTTGCTTAAATTTACTTGTGCCTTCAAACACATGCGTTTCACAGGCCATCTATCGCCACATTCAAAGCTCTGGACTGCAAAATTTGTACGTATCTGACTTCGAAGTACAGTCCGTGTGCCGCAAATTAATGTCGCTGCCGTTTCTTCCACATGAAGAAATTAGTCAGCAGTTTTTTCGGCTACTACGAACTGTAGTTCAGCTGGAGCCTCTGCAACTTTTTTGCGACTTTGTGCAGGCTACATGGCTGCGAAGCACGATCTGGAGCATCCGGGAACTCAGTGTTTTCAAGGACGTGCGCACTAATGACACCGAAGGGTGGCACTGGAAGCTGAATGCCAGAGCACAGCGCGGTCGACTTCAATTTTATCTGCTGGTGCGGCTGTTGCACGAAGAGGCCCAGATAGTCGCGATCGAATCGCGACTTGTGGCTTAAGGCGCTCAGCGAAGGCAACGAAGACCGAATTACCTTCGAATGGAACAGCAGTACCATAGCGCTTCTGGGGCGAATACACGTCAGGAGCGCGGACCGCCGAAGGCTTGCTAGACGCGTGCAGCCTGCTGAATGGCCCCAAATGATTTTAAAGTATTTCTCTGGTTTTTAGTTGGTCTGGAGATGTCCTGGTAGGTCTCTGAATCCCACCGCTGCCACCAGTGAAGTACCGGTTTCTTGCCTGTGGTTCTTGACTAGACCGCTGCCGCCAATGTCGTGTCTGCGGCTTCCTTGGGCTGTCTCGGAAGGGCTGACAGATCTTCCAGCTCCTGGCGGAGGCGTCTAGCGTGCGGTTTCTTAGAAACTAGTTCTCGTAGCGTAGGTAGTGCTGCCACCAGCTTCGCAGAGTCGCAGCCTTCGGTGAGATGCCGAGCTCGTAGAAGCAAATAACTAAGACGATAGAGATAGACTCGCACTTCGTGCAGATTTAGCAGTTCTTAAGCAGAGGTGTCCACAGTCAGCAGTCCCTGCCGGACTAGTGCGGGGTTAGAGCGATGGTGCTAGCATCGGGCGATCTAAGCTGGCCTGCTAAATTGATAGCAGGGGAGCAATCAGAAGCACGGCACGCGCAAAGTCGGGAGACTTAGGAGTTCAAACTTAAGCGGAAACTTGGCACACAAACTTAGAGACTCTGACTGAGAGAGGCAGAAAACGGGAACGCGACAGGGGTTGACTGAACCGAGCCCTGAGAGGGGCCACATTTATAGGGAGCATCGATTGGGAGCACCCCAACTGCCAGCCGGAAAACTGCCAGCCGACAACTGCCAGCCGGAAAACTGCCAGCCGACAATTGCCAGCCGAGAAAACTGCCAGCCGACAATTGCCAGCCGACAACTGCCAGCCGGAAAACTGCCAGCCGACAATTGCCAGCCGACAACTGCCAGCCGACAACTGCCAGCCGGAAAACTGCCAGCCGACAATTGCCAGCCGACAACTGCCAGCCGCGACAACTGCCAGCCGACAACTGCCAGCCGACAAGTTCTAGCTAATTGAATCTACTGTAGCCTACTTATTAGCTAAGTAAAAAGCACGAAACTGTTTGGCTAGCAAAAGGCTTGTGGGGTAGCATTAAATGTCGCCCTTCCCTTCCCTAATTTTTGCAGATTTCCATTAGAAGTATATATGTGATGGAGAAGGCATTCTGTAATGCCTATTGTAAATATTTTTGTATTGAAAGTTCATTTACTTTATTATTTAATTTGCGATTGCGATTGCTATATGACGCAATCCTAGAAAAGTCTATTAAATTACTTAACTTAAATAAAGCTTTCAAAGAAAGAGCAAAGGCTACCTAAAATACGAAATTTGAACCAAGATGTTTGTGCAGGAGCCGAAAGTTGCCAGCTCTGATTCGCGCACATGCCACACAAGCTTACAAACTTTTGTTGGCGATAAAACAAAACAACTTGTAGCTAGGCTAACTGATTTCTGTAACAATGCAATGGTAACCTGTTTTGCTGAATAATTAACTGATTTAATAAATAGTAAACAAAGCTGTCTACACTTTCTAGCTAGATCCTGAATGCCATATTGCGGAAGGTGTAGTATACGTATGCCGGCGTACAAACGCTTTGTCTGGCGTACATCTTGCGTTTTTCTCGCTGGCAGTTTTCTCGGCTGGCAATTGTCGACTGGCAATTGTCGACTGGCAGTTGTCGGCTGGCAGTTTTCCGACTGGCAGTTTTCTCGGCTGGCAATTGTCGGCTGGCATTTTTCCGGCTGGCAGTTGGGGTGGACCCGCATCGATTGCACCATCACGAAAGCCCCCCGCTGAGAGTCATGAGTTACTCTGTTGCTATTTTTAGCAACAAGCGAGCGGGTTCTGCCTCAGAGGAGGCAGGGGTCCTGGCGCACGTGATGTCCCCATAAACACGAGCCCAGAGTACAATGATGAAATCATTTCACTTTGGACTAAGGAAGGAAAAGAAGGCCCTGTCACGTGACTGGCTCACATGACAAGGGGAAAAGGCCCACAAGTGAAGGCAACTCGTGACCTTGGGACCGGAAAACAGGGACGGCACTCCAAATTTGGAGATGCCAAACAGCTGAGAATGAAACAGAGGCAGGCCAGACGTAGCTGTCTGGGCACTGCAAAACGGGAGCACGAGACGAAAGGGGCAAACAAGGACAGACAGACAGACCAGCAAACGGACAAAGGACAAGCCATGAGGACAGGCGAGAAGGGACAGGCAACTGCCCAGCGGCAGCCAGAAGCCTGGGGCGAGGGCGAGGGCGAGGGAAACAGCTGACTAGTGCGGCGCCTAACTAAACTAGCGACTCACTACAATTTTTATAAGTTGTTGATTTTTTTCAACTATACTTATACCTTCTATTTTATCCTACTGTATGGCCTAGTCCAACTTAGTTTTAACTTTTAAAATTTTAAACTTTTAATTAACTTTTTCACTCGTCAATTGTTTGATCGTCGATTTAAATATATTGTAAATGCTATGACAAATAATCGTAAAATAAATATAGGCCGTACGGACCTAAAAATTCACTAACTCCAAGTCCGAGACTCTAAAGGGACGTACACGCACCTCTTAGAAAACGTGCATATTCGGCATGATTAAAACAAACCTTACTTGAATGGCAAGTACTTTAATGGCAATATTTTAAATTTCAACGAGTGTCGTATATAGACTTTCTTTAACCTTCAGCATTCACCGAATTGGCTGTCGCCGAACTGACTTGTCGCCGAATTGGTGGTCGCCGAATTAACTGGATATTTAACGGTTATATATCGTTATATATTCTTATTCGCGATCATTTTAAAACTAGTCTACATCATTTTTTTTCTTTTCGATTTTTCGTTTGAACTTCATTCGTACCTTATCTCGTAATATCGTAATCAAAGCAATACCTCGTAATTCGTACTCATTTTTGTACGCATATTTATACTCATCCATACTCATATTCATACTCATATTATAATTCTCTTTTTAAATACTTGAAATTTGTATTTTCGTTGTTAGTCGTCACTTTTCGTCCAAAAATACCGTAAAAAATTCTGGCGCGCTTTCAAATACTAAACTCTTTATATATTAAACTTCTATTTCGAAAATTTCTCCATTTATTTGATTGCCCTATATTATATTGGCCAAACAGGCTAATTGTCTGAGCCAAATTCTTACTACTACTACTACTAACTGGAAGCCGACAAAAGAGCCGTCAGAACAAGTAAAAGGTTATTAATAAAAAATGTAATATTTAACATTAAGACACTCAGACTCTCAGAGTGTTGTCTCTGAGTGTCTTCATCTACTTCATTTGGTTGACGGTCATTTCGTCTACTGCCGGTTCGTCTGCCACAAAATATTATATAGAATGTCAATGTATGAACTAGTGATAGGGGCGTAAGTCTAAGTCAAAATAGGCCTAACAAGTATACTAGGCCTGCTATAACTTGGTTCCTATAAGTTTTTATAATTTACTTTGTAAATAAGCTAGGTCCTATTATAACCTAGGACAACAAATTTTAATTATCATTAAATTCAAGCAAAAATCTCAAATGCTATTTAATATTTTTCAAATTTCAAATTTTCAACTTTTTTATATATTTTGCCTATTATTATTGCATACGAATTACTTTTGCCTAAGGCCAAAACCTTTATTTTAAAGAAGTAAATTTTATTAAACTACAATTTTAGACAATTTTCTAGTTTTGCATATTTAATTATTTTATAAAAAGAAGCACTTCCTTATAGTTATCGCAAATAAATTTTTAAACTTAATTAATCCTAAGTTTAATAAGATATGGCAATAAATCTATTTTATGTCTATATCTATTACTTTAAGATGGCTATTGGCTATGTCTATGGCCAAAACCTGCAATTGCACCTTGTTTTTGAAAAGGGACTAGGGTAGAAAAGGGATTTTTGAGAGATTTATTACCTTGGTTTCTTGTCTTGATCTATCTCTTAAGCAATCATAGCTAGATGCCTTGCAGTATTAATAAGTATAATTCTTATTATGGACAATGCCTAAGCTAAGTGCAATAATAGCCACCAACAAAACAATGATACATTAGCCAGCCATATATTACCTGCTAACCAATCAATATTGTTTTCTTATCTATCCTGGGTAGCTACCTATATGTCTGTAGAAACAAGAAATTAGTTGCTTATTGACTAATATTGTTACGCTGTCTATGCATGCCAAATTTATCTACTAATAAGTAGTGCAAGCCAAACAAGAGGATACCTTAGCAACAATAAAAATATTGTTATCTAGACTACCATGGATTAGTGAATTTCTGCTATGATATCTGTAGCCAATTCCTATAAGACCATCTATTGTAGCTTGGAAGGCCTGGTGTCAATGTTGGGATCAACAAAAGCTACTTCTTCCATTGCAAGTACCACCAACACCAAGGCTAGTATCAACTAGGCCAATAGGTTCTAAGGATGGTTGAACATGGTTCTAACCACTTCTAGGGATAGTTGAACATGTCTCATTCATTTAGGTGTCTAGTTATACCCTTCTCTGTGGCAACCAATAAGCAAGGAACAGAATTTTTTATGCAAATCTAATAATAAAAAGCAAACATTTTAAACAAATAAATTCCTTCAGTTTTATATATCACCTTTTTAAGTAAACTTGTCACAGACAATGATATTTGCTATGAATCTCTTTTTTTTTAAAAGTACCAAAAAGACAACAAAATAAAGCCTTCACAAATATATCAGGCATTCTCCCTAAATAGAAAGCATTTAAAGTATTTATTTAAAAGTATGGTTTTATAGTGCCCCTTAAATTGACCAGTTCACTCTCAGAACTAATTGGTATTGATAAAACAATGCTGAATCTACAACAGCCAATAAGAGCAAGTCATCTTTGGGCTTTTTTAACTAGCTCAAAAGACATCAGGCATAAAAAATCTCTGATTGCATGAGTCCCCAACCCCAGGGAGTTAAGAGCTCTCCTCAAAAAAGCTTTGGAACTGGCAACATTCATTTGCATCAGTTATAGAATGGCCAATATTACTACATATGAGAGGGACCTATATATAGATTTCTCACATTTTTATTAATTCATGCGCACTTTTGGTTCCTGGCCTACACAGCCTGCCCAACTCTATACTAAATAATTTCTATATTCTAGTCAAAACAATAAACATATATAATTTTATATCTGTGCTACCATCTAGTCTCAAGTCTAGTCCAAAGAGCATCACATCGAAGCAGGCATGTCGGACGAGATGACCCACGCCTACGATGACATCTTGGAGCAGAGCAGCCCGGGCTCCCAGCTGCTGCTCGGTAACAATGAGGAATACAATCAGCTGACTGGCCGCCACTTCAATATCGGCAATGGCAACAATAAATCTGACGAAGAGGATGACGCAGCTGAGGCCGCCGGCCTGCTGGAGACATTCGGCAATTGCTGTCTTGATGGAGACGATGCGGTTAGCCAGCAAGAGGCTGCGGTAGCCAAGGCCGCCTCTCTGGCTGGCGACTGCAGCCTGTGCCAGCGGCCTCTCACCGAGCCGGTGTTCCTGGCCTGCCTGCACCGCTTTGATCTGCCCTGCCTGCAGGCCAGCCGCACTGGGCTGGCCGATCTTGTACTTTTCTGTCCGAAATGCCACACCCCCACTGTGTTGGATGCCAATCTGGGATTGGCTGGCCTGACTCGCGACCATCTGTACATGCGGGTGAGTTTGGCCATAAGAAATGCTCACATCGTCCCAGATTCGCTCAAACCCCTCCCCCCATATTCTCCCGGATCCCCTGTATCCCCTCGACATCTCCCATATCCTCCCGGATCCCCTGTATCCCCTCGACATCCCCCATATCTTCCCGGATCCCCTGTATCCCCTCGACATCCCCCATATCTTCCCGGATCCCCTGTATCCCCTCGACATCTCCCATATCCTCCCGGATCCCCTGTATCCCCTCGACATCCCCCATATCTTCCCGGATCCCCTGTATCCCCTCGACATCCCCCATATCTTCCCGGATCCCCTGTATCCCCTCGACATCCCCATATCCTCCCGGATCCCCTATATCCCCTCGACATCCCCATATCCTCCCAGATCCCATATATCCCCTCGAAGAAACACCCCTTTGGACCTAAAACCACAGGAAGCCGCGCCAAAGGCGGAGCAGCCTCGCTGCGGCGGCTGCACAACCGGAGCCGAAGCGGTTGCCAGATGCCGCGAATGCGCCGACTACTTGTGTCAGGCCTGCCGGCAGGCGCACTCCGTCATGAAGATGTTCAGCAGGCACCGGGTCCGCGACCTCGCCTCCGCAGGCGGCAGCAACGGCAACGCCGAGGCCAGCAACGGTGACAACGACGACCAAGGAGCTGCCGACGATGATGACGACGCCGACCAGGTTGGCGCCCAGCTGAGCTGCGCCGAGCATCCGGCCGAACGGACTCGCTACTACTGTCACGACTGTGCCGGCCTGCACTGCGCCGAATGCGTGGCTACCGGCCACAAGCTGCACCGGGTGGAACCGGCCCTGTCAGCCGGCCGACGGCTCGTTGCCGCTCTGGCCGACGACGCTAAGAAGCTGCGCGATTGCCAGCGTAAATGGCAAATTGAGCACGTCAAAATGCAGGTGAGCTAGTTGCCAACCACTTAAATACAGTATCTGAATTATAAAACCTGTTTCTCATGTTCTCACGGTTAACCGGCTGCCTACCTCACTACAAATCATTATTATAATCTGCCATCTCCCAGTCCCAGATCCTCAGGTTAATCCGCCATCTCCCAGTCCCAGATCCTCAGGTTAATCCGCCATCTCCCAGTCCCAGATCCTCAGGTTAATCCGCCATCTTTATATTCTTAAGTTAATCTAATATCTCCTCCCGACTCCCAGATCCTGAAGTTACTTTGTCATCCAGATCCTCATATGACTACCCCCTTCCCAGGTGCAAATTTCCATGTTTCGTACTGTTAATTGGATCGGATTAGTAAATCCCAAGTAACTTATCTCTCCCCGCTCGCAGGAGCGCCTCACCGAGATCGAGGACAGCCGACAGCACAACGAGGGCGCCATTCGCGAGGCCCTGGCCTCCTACAAGGCCTTCATCGAAGAGGCTGGAAATCGTATGTTAGAAGAAAATCGCAAACTGCACAGCGATCTGGAGATGCGAGTCATGGAACAGCTAGACGCCGTTGCCAAGGGCGCCGACCAGATGTCCGAGGCGGCCGCTTTCGTCCGAGCTTACAGCGATCGCGCCGGCCCTGTTTGCGCCGCCTACGCAGCCAAGGTGCTCAGGGACTGGGCGGCCACACTCATGCGCAGCCACTGGGACACCGACCTGCCGGCCTCGGTGCCGTTCAAAGCCAATCACGCCGAGTTTCGCAGTCTCGTGCTATCGAATTTTGGTCGCTTTGTAACGCCCGGCGGCCCGCCGACGCCCACTACGACTGCTGTACCAGCCAATGCCGCGGTGTCTGCCGCCGCCGCCGCTGCTGCCGCCGCCGCCGCATCCGGCATGCCGGTCAATGCGGCCGCTGTTGCCGCCGCGCTTGGCGAAGCCGCTTCTGGCGATTTGCAGCAGGTGTGGAAAACTGAAGTACCGTGTCTGAAATACCCCCAATGCTACCGTGTCTGAAATACCCCAATGCTACCGTGTCTGAAATACCCCAATGCTACCGTGTCTGAAATACCCCCAATGCTACCGTGTCTGAAATACCCCCAATGCTACCGTGTCTGAAATACCCCCAATGCTACCGTGTCTAAAATACCCCAATGCTACCGTGTCTGAAATACCCCAATGCTACCGTGTCTAAAATACCCCCAATGCTACCGTGTCTAAAATACCCCAATGCTACCGTGTCTGAAATACCCCAATGCTACCGTGTCTGAAATACCCCCAATGCTACCGTGTCTGAAATACCCCAATGCTACCGTGTCTGAAATACCCCCAATGCTACCGTGTCTGAAATACCCCCAATGCTACCGTGTCTGAAATACCCCAATGCTACCGTGTCTGAAATACCCCAATGCTACCGTGTCTGAAATACCCCAATGCTACCGTGTCTGAAATACCCCCAATGCTACCGTGTCTGAAATACCCCAATGCTACCGTGTCTGAAATACCCCAATGCTACCGTGTCTGAAATACCCCCAATGCTACCGTGTCTAAAATACCCCAAATGCTACCGTGTCTGAAATACCCCCAATGCTACCGTGTCTGAAATACCTCCAATGCTACCGTGTCTGAAATACCCCAATGCTACCGTGTCTGAAATACCCCCAATGCTACCGTGTCTAAAATACCCCAAATGCTACCGTGTCTGAAATACCCCCAATGCTACCGTGTCTGAAATACCCCCAATGCTACCGTGTCTAAAATACCCAGAATGCCACCGTGTCAAAAATACCCAGAATGCTACCGTGTCTGAAATACCCCAATGCTACCGTGTCTGAAATACCCCCAATGCTACCGTGTCTGAAATACCCCCAATGCTACCGTGTCTGAAATACCCCAATGCTACCGTGTCTGAAATACCCCAATGCTACCGTGTCTGAAATACCCCAATGCTACCGTGTCTGAAATACCCCAATGCTACCGTGTCAAAAATACCCCAATGCTACCGTGTCTGAAATACCAATGCTACCGTGTCTGAAATACTCCCAATGCTACCGTGTCTGAAATACCCCCAATGCTACCGTGTTTGAAATACCCCAATGCTACCGTGTCAAAAATACCCAGAATGCTACCGTGTCTAAAATACCCAGAATGCCACCGTGTCAAAAATACCCAGAATGCTACCGTGTCAAAAATACCCAGAATGCCACCGTGTCTAAAATACCCGGATACTATCCGCAGCACAGTGGACATCTAGATTAGGAAGTTCACAGAGATGCTGTTTTGGCGTGTGTCAGCCAGCTCCAATCGATCCCTTTCTGTTTGCACCGCAGGCGTCCGCCTTCGCCATCAAGCCGGAGCCGGCACCGGCCGGTCCGCCAGTGACGTACGCCACCGGCAACAACCCGGCCCTGTTCGGCCTGCCCTCCCAGCCCAGCCCGGGCGCGCCTGGCTCCGACAGCGGTGTCAGCATTGGCTCCGAGCCGCTGCTCAGCTCCGTACTGGGCGGAGTTGGCAAGCTTCAGCTAGATGTCATGCAGCAACAGTTCGACTTTGCTTCTCTTGTCGGCGTCGGCGCCGGTGGTGGCGCTGGCAGTAGCGGCGCTGGCAGTATTGTTGGCGGCGGGGCGCCGGGCTCCGCGTCGCCTACTCAGCAGAATCCGAAGTCGTCGGTGGCCTCGGCTGCCGGGGCCTTCCGGACTGGCCGGTGCATTCCCATGACTGTGCGGCATCGATGGGGCTCGCTGGGCTCCGCAATTGGCCAGTTCAACTCGCCGCACGGCTTCTGCCTCGGCCCTGAGGAGGACATTGTTGTGGCCGACACTCAAAATCATCGCATTCAGGTGGGGCTGCGTTAGTTATGATTACTAATCCAATCCTAAAATCATCATAGCAACTAAATACTGCAGGCAGCCCTGCAGCAACTAATCGACTCAAAATATCTTTCCGCCAACAAGTGCACCGCAAACAACCGCCCTAGCAAGCTGATCCTTTAGGAAAGTTCCGTAGCAACTAATACATCCCATCAATCGCCCTAACAACTAGTACACCCCAACAATCGCCCTAGCAACTAAAATCCACCCCAACAATCGCCCTAGCAACTAAAATCCACCCCAACAATCGCCCTAGCAACTAAAACGCACCCCAACAATCGCCCCAAGCAACTAACCATCCAAAAAATCCCCCTAGCAACTAACATATCCCTGAGTGCCGATCCGGAATCCCTAAACTACTGCAGATATTCGACAAGTCCGGCGAGCACAAGTCCCAGTTCGGCATCGCCGGCCGCGAGGAGGGCCAGCTGTGGTATCCGCGCAAAGTGGCTGTGATGCGCCAGTCCTCCAGATTCGTTGTCTGCGACCGCGGCAGCGAGCGCAGCCGGATGCAGCTGTTCAGCAAGACCGGCCAATTCCTGCGCAAGATCACCGTCCGATACATCGACATCGTGGCCGGACTGGCCATCAACAGTCAGCAGCACATCGTGGCTGTGGACTCCGTGTCGCCAACAGTGTTTGTCATCGCCGACACTGGCGACCTGGTGAAATGGTTCGACTGCTCCAGCTATATGCGCGAGCCGTCCGACATTGCCATCCAGGGCCGCGAGTACTTCATCTGCGATTTCAAAGGCCACTGCGTCTGCGTCTTTCAAGACGACGGCGTCTTCCTTAGACGCATCGGTTCAGAGGTTATCACTAATTTTCCTAACGGCATCGACATTAGCGACCACGGCGACGTGCTAGTCGGCGATTCCCATGGCAACAAGTTCCACGTGGCCGTGTTTAACTCGGCCGGACAGCTCACCTCCGAGTTCGAGTGCCCGGCTGTGAAAGTGTCCCGCTGCTGCGGCCTGAAGATCACTAGCGAGGGCTATGTGGTGACCCTGGCCAAGAATAATCACCACGTGCTGGTGCTCAATACTCTCTATATTAGTTGAGACCTGGGTAAGCCTTGTTCTATTGCTCTTGTTAAGGGGCTTTTTCTTTCTTAGATTTCAGTTTGGTGATCCCTGTCTCAAAGTTGGCACCCCTTGTCTCAAAGTTGGCGCCCCCTGTCTTAAAGTTGGCGCCCCTTGTCTCAAAGTTGGCACCTCTTGTCTCATAGTTGGCGCCCCTTGTCTCCAAGTGGGCGTGGCGCCTCTTGTCTTAAATTTCGGCGCCCCTTGTCTCAAAGTCGGCGCCCCCTGTCTCAAAGTTGGCACCTCTTGTCTCAAAGTTGGCGCCCCTTGTCTCATAGTTGGCGCCCCTTGTCTCATAGTTGGCGCCCCTTGTCTCATATTTGGCGCCCCCTGTCTCAAAGTTGGCGCCCCTTGTCTCAAAGTTGGCGCCCCTTGTCTCCAAGTGGGCGTGGCGCCTCTTGTCTTAAATTTCGGCGCCCCTTGTCTCAAAGTCGGCGCCCCCTGTCTCAAAGTTGGCGCCCCTTGTCTCAAAGTTGGCGCCCCTTGTCTCATAGTTGGCGCCCCTTGTCTCAAAGTTGGCGCCCCTTGTCTCAAAGTTGGCGCCCCTTGTCTCATAGTTGGCGCCCCTTGTCTCAAAGTCGGCGCCCCTTGTCTCAAAGTTTGGCGCTCCTTGTCTCAAAGTTGGCACCCCTTGTCTCATAGTTGGAGTTTTTTTAGTTAAAGGCTAGGCGCACTGCACTTTAAGCGACATTAAGTCACACAACCGGCGAGAGGCATTGCTACTATTTTGCCGACTCCCCTGGGCAGGCACAGGAGTGTACAGCGGCCCTAACTTTGTTTATCGTTAGGCATGTACACTTCACTGTGCTTTGGGGGTTGGCCCTCAAAAGCGTTAATTGCACTTGGAATCGAGCCTGGGTCGCTGGCCCATCGGAACGCCGAGCTAGACCACTAGGCTACGGCTCCCCTTTCTCAAGTTGTCGTCTCTTACCCTCTTAAAGTTGTGGCACTTTGTGTATGTCTTGAGAATGGCATTCTTAATTTTTATCTCAATTAATAACCTCTCCTTTCCCCTAGCAACTCACTATCTGTCCGTTTTCAGACTGAGCATTACAAGGCCTGACTTTCGCTGGATGAAACGGATTGTAAGGATTAACATAACTTGATCCGCGGTAATTTTCCCGCTGTCACTGACAATACGACCTCCTACCCCCCCCCCCACTTGCTTCTAAAACAAGGGTGCTCTTCTGTGTCAACATTGATGATTTACTCAATACTTTTTCCTCCCCTTTGGGCAATTTTAATTTTAATTTTTTGTTCTTCTCTTTGAACTTATACTTTTCATTATTATTATTATTACTGATAGTAGTAGCCGCTGCAGTAGTATTTGTTAAGCGACCAGTTTGTTGCCATTTTGTCATAACCTAATGTTTTTGCTTCAAGTTCCGAGAAGCAAATATCATTGATGTGTAAATGCACCGTGTAATGTCCATGAGACTGCAAATGCTTCCACTGTCTATTTGTGTAACAAAATATTCTCAAGTTTTTGCTTCATTTTTTGCTTTCATATTTTAAACTTACGTATATATTATAAGCCGCTTTCTATTTAAAAGAAAAAATCACAAACAAAAAACCGTAAAACTTTGAATTTTTTAACTTTTTTATAAGCTCACTTTAATCTCAATACGGAAGTCTCTTTTTTCATTGCTGTCAAGCCTGCTTTTTTGTCTGGGTTTCAATTGCCCCCACCCTCCTTAAATTGCCGTTGCAGAATAAACATTCCTCATCTAATTATTAGCTTATATTAGTAAAGATATATACAGATATTTGAGCTAGCAAGCACTTTAATTCCGCTCCAAATAGTTTACATTAACTATATATATGCTATACATGCACTTGTACCCCCGATGCCACCCAACACTCTTTGCATGTCACCGAAGTCAATCTGGTTGATCTTGTTCAAACTTAAAAACTGTTCTATTGAAAAAAATTTAAATAAAAAACATTTACTCACTTATTAGCATTGCCGTTAGTAGTGTATACTGCGCGAGGTCAAGTATTTTCTATCACAAAAGTTTCAAACAAAAATAATTGGTATTGTTTTTATACTGAAGTTATATCTATATATCTCTATATTCTATACCTGTTTATATTCTTATATTAACAATCCATGATCTGCAATTGTGACCTTATTGCTCTCTTAGCTTGCCTTGTTCTTACTTTTTGTCCTCTTTCTGTCTCTAGTTTTTTTGCTTTTTATTATATAGTAATTTATGTTTGTCCGCTAAATCATTTTTTATCCATACTACCTTATCCATATACTACTTTGAGTACGCAAATACGGTTGTTGTCATTTGACGTGAAACTGGAAATTTGCCTGCCTCCAGCTGATAGTCAAGTTGATAATTCTATTAAAAATCTGTGTAGAAATAAAAGTTAGGGCCGCTGTGTACACCCGTCAGCCCTCCTGCGAATATTATATTATTGACTCAGCGGACAAAGGCAATAGCACTGTACCCTCCTTCAGTTTATCTACTCGCTGAGTGAGTAAACCTACTTGAAGAAAGATAAGTTCACACAGTCGCGCTTTCTATTCTTGTGTTTTTTTGCTCTGATACACTTTTTGTTGCTGCTTTTATAAAGTACGGAGCCCGCTAAACCGCCAATCTGCCCCTCCTCTCCTGCCTCTCGCAGTGGATATAGATAGTTAGAGGATAACGGCAATAAACTCCATTTCCTACTTGCACTAGTAGGTAGGTACAGCTGTTTTTATGTATTATTATTAATTTATTATATTTGTTTACACACATGAACACACACACACACACACACGTCTACATATCTATTCAGTTGTGCAGTTTTTTGCATTAATGTTCTAAATACTAACAAGTCCTGTGCTAAGCCGTTCATATTTGTCTTCATTTTTACAAAGGCTCCGCCAACCAGTTCTGTTAGTGTCTGCTTTGCGGGATAAGAAATGTGCAATTTGAAGCGTTATTTTTTGTTGTTAATTATTTATTAATTATTACACTATATATCAAAGAGCTGAGGGCTTCAGTTCATTCCGGTCTATTTGAAATCTCTGTCGCCTATGACCATACGCTGGATTTAGTTTTGCTTGTATTTGAAACTTGATCTATAAAAATTAAGTCTCTCTTGCAATCCTTGCTTTTTGCGTTCTCTGTGTTTTTTTATTGCTTTAACTATTAAATGATTAATTGAATTGGCCCGAGTTTACATCGACACAGAAATCCTAGCCATTAACTGAATCTAGCTATCACATTGTGTTTTTTCTCCTCTCCTTAGTGGCTTTCCGTTTGTTAAACAATTTTCTAGCAACCTGTTTCCCCCAGGTGTCGTATTATTGTCGCCTCTGACAGACTATATATACATAAATATGCTTGTTTGTATTTGTACCTTTATTCGACCTTTTTGGTACCTTTTTTGCTGTGTAACATTTTTTCTGTGTATTTGCTTCTCTACTTCCAGTTTTTTGCGACCCCCCCACTCTTCTCCAAGCCTCCTTTATTTGCTGTGTTCAGTTTTGCCACTTTTGCGTCTAATCGACTTTTCTGTTTAAAATTTTTTTTTTAAATTTCATAATCATTATATCGTTGCTACTATTATTAATATTACTGTAACTGTACTGTAAGTGTTACGTTAAAACCAATATATTTACAGGGCCGGCCTTCAACTACTACCAGCTTATTGTGTTTGGCTCAGAGCGAACCTTTTTTTCTCAACTTTTAATGTCAATAATTATCGGCTTTTAAGGGGCAGCTTTGTTGCGATTTGCTTTTATATTTTGTCCTGAAAACTGTTTTATTATCAAAGCAAAATGTCCTGTCAGTCAGTCAAAGCGGCACAGATATAGATATCAGTGACTTCGCTGCCGGTCCGAGGTTCCTTGCTTCCCTTGTGTGCTGCTCGGAGTTTCAAAGCCTGAAGTTATGTAGGAAAGTAGGCAGTTGGTTTGCTTTGAGCAGTTGTGCTCAGGATTGTCTTAAAATTGGTGCATTCATCAACGCGGCTGGCTCACCTCCACACGTATTTGTCTTTGCGCTTGGCTGGGCCGCGTTTCACCGGGCCACCGAGCTCCAGGGCCGTCTCGCCCTGCGCCTCCAGGTAGATAAGGAAGTTGCGGTAGAGCGACGTCACGGTGCGGCTCAGCTCCCTTGGCGACAGGCGGCAGTCGCTGCTGCCGGCCTCGGCCTGGGCGGCCCCGAGCCCCGCGGAGGTGGCGGCCACCAGGAAGCACAAGGTGCAGATGGCGATAGCGCTGACTGGCTGCATGGCTTCAAGCTTGGATCCTGCAGGGTTGGGTGATTATTATGCAAGATTGTCGATAAAAAGATTCGGCCGATGGGTTTTGTTCTACCTTTTTCCCCGATTAATTTTGTCGAACAATGGACTAGCTGAGGTATGGCTGGCTATGGCTTCTCTGTCGATCGGTTGGTTGCGAGCGGTCGGTCGGTGCCTCTCCGACTCGCTTTCCTTGTGGACTTTATAAGCTACCAGCTTGTGATTGTGAATAATTCAGTGCCCTTGTCTGCAGCTGCGGCATTTTTGGGGCTAGCATGGGGCACCCTAGTATTAATTGCATCAGTTTGAGGCGCTATCGGCTCTTGAGCCACCTGAGCAGTTCAGCAACTCTCCCCTGCTAGACTCCAAGAGCATTGAGCGCCCCACCCAGTCCGGCAAGGTCCCAACGGACAGCAGCCGGGGCTCAGATGGCATCGATAGTGTCGGCAGCGGGTTTCGGACTGCTGATATACAGAACGGCTTTTGAATCGCGAATGAGACCAACGCGCCGATTTAATTATAACAGTGTTTTGAGTTTGGTGAAAAGCGACTGCTTCCATTGAGTTTCATGGCCTACAAAATGCTGCATGGCTTAGTAAATTGATTGACACAAGAGCTCAGTTCTTCTCACCTGTTAGATTGAGAAGGTCCTGTCGAGTTGTGGCAGTTGACGCAATAACTCTGGGGGCGAGGTCGAACCACTCGCCATTTTATGCAGAATTTGCCCACTGTCCAGTGGCCGACCCCGAGGGACTCTTGCCGTCAAAGAGATTGCTTGATGCTGCTGAGCAGGGCTTCTCAACAGCTTTGGTCAACAATTCACTTTGATGCTGCGTGGCAGTTCCATCAACGACCATTAAGACTTGGTTGGAAAGGCAGTTCAGCCCTTTGGAAACACTGAATCTGCATTCGGTTTTAACTTACTCTTAGCTGAAAACAGCCAGCGATTTCTTGAGTTCCTGAATGATTTTTAGCAATCCCTGGGGAACCAATGGGGCAATTATTGCTCAGAGATGGAACAGCTCAGATAATTAAAGTCGCTTTGTTCATCAGTAGCCTAAATCATGCATTTACGAGTACAAACGCCATATTTTCTTGGTTTATGTTTCTGAAAAATCGAGAGCCCCGTATGAGCCCCAAGTCAGAGCATCTATGACCCATAAATTAGAGCATATATGAGCCCCAAGTCAGAGCATTTATGACCCATAAATTAGAGCATATATGAGCCCCAAGTCAGAGCATTTATGACCCATAAATTAGAGCATATATGAGCCCCAAGTCAGAGCATTTATGACCCATAAATTAGAGCATATATGAGCCCCAAGTCAGAGCATTTATGACCCATAAATTAGAGCATATATGAGCCCCAAGTCAGAGCATTTATGACCCATAAATTAGAGCATATATGAGCCCCAAGTCAGAGCATTTATGACCCATAAATTAGAGCATATATGAGTCCCAAGTCAGAGCATTTATGACCCATAAATTAGAGCATATATGAGCCCCAAGTCAGAGCATTTATGACCCATAAATTAGAGCATATATGAGCCCCAAGTCAGAGCATTTATGACCCATAAATTAGAGCATATATGAGCCCCAAGTCAGAGCATTTATGACCCATAAATTAGAGCATATATGAGCCCCAAGTCAGAGCATTTATGACCCATAAATTAGAGCATATATGAGCCCCAAGTCAGAGCATTTATGACCCATAAATTAGAGCATATATGAGTCCCAAGTCAGAGCATTTATGACCCATAAATTAGAGCATATATGAGCCCCAAGTCAGAGCATTTATGACCCATAAATTAGAGCATATATGAGCCCCAAGTCAGAGCATTTATGACCCATAAATTAGAGCATATATGAGCCCCAAGTCAGAGCATTTATGACCCATAAATTAGAGCATATATGAGCCCCAAGTCAGAGCATCTATGACCTATAAATTAGAGCATATATGAGCCCCAAGTCAGAGCATCTATGACCTATAAATTAGAGCATATATGAGCCCCAAGTCAGAGCATCTATGACCTATAAATTAGAGCATATATGAGCCCCAAGTCAGAGCATCTATGACCTATAAATTAGAGCATATATGAGCCACAAGTCAGACGATATATGAGCCTCAAGCAGAGGATATATGAGCCCCAAGTCAGCATCTATGAGCCCCAGGTCTGAGCATATGAGCCCCAAGCAGAGGATATATGAGCCCCAAGTCAGCATCTATGAGCCTCAAGCAGAGCATATATGAGCCCAAGCAGAGGATATATGAGCCCTCAGTCAGCATATATGAGCCCCAAGTCAGAGGATATATCAGCCCCAAATTAGAGCATATATGAGCCCCAAGTCGGAGCTTGTGTGAGCCCCAAGTCAGAGCATGAGCCCCAAGTCAGAGCATGTATGAGCCCCAAGTCAGAGCATGAGCCCCAAGTCAGAGCATATATGAGCCCGAAGTCAGAGCATTTTTGACGTTGAGTCACTGAAAAATGATGCACCGTTTATTTGATAAGCGCAGTGAAAAAGGATTACTGAAAAATTACTGAATTTGCAAGTTATTATTCTACTCAGCGGCAAGTGTTTTAGAAAAATTAGACACAATAAACAGGAGTTCATGTATATGTTCATTCTGGAGTAAACTTTGAGCAAAATATATTGCTTAGTCAGTACCAGGCCAGTGACATGTACATTGTCCTGGTACGTTCGGGCCCAAGTGTCTATAGTGGTGGCGCAGCACAGAATTTCAGCCCATGTAGATCCCTGTGTCCGGTGGGAATTGCTCTCGCTCTCTGCCCGTATCGCAGTAGGAGTTCAGGCACCGCGAGTTGGGTCCGCCCGATCGGTCTCCCGAGCACTGTTGCGGTGCATGCGTTTTGTTCGAGGGTTTAAGCTTTGAACTTTACTTTGACAATTGTCATTGAAATAATTCACTATAGAAATTGACTATTACAACTAGCCGATTCCCCATCACTGATTCTCCAATCCAGCCTCCCTAATTCCCCATCACTGATTTTCCAATCCAGCCTCCCTGATTCCCCTTCACTGATTCTCCAATCCAGCCTCCCTAATTCCCCTTCACTGATTTTCCAATCCAGCCTCCCTAATTCCCCTTCACTGATTTTCCAATCCAGCCTCCCTAATTCCCCTTCACTGATTTTCCAATCCAGCCTCCCTAATTCCCCATCACTGATTTTCCAATCCAGCCTCCCTGATTTCCCATCACTGATTTTCCAATCCAGCCTCCCTGATTCCCCATAACTGATTTTCCACTCCTCCCTAATTCCCCTTCATTGATTTTCCAATCCAGCCTCCCTAATTCCCCATCACTGATTTTCCAATCCAGCCTCCCTAATTCCCCATCACTGATTTTCCAATCCAGCCTCCCTGATTCCCCATAACTGATTTTCCACTCCTCCCTAATTCCCCTTCATTGATTTTCCAATCCAGCCTCCCTAATTCCCCATCACTGATTTTCCAATCCAGCCTCCCTAATTCCCCATCACTGATTATCTAATCCAGCCTCCCTAATTCCCCATCACTGATTTTCCAATCCAGCCTCCCTGATTTCCCATCACTGATTTTCCAATCCAGCCTCCCTGATTCCCCATAACTGATTTTCCACTCCTCCCTAATTCCCCTTCATTGATTTTCCAATCCAGCCTCCCTAATTCCCCATCACTGATTTTCCAATCCAGCCTCCCTAATTCCCCATCACTGATTTTCCAATCCAGCCTCCCTGATTCCCCATAACTGATTTTCCACTCCTCCCTAATTCCCCTTCATTGATTTTCCAATCCAGCCTCCCTAATTCCCCATCACTGATTTTCCAATCCAGCCTCCCTAATTCCCCATCACTGATTATCTAATCCAGCCTCCCTAATTCCCCATCACTGATTTTCCAATCCAGCCTCCCTGATTCCCCATAACTGATTCTCCGATCCAGGCCTCTCTAATTCACCATCACTGATTTTCCAATCCAACCTCCCTAATTCACCATCACTAATTTTCCAATCCAGCTTCCCTAATTCACCATCACTGATTTTCCAACCAGCCTCCCTAATTCCCCATCACTGATTATCCAATCCAGCCTCCCTAATTCCCCATCACAGATTTTCCGACCAGCCTCCCTAATTCCCCATCACCAAATCTCCGACTTCAGTATTTCTAACCCAGCCTTGCGAATACCCTTAAAGATTGTTCTAATCCTTAGACACACACAGACAGACAAACAACACGTGAAAAACAACACGTCTTTTAGATTCCATGACCCAATCAGTCTAATTCCCCTATTAGATATATCTGTGTCAAATTCGCTAGCTCACAGATTTGGAGACTGCTGTGCTGCGCAGGTAGGTGGCCGTCATAACCATGATGGTCAGCGAGAAGCACACAGCCAGAGCCGACATCACGCCAGTGAAGATTTCAATACCTAAATTGATTGTTGATTGAGGATCAGTTAAGTGACTTTTTCTCTATGCAAGTTAATCAATCAAAAGATATCGTCAAAAAAGTTGACCAACCCTTCAAGGGCTTGTTGACTAAAAATCCGAAAACAGCTTCCTCTATTTCCGGATCGTTGTGGAATACCATGATCACGTGACTCATCTGTTCGAGCTGAAAATGTCCGGAATAAAAAATAGGATACAGCTACTGTAAGTAGTCGCGTAAAAATTGCTAAAAATGGCAAGCAAAAGAGCCACACCCGCTTGACGGACGCTCGAAATGTGCGCCGATCCAAGCTGAACCACGTCTGCATGCGAACCCACGGCGATCCGTTCGGCTCCGCGGGAAACCAGCTGTGGGTTCGGTTGCTTTGCGGTAGCACCTCTCTGGGGCAGCTGCAGCCTTGTCCGAGTTTCCCAGACAGCTCATCTGTCATTCTGGCTGTCATGGCTGCCATTGCATCAATACTTCCTTTGGGCGGTTTAGTCACTGAAATCAACAACAGGGAGTAGCTGAGGTTGACAGTGAGGCTGTAGGAATGAGGGGTCTCCATTAGGAAGGACTGGGGAGGCTGTAGGAATGCGGGGTCTCCATTAGGAAGGACTGGGGAGGCTGTAGGAATGAGGGTTCTCCATTAGGAAGGACTGGGGAGGCTGTAGGAATGCGGGGTCTCCATTAGGAAGGAGTGGGGAGGCTGTAGGAATGAGGGTGTCTATAGGGAGTGAGACTTTAGGAAAGAGGGGTGTCCATTTGGGGGGAGTGAGGCTGTAGGAATGAGGGGCGTCTATTGGGGGGAGTGAGGAGGCTGTAGGAATGAGGGGTGTCCATTTGGGGGAGTGAGGAGGCTGTAAGAATGAGGGGTGTCCATTTGCGGGGAGTGAGGCTGTAGGAATGAGGGGTGTCCATTTGGGGGGAGTGAGGAGGCTGTAGGAATAAGGGGTGCCTATTTGGGGGGAGTGAGGAGGCTGTAGGAATGAGGGGTGTCCATTTGGGGGAGTGAGGAGGCTGTAGGAATGAGGGGCGTCTATTTGGGGGGAGTGAGGAGGCTGTAGGAATGAGGGGTGTCCATTTGGGGGAGTGAGGAGGCTGTAGGAATGAGGGGTGTCCATTTGGGGGAGTGAGGAGGCTGTAGGAATGAGGGGTGTCCATTTGGGGGGAGTGAGGAGGCTGTAGGAATGAGGGGTGTCCATTTGCGGGGAGTGAGGCTGTAGGAATGAGGGGTGTCCATTTGGGGGAGTGAGGAGGCTGTAGGAATGAGGGGTGCCTATTTGGGGGAGTGAGGAGGCTGTAGGAATGAGGGGCGTCTATTTGAGGGGAGTGAGGAGGCTGTAGGAATGAGGGGCGTCTATTTGGGGGGAGTGAGGAGGCTGTAGGAATGAGGGGTGTCCATTTGGGGGAGTGAGGCTGTAGGAATGAGGGGTGTCCATTTGGGGGGAGTGAGGAGGCTGTAGGAATGAGGGGTGCCTATTGGGAGGGAGTGAGACGGCTGTAGGAATGAAGGGCGCAGAAGACAGTGTGCACTCACTCTTGATCTGCACATCGTTCAGCTGCCAGTCCGACGGTAGAACTACCATGAGAAAAAAGTATAAAGCACTTTGGCTGCGATGTGATGTGGCTGCAAAGTGTCGGCAGAGAGTGCCGCTTACGCTTTTAATGCTTTCATCTGCATTTAAACTTTGCCATGGTTGCTGTCTCAGCGCGGCTAGAGGTAGTTTGACATAGCGACTGCTGGAGTCTGCGGGTGAGCGGAGCTTAGCTTGTTACCATGGAGACAGGCACTAGCAGACGGGCCCACAGACAGACAGACAGACAGACACTAAGACAGACAGACACTCAGACAGACAGACAGACAGACAGACAGACAGACAGACAGACAGACATACAGACAGAACAGACAGACAGACAGACAGACAGACAGACAGAACAGACAGACAGACACAGACAGACAGAACAGACAGACAGACAGGCACACAGACAGACAGACAGACAAACAGACAGACAGACAGAACAGAACAGGCAGACAGACAGACACGCAGACCAACAGAAACTCACAAGAGTAGTCGGCACAGCTGGTGAGCAGAGGCAGGCAGATGCAGCAGCCGACCATCCGCAGCAGAGCCGCCCAGCTGCTGCAGTGCATCGCAATTCCACTTCTTTAATTTTTTAGATTTGCTAAGCCGTCAAGCTGTCCGTGTTGGGCCCCGTCGCCGATGCCAGTTGCCAAGCTGTTGCAGTCTAAATCGACCTGTTTGCTTTTGCAACTTTCTCTCTTCGCGTCTTTCCTAGCGCATTTCCATACAAGGCAAATATTTGCAGGCCAGCGGTCTCAGCCGCGATAAACAGCGGACTTGGTGGGTTAACCCTGCTTGCCTAGCGGATAGCAGCAGATGCTGGCCCACACGGCATCAACCTCTTTCTCTCCATCTCTCGCGCAGACTCTCACCCAATGCTGCATCGGCGGCTGGGTCTATAAAATTCTGAAAGCGCGTTGTTAAGGCCGGAAATTCAGAAGCCCTGACAGCATCTGCGATCGCATCATCTGTATTGCATCTACGCGCGTCTCCCTCTCTCCCTGACAAAGCCAGGCCATTAGCAATAGCAAAAGCAGTAAAGTTTCCGCAGTTTTGCTCCTGCGCGAGCACTGGCATAACAGAAGCTTTTAGCAGAGCTACTGGAAGCAGAGCAGCTCAGAGATTAACGCGGCTGACTCATCGCGTCACAGGACCCCTGGTTCGATTCCGCGTGCAAACGCATTCATTTGGGGCTGGTGTGCACGAATATTGGGCGGGGAGGGGGGTGTAGTGCAATGTACACTCATGAGGGCCAACCCCCTCCCTAAGGCACGGAGAGTGTACATGCCTGACGATTAGACAGTCAGAGCCGCTGTGTACACCCTGTGTGAGCGTGTGCGTGTCAGCGTACAGTATTGGCGCTTGTATGCTCGTATGTGCTCACGAGTCAGCGGATTGGGCAGACTATCGGGGAGATGCTTGCTCTCTGAGGGATGCTTGCTATCTGGGGGATGTTTGCTATCTGCAGGATGCTTGCTATCTGGGGGATGTTTGCTATCTGCAGGATGCTTGCTATCTGGGGGATGCTTGCTATCTGGGGGATGTTTGCTATCTGGGGGATGTTTGCTATCTGGGGGATGCTTGCTATCTGGGGGATGCTTGCTATCTGGGGGATGCTTGCTATCTGGGGGTGCTTGCTATCTGGGGGATGCTTGCTATCTGCAGGATGCTTGCTATCTGGGGGTGCTTGCTATCTGAGGGATGCTTGCTATCTGGGAGAT
This sequence comes from Macrostomum lignano, assembly GCA_002269645.1. Classification (NCBI taxonomy): domain Eukaryota; kingdom Metazoa; phylum Platyhelminthes; family Macrostomidae; genus Macrostomum; species Macrostomum lignano. Next base: position 304,313 of record NIVC01000037.1, on the reverse strand, counting down.
GCTTGCTATCTGGGGGGTACTTGCTATCTGGGGGATGCTTGCTATCTGGGGGATGCTTGCTATCTGGGGGGTGCTTGCTATCTGGGGGATGCTTTTTTTATTTTTTTTAGAGGCAGGGAGGTTGTGTGCACCCTGTCGCAATTTAAGCGTCATTGGCACACAACCGGCGAGAGGCATTAACTGCCCATTCCGCCGACTCCCCTGAGCAGGCATACAAGCGCGCGGATACGTTACGCAGGCACACACTCACACAGGAGTGTACAGCGGCCCTAACTTTATCAATTGTTAGGCATGTACACTTCACTGCGCCTTGGGGGGGGGGGTTGACTCTCAAGGCCGTTAATTGCACAAGCGAGCCAAGCCAAGATTCCAATCCAGCCCCAAATTAATGTGACTGCACTTGGAATCGAGCCTGGGTCGCGGCACACCAGAGCAGCTGCGCTACCGCTGGGCTACGGCCCCCTCTGGGGGATGCTTGCTATCTGGAAGATGCTTGCTATCTGAGGGATGCTTGCTATCTGGGAGATGCTTGCTATCTGGGGGATGCTTGCTATCTGGGGGATGCTTGCTATCTGAGGGATGCTTGCTATCTGGGGGGTGCTTGCTATCTGAGGGATGCTTGCTATCTGGGGGGTGCTTGCTATCTGCAGGATGCTTGCTATCTGGGGGATGCTTGCTATCTGGGGGATGCTTGCTATCTGGGGGATGCTTGCTATCTGGGAGATGCTTGCTATCTGGGGGATGCTTGCTATCTTGGGGATGTTTTCTATTTAGGGGGGATGTCTGTTATCTTTGTGAAAGCTTTATTTTGTCGTCTTTGTTAATTTTAGAAAAAAAGAGATTCATAGTAAACATCTTTGTCTGCGACAATTTTACTTTGAAAAAGGTTCATTCTTAAAATGAATTTTTTAATTTAAATTTTTTAAACTTAAGAAGAAATTGGTTCTTAAGAAAATGTGCTAAAATTGCTAGTATGGTCACTAACTTCAGAGGAAGGTCTAGGCTAGATAAGCTTGTAGCAAACAAAACCGCTGACGAGCATCAGACCGTCACTGGGAGACCTGGCGTCAGGCCACTTGCCGGGACAAATCATTGTACTCGTAGTAAGAAAACTAAAAAATTCAGCACGCTACTGCAGCCTGCGGGGGATGACTGGGCTGCAGGATAAACAGGAAACCATGGGGTGAGGTGCCGGCTCGTCCGTCTCCCATTCTGCCCTTTTTATTATCCCAAAAATCGAAGCAATAGGAGGAGAAAGAAGGCTCTGTTTGAGCAGAGTAAGAATTGGGAGTGTACAGTTTAAAAACTGCTCCCGGCATGCATGAGGAAGAGCTCATGAGGATAGCGAGGTCGGATAGATGAGGACAGGTGGTGTAGTACAACAGATAGCTGGGATAAAACACTACATCTAAGTGGCTGCTGCTGCTGGTCATGAAACAATGCGGTCCGCTGGCTCAGGCACTAGATTGAGCGTCACGCACAACCGGTGGGTGGGGACAGGATGGGAGCCGTCGGCTTCCACAAGTCAGAACTGATGGGAATTAAATGCATAACTGACTTGATCAACAGATGGTGATAGGCAGTTCCTCTATTTCAGCTGTTCCTGCTCACCCACACGATGGGGCGAGGGCAGCTGGCGGGTCTTGTAGGGGGGGGGGGGGCTGCAGTCTGCGGAGGAAAGCCTAGCCCGGTACAAGCTTTTTTGAGTGAGGACTTTTTGGTTGGCAACCGGGCAGAGCCTGCTGATTTCGTGCGCGGCCTCGGTTGTCATGGTAACCACTCTGCTTGGCGTGGGTTTGGGGTGGGCGGCGAAGCTGAGGCTCTGCACTGGAGACCGGGCGAGGAACGAAATTGCGAGTGGCGCTGGGACAAACGGGAGAATAATGGGGTGGAGGGCGGAGGGACGGGGGATCGCAGAGCTGAGGGCTGCTCACTGGGCCAGGGATTGAGGAGTGGCGATGCAGGAAGAGAAAGCTGGCAATATCAGAGGCGGCAGAGCAGTCTTGGCTTAGCGCGGTCACTCCGGCTAAATCCAGTTAACTCGAGCTAGAGAACGAAGCACTGATAGTTTCTGAACAGCGAAGACGCCATGCCCGAGCCCAACGGTGCCCCATCGTCTGGTCCAGCCTCTGCTACGGCCACGCCGACTAAACGGACGGGGTCTCCGATGCCGCCAGTCCGCGGGCCCAGCGGCCAGTCCCGCTCGCTGCCGCACTCCGCCTCTTCGGATGGCGGCCGTGGAGGCGGCGGCGTTGGCAGCGGTGTCGGAGTCGGCAGCGGTATCGGCATCACGGAGGAGGTCGAGGTGGTGTTCCTGGAGCAGCTGGACAAGAAATACGAGTGCCCGGTGTGCGGCCAGGTCCTGCGCTATCCGGTCCAGTTTGAGGAGTGCGGCCACCGCTGCTGCAGCTCCTGCCTGCCCGACCTGCTGCGGTGGGTGTCCTTCTCGTTCCTTGATTTGGATTCGTTGAAGCTGACGATGTGTTTCCCGGAAGATTTGTTTCTGAAAGATTTGTTCCCTGGAATTCCCTGTATTCCTGAATGATACCTCCTTGGAAGATGTATCCTTGGAAGATACCTACTTGGAAGATGTATTCCTGAATGATACCTACTTGGAAGATGTATTCCTGAATGATACCTACTTGGAAGATGTATTCCTGAATGATACCTCCTTGGAAGATGTATCCTTGGAAGATACGTCCTCGAAAGATGTATCCCTGAAAGATACCCCTTGGAAGATGTATCCCTGAAAGATACCCCTCGAAAGATGTATCCCTGAAAGATACCCCTTGGAAGATGTATCCCTAAAAGATACCCCTTGGAAGATGTATCCCTGGAAGATACGTCCTTGGAAGATGTATCCCTAGAAGATACGTCCTTGGAAGATGTATCCCTGGAAGATACGTCCTTGGAAGATGTATCCCTAGAAGATACGTCCTTGGAAGATGTGGCCCTGGAAGTTACAAGGACGTCCTTTGGAGATGCGTCTCTTGAATTTTGTCCTTGGAAATTATGTTCCGGTGGAAGATTTAACCCTGAATGATGTGAATCTGATCGATGTTTACGCAGTAAACTTGTCTCTAAAACTTTTCTGGAGTGACTCACATGAATTTCTGATACAGTATGGGACTTAACGAAAACGCCAATGCTTTTTATAGAGTGGCGCCTAGGTGTCCCTTGGACCAGGTGGCCATCGACAAGGACAAGGTCTACGTGGACAAAGCCTTCCAGAAGGAGACGGACAATCTTGGTGTTAAATGCTCCTTCAGTGCCCGGGGCTGTCCGTGGACTGGCTTGCTGCTCGAGCTCATGGTGAGTCTGAGAAGTTTACATGTACTGCTGTGAATGATGAGTTTGTGGGTACTTATGTGAATAATGAGTTCACTGATATTAGTGTGAATGATGAGACTGGCTATTAAACACGGAAAATATTCATTGTCTGAAGATTATTTACTATAATAGTTTGATGCGGCCTACTAAAAGTAGGCTAACAACAACAGTCTAACTGCTATATACAAAGAACAAGAATCAATTAATTATATCTACGATTATATCTACGTATTTAGAAAAACAAAATCAGCATTAAAAAGAAATGAAACTATTCAACTAGTAAAACAAAAAATGCTATTAGAGAAACTGATGATTGATTTTGTAAACTAGAAAACCTCACAGGTAAACTTAAAATATCAAATCAGTAAATCAAAAAAATCGCAACAGTAAAATAAAATAGCCCACCAGAAAAGCAAAGCACCCCTCCGCGAACCGTAGGCCCACATGGAGGGCTGCGACCGCATGATGACGACCTGCCCGATGCGCTGCGGCGTGGAATTCGAGAAGCGCTTCCTGGAGAAGCACCGCAACGACGATTGCCCGAAGCGCGAGATTCACTGCCAGTTCTGCGAGATCCGCCTGATTGCTGAGAACGAGGCCGAGCACCTGGAGATCTGCCCTAAGTTCCTGGTGCCCTGCCCGAATAAGTGCAAGCGAAGGGAGGTGGCCAGGGAGCGACTCACCGAGCACCTGGAAAATGAGTGCATGAAGCAGGACCTCAACTGTCCGTTTGCCAGCTACGGCTGCCAGTTCACTGTGAGTTCCAGACTTGCGCCATTCGCACTGTTCCAGCCCTGTGTAAAGTGCATTGCTGCTTCAAAACTATGGCATCTTTTTGTTGAAATGTGTATAGCTTACTCTCTCCTCTCCACTCCAACCTCTCCTCTTTCCCTCTCCTCTACCCTCCCTCTGCTCTCTCCCCCTCCTCTCCCCTTTCTTCTCTCATTTCTCCTCTCCTCTCTCCCCTCTCCTCTCTCCCCTCTCTTCCCTCCTCTCTCCCCTCTCCTCCATCCCCCTTCCCTCTCCTCTCTACTCTCTCTCTCCTCTCATCTCTCCTCTCCCCTCTCATCTCTCTCCTCTCATCTCTCCTCTCCCCTCTCCTCTCCCCCTCTCTTCTCTCCTCTCTCCCCTCTCCTCCATCCCCTCCCTCTCCTCTCTACTCTCTCTCCTCTCATCTCTCCTCTCCCTCTCCCCTCGCTCCTCTCATCTCTCCTCTCTCCCCCTCTCCCCTCTCCTCTCCCCTCTCCCCTCTCTCCTCTCTCCCCTCTTCAATCTGAAAAGCTGCCAGCGCCATTTCAAAAGCTGAAGCAAGCAAGGCAAATGGAAAGCCCTAAGCCAACGCCCAAAGCAAACAAAGCCAGGCCTTTCTGAATGCCGCAGTCCCAGACAAATACAGTCAGCCAATCAGACTCAATCCTCAGCCTGACAGCACCTGTCAGCTGAGCAAAGAAATGGAAAATCCCATGGCTGGAAGCCAGGCTACAGAGCTTCAAGAAAAAGTTGAGAACAGAGCAAGTCGAACAATCAAACTTTGATGACTGTGACAGCCACCGGGAACTGTTTATGCGAGATTTCAATGGGTGCAGTGATGTAAGCTGGTTATTACTGCGTATGAATAGTTGACGGATGAATGAAATGAGGAAAATAAAGGGGACTAGACTCATAAAATAAATTTCTTGTACCTCAAGATCCACTATCGAAAAGCACAATTGAGTACAATGGAATATGAGATTGCTGATGCAATCAGCTATGCTATTGCACACCTGATTGCACAGCTGATTTTATATTGCACACCGGATTATATGCTATTGCACACCTGACTATATGCTATTGCCCACCTGACTATATGCTATTGCACACCTGATTGCACAGCTGATTTTATATTGCACACCTGACTAGATGCTATTGCACACCTGACTATATGCTATTGCACACCTGACTATATGCTATTGCACACCTGACTATATGCTATTGCACACCTGATTGCACAGCTGATTTTATATTGCACACCTGACTAGATGCTATGCTATTGCACACCTGACTATATGCTATTGCCCACCTGACTATATGCTATTGCACACCTGATTGCACAGCTGACTAGATGCTATTGCACACCTGACTAGATGCTATTGCACACCTGATTATATGCTATTGCACACCTGATTATATGCTATTGCACACCTGACTAGATGCTATTGCACACCTGACTATATGCTATTGCACACCTGACTATATGCTATTGCACACCTGATTACATCTGATATTGCACAGCTCATATTGCACACCTGACTAGATGCTATTGCACACCTGACTATATGCTATTGCACACCTGACTAGATGCTATTGCCCACCTGACTATATGCTATTGCACACCTGACTATATGCTATTGCACACCTGACTATATGCTATTGCACACCTGACTAGATGCTATTGCACACCTGACTATATGCTATTGCACACCTGACTATATGCTATTGCACACCTGACTATATGCTATTGCACACCTGATTATATGCTATTGCACACCTGATTACATCTGATATTGCACAGCTCATATTGCACACCCAACCGACTCCCCAGGGCAAGAAGAAGGCGATGAAGGAGCACGTGGCCGCCAAGCAGCTCAACCACATGGAGATTCTGTGCGCCGCAGTCAAGCAGGGAGACAAAAATCGCGAGAATCAAGACAAAGCCATACAAGAGATGGAGAAGAAGATGCTGGGCATCGAGCGCCGGATCAACGGGCTGGAGAACCTGTACGGACCGCAGCTCATCTGGAAGATCGACAACTACGAGGAGAAACTGGCGGAGGCCAAGAGCGGCAAGAAGTCCACCATCTTCAGCCCGCCGTTCCTCACCAACCGGCACGGATACAAGCTCGCCATGTCCGCCTGTCTCTACGGCGATGGCAAGAGTGAGTCTTCTGCTCCTAGGAGATCAGTTAGTTAGTTAGTCATTTAGTTAGTTAGTTAGTCAGTCAGTTAGTTAGTTAGTTAGTTAGTTAGTTAGTTTGCTTGTTAGTTAGTTAGTTGGTTAGTTAGTTAGTTAGTTAGTTAGTTAGTTAGTTGGTTAGTTAGTTAGTTAGTTAGTTAGTTAGTTAGTTGGTTAGTTAGTTAGTTAGTTAGTTAGTTAGTTAGTTAGTTAGTTAGTTGGTTAGTTAGTTAGTCAGTTAGTTAGTTAGTTAGTTAGTTAGTTAGTTGGTTAGTTAGTTAGTTAGTTAGTTAGTTAGTTAGTTAGTTGGTTAGTTAGTTAGTTAGTCAGTTAGTTAGTTAGTTAGTTGGTTAGTTAGTTAGTTAGTTAGTCAGTTAGTTAGTTAGTTAGTAAGTTGGTTAGTTAGTTAGTTAGTCAGTTAGTTAGTTAGTTAGTTGGTTAGTTAGTTAGTTAGTTAGTTAGTTAGTTAGTTAGTTGGTTAGTTAGTTAGTTAGTTAGTTGGTTAGTTAGTTAGTTAGTTTGTTAGTTAGTTAGTTAGTTTGTTAGTTAGCTAGTTAGTTAGTTAGCTAGTTAGTTAGTCAGTTAGTTAGTTAGTTAGTTAGTTAGTTAGTTAGTTAGTTAGCTAGCTAGTTAGTTTGTTAGCTAGTTAGTTAGTCAGTTAGTTAGTTAGTTAGTTAGTTAGTTAGTTAGTCAGTTAGTTAGTTAGTTAGTCAGTTAGTTAGTTAGTTAGTTAGTTAGTTAGTTAGTTAGTTAGTTAGTTAGTTAGTTAGTTTGTTAGTTAGTCAGTTAGTTAGTTAGTTAGTTAGTTAGTTAGTTATTTGGTTAGTTAGTTAGTTAGTTAGTTAGTTAGTTAGTTAGTTAGTTAGTTAGTTAGTTAGTTAGTTAGTTAGTTAGTTAGTTAGTTAGTTAGTAAGTTAGTTAGTTAGTTAGTTAGTTAGTTAGTTAGTTAGTTTGTTAGTTAGTTAGTTAGTTAGTTAGTTAGTTAGTTGGTTAGTTAGTTAGTTAGTTGGTTAGTTAGTTAGTTAGTTAGTTAGTTAGTTAGTTAGTTAGTTAGTTAGTTAGTTAGTTAGTTAGTTAGTTAGTTAGTTAGTTAGTTAGTTAGTTAGTTAGTTAGTTAGTTAGTTAGTTAGTTAGTTATTTGGTTAGTTAGTTAGTTAGTTAGTTAGTTAGTCAGTTAGTTAGTTAGTTAGTTAGTTAGTTAGTTAGTTAGTTAGTTAGTTAGTTAGTTAGTTAGTTAGCTAGTTAGTTAGTTAGTTAGTTAGCTAGTTAGTTAGTTAGCTAGTTAGTTAGTCAGTTAGTTAGTTTGTTAGTTAGTTAGTTAGTTTGTTAGTTAGCTAGTTAGTTAGTTAGCTAGTTAGTTAGTCAGTTAGTTAGTTAGTTAGTTAGTTAGTTAGTTAGTTAGTTAGCTAGCTAGTTAGTTTGTTAGCTAGTTAGTTAGTCAGTTAGTTAGTTAGTTAGTTAGTTAGTTAGTTAGTCAGTTAGTTAGTTAGTTAGTCAGTTAGTTAGTTAGTTAGTTAGTTAGTTAGTTAGTTAGTTAGTTAGTTAGTTAGTTAGTTAGTTAGTTAGTTAGTTAGTTAGTTAGTTAGTTAGTTTTTTGGTTAGTTAGTTAGTTAGTCAGTTAGTTAGTTAATTAGTTAGTTAGTTAGTTAGTTAGTTAGTTAGTTAGTTATTTGGTTAGTTAGTTAGTTAGTTAGTTAGTTAGTTAGTTAGTTATTTGGTTAGTTAGTTAGTTAGTTAGTTAGTTAGTTAGTTAGTTAGTTAGTTAGTTAGTTAGTTAGTTAGTTAGTTAGTTAGTAAGTTAGTTAGTTAGTTAGTTAGTTAGTTAGTTAGTTAGTTAGTTAGTTAGTCAGTTAGTTAGTTAGTTAGTTAGTTAGTTAGTTAGTTAGTTAGTTAGTTATTTGGTTAGTTAGTTAGTTAGTTAGTTAGTTAGTTAGTTAGTTAGTTAGTTAGTTAGTTAGTTAGTTAGTTATTTGGTTAGTTTGTTAGTTAGTCAGTTAGTTAGTTAGTTAGTTAGTTAGTTAGTTAGTTAGTTAGCTAGCTAGTTAGTTAGTTAGCTAGTTAGTTAGTCAGTTAGTTAGTTAGTTAGTTAGTTAGTTAGTTAGTTTGTTAGTTAGTCAGTTAGTTAGTTAGTTAGTTAGTTAGTTAGTTAGTTAGTTAGTTAGCTAGCTAGTTAGTTAGTTAGCTAGTTAGTTAGTCAGTTAGTTAGTTAGTTAGTTAGTTAGTTAGTCAGTTAGTTAGTTAGTTAGTTAGTTAGTTAGTTAGTTAGTTAGTTAGTTAGTTAGTTAGTTAGTTAGTTAGCTAGTTAGTTAGTCAGTTAGTTAGTTAGTTAGTTAGTTAGTTAGTTAGTTAGTTAGTTAGTTAGTTAGTTAGTTCATTGAAGTGAAGTGAAGTGAAGTGAAGTTAGTTCAGGTCAGTGCAGTGAAAAGAAAAAGTTTACCTAGATGTGTCTGGCCCCCAACCCCCAGCTGCCTGCCAGCGTCATCAGTCACAACCGAGAGCTGCAGCATTTATAATAATAATAACCCAGACGTTCCCGACCAAAACATTACTGCACGGAAATGATGGATCAGTGGGATGGAGGCGCGGTGGTGATCGAGGCCCGGAGCTTTAGAACTGCAGTGAGGGGGTGGCATGATCGCACATGGAACTACTGAGAGCACAAAAAATTTATGGGATGAAATCAATTTTCCTGAGAATTAGGAGTGACACACCGGAGTCTTCCTAGGAAGTCAACTACTTGAGGATAAGAGCATGCCGCACCGGAGAACTTTCGAGAATAGGGAGCGCCACAACAGATACTAGGGAGTGACAACAGACACTAGGGAGTGACACAACAGACACTAGGGAGTCACACAACACTCACTAGGGAGTGACACAACACTCAATGGGGAGTGACACAACACTCACTAGGGAGTGACACAACACTCACTGGGGAGTGACACAACACTCACTGGGGAGTGACACAACACTCACTAGGGAGTGACACAACACTCACTGGGGAGTGACACAACACTCACTAGGGAGTGACACAACACTCACTGGGGAGTGACACAACACTCACTAGGGAGTGACACAACACTCACCAGAGAGTGACACAACACTCACCAGAGAGTGACACAACACTCACCAGGGAGTGACACAACACTCACCAGAGAGTGACACAATCGCTAACCGTCCCCTATTCGCCAAACCGCCGCAGGCCGTGGCAAGTACATGTCCCTATTCGTGTGCATCTGCAAAGGCGACAACGACCCGCTGCTGGCCTGGCCGTTCGCCTACAAGATCACCTTCCACCTGATAGACCAATGCGAAGACGTGGCCGCCCGTAGGAACATTGTGTACGTGGTGAAGCCCAACACGTGCAAGGAGAACCGACCATTCCTCGGCCGTCCGGTTGGCGAGAGAAACGCCAGTTTCGGGGCGGCTCGATTCGCCGAACTGGAAGTGATCGGCACTCTGGACTACATCAAAGACGACACCATGTACATCAAGGTGGAGGTAGACTGCGAGGATATGGAGCCGCTGTGAGCTGGGAGGCTTGCGAAATGAAGTAGAGTGACGAGGACAGATCGAAGCAAAAAAATTCTGTTTTAAGCGACTGTTTTCTCTTGAAGTTGCGGTCATATTGGAGAAGAAATCTAGCTCTAGAAGTAGACTATATCTAGCTCTAGAGGTAGACTATATCTAGCTCTGGAAGTAGACTATTTCTATCTCTAGAAGTAGACTATATCTAGCTCTAGAAGTAGACTATATCTAGCTCTAGAAGTAGACTATATCTAGCTCTAGAAGTAGACTATATCTAGCTCTAGAAGTAGACTATTTCTAGCTCTAGAAGTCGTATATCTAGCTCTAGAAGTAGACTATATCTAGCTCTAGAAGTAGACTATTTCTAGCTCTAGAAGTAGACTATATCTAGCTCTAGAAGTAGACTATTTCTAGCTCTAGAAGTCGTATATCTAGCTCTAGAAGTAGACTATATCTAGCTCTAGAAGTAGACTATTTCTAGCTCTAGAAGTAGACTATATCTAGCTCTAGAAGTAGACTATTTCTATCTCTAGAAGTAGACTATATCTAGCTCTAGAAGTAGACTATATCTAGCTCTAGAAGTAGACTATATCTAGCTCTAGAAGTAGACTATATCTAGCTCTAGAAGTAGACTATTTCTAGCTCTAGAAGTCGTATATCTAGCTCTAGAAGTAGACTATATCTAGCTCTAGAAGTAGACTATTTCTAGCTCTAGAAGTAGACTATATCTAGCTCTAGAAGTAGACTATTTCTAGCTCTAGAAGTCGTATATCTAGCTCTAGAAGTAGACTATATCTAGCTCTAGAAGTAGACTATTTCTAGCTCTAGAAGTAGACTATATCTAGCTCTAGAAGTAGACTATTTCTATCTCTAGAAGTAGACTATATCTAGCTCTAGAAGTAGACTATATCTAGCTCTAGAAGTAGACTATATCTAGCTCTAGAAGTAGACTATATCTAGCTCTAGAAGTAGACTATATCTAGCTCTAGAAGTAGACTATATCTAGCTCTAGAAGTAGACTATTTCTAGCTCTAGAAGTAGACTATATCTAGCTCTAGAAGTAGACTATATCTAGCTCTAGAAGTAGACTATATCTAGCTCTAGAAGTAGATACTATATCTAGCTCTAGAAGTAGACTATATCTAGCTCTAGAAGTAGACTATATCTAGCTCCAGAAGTAGACTATATATTGCTCTAGAAGTAGACTATATCTAGCTCCAGAAGTAGACTATATCTAGCTCTAGAAGTAGATACTATATCTAGCTCTAGAAGTAGACTATATCTAGCTCTAGAAGTCGTGTATCTAGCTGGGTATTTCTGAGCTCTTTAAGAGATTGTGGCAGATGAACTGACGCAAAGCATGGCATGGCTTATAACAAATCTATTAATAAAATAACTTTATTGTCTGTCGTTTGTTATTTTTTTCTGTCTGAAAAAATTGCAATATCTAAAATATCCTGTCAATGCCACAATCGCACGGAACTTATTTATTTAAAATATTTTCCTCGTTAAACAGAAATTATCCAGTGACTACTTCTGTGTATCTATACGAGTCTTGAATTTTTTCACATTACTCCCGAGTCTGTAGATCCGATGCGATGAAAGACAGGTCAATCACAAGAGAATGTTTTTTTCTATTTCTTAGAAATTTTTGTCAAAATTGTGGCGACAACTTTATCTTTTGTCACTTTGATCTTCTGCAACTTCAGATGATGCAACTATTTTCTGTCAGCAGCTTTACTTTACTTTCAATGTCGACTGACCCGCTTTAAAATTTTTAATTACTCCTTCTTAAAATTGCCATTTTACTTTATCTGGCACTGTTAACTTGTATTTGGTCACAGATACAATGAGTCACTAAAATTTACTCTGGCAAATCAAGTGGGTCACTCTGCTGAGAATGAGTCACTCTCAAGCTTAGTGAGTCATTCTCAAACTGGGTGAGTCACTCTCAAACTGGGTGAGTCACTCTCAAACTGGGTGAGTCACTCTCAAACTTGGTGAGTCACTCTCAAACTTGGTGAGTCACTTTCTAACTTTGTGAGTTACTCCCAAACTTAGTGAGTCACTCTGAAACTTTATGAGTCACTCTCAAACTTGGTGAGTCACTTTCAAACTTAGTGAGTCACTCTCAAACTGGGTGAGTCACTCTCAAACTTGGTGAGTCACTCCCAAACTGGGTGAGTCACTCTCAAACTGGGTGAGTCACTCTCAAACTGGGTGAGTCACTCTCAAACTTGGTGAGTCACTCTCAAACTGGGTGAGTCACTCTCAAACTTGGTGAGTCACTCTCAAACTGGGTGAGTCACTCCCAAGCTTAGTGAGTCACTCCCAAACTAGGTGAGTCACTCTCAAAATGGGTGAGTCACTCTCAAACTGGGTGAGTCACTCTCAAACTGGGTGAGTCACTCTCAAACTTAGTGAGTCACTCTCAAACTGGGTGAGTCACTCCCAAACTGGGTGAGTCACTCTCAAACTGGGTGAGTCACTCTCAAACTTGGTGAGTCACTCTCAAACTGGGTGAGTCACTCTCAAACTTGGTGAGTCACTCTCAAACTGGGTGAGTCACTCTCAAACTGGGTGAGTCACTCTCAAACTGGGTGAGTCACTCTCAAACTGGGTGAGTCACTCCCAAACTTAGTGAGTCACTCTCAAACTAGGTGAGTCACTCTCAAACTGGGTGAGTCACTCTCAAACTTAGTGAGTCACTCCCAAACTTAGTGAGTCACTCTCAAACTGGGTGAGTCACTCTCAAACTGGGTGAGTCACTCTCAAACTGGGTGAGTCACTCCCAAACTTAGTGAGTCACTCCCAAACTAGGTGAGTCACTCTCAAACTGGGTGAGTCACTCTCAAACTGGGTGAGTCACTCTCAAACTGGGTGAGTCACTCTCAAACTTAGTGAGTCACTCTCAAACTGGGTGAGTCACTCCCAAACTGGGTGAGTCACTCTCAAACTGGGTGAGTCACTCTCAAACTTGGTGAGTCACTCTCAAACTGGGTGAGTCACTCTCAAACTTAGTGAGTCACTCTCAAACTGGGTGAGTCACTCTCAAACTGGGTGAGTCACTCTCAAACTTAGTGAGTCACTCTCAAACTGGGTGAGTCACTCTCAAACTGGGTGAGTCACTCTCAAACTGGGTGAGTCACTCTCAAACTGGGTGAGTCACTCCCAAACTTAGTGAGTCACTCTCAAACTAGGTGAGTCACTCTCAAACTGGGTGAGTCACTCTCAAACTTAGTGAGTCACTCCCAAACTTAGTGAGTCACTCTCAAACTGGGTGAGTCACTCCCAAACTTAGTGAGTCACTCTCAAACTGGGTGAGTCACTCTCAAACTGGGTGAGTCACTCTCAAACTGGGTGAGTCACTCCCAAACTTAGTGAGTCACTCCCAAACTAGGTGAGTCACTCTCAAACTGGGTGAGTCACTCTCAAACTTAGTGAGTCACTCTCAAACTGGGTGAGTCACTCTCAAACTGGGTGAGTCACTCTCAAACTTAGTGAGTCACTCTCAAACTGGGTGAGTCACTCTCAAACTGGGTGAGTCACTCTCAAACTGGGTGAGTCACTCTCAAACTGGGTGAGTCACTCTCAAACTGGGTGAGTCACTCTCAAACTTAGTGAGTCACTCTCAAACTTGGTGAGTCACTCTCAAACTGGGTGAGTCACTCTCAAACTTGGTGAGTCACTCTCAAACTGGGTGAGTCACTCCCAAACTTAGTGAGTCACTCCCAAACTAGGTGAGTCACTCTCAAACTGGGTGAGTCACTCTCAAACTGGGTGAGTCACTCTCAAACTGGGTGAGTCACTCTCAAACTTAGTGAGTCACTCTCAAACTGGGTGAGTCACTCCCAAACTGGGTGAGTCACTCTCAAACTGGGTGAGTCACTCTCAAACTTGGTGAGTCACTCTCAAACTGGGTGAGTCACTCTCAAACTTAGTGAGTCACTCTCAAACTGGGTGAGTCACTCTCAAACTGGGTGAGTCACTCTCAAACTGGGTGAGTCACTCTCAAACTGGGTGAGTCACTCCCAAACTTAGTGAGTCACTCTCAAACTAGGTGAGTCACTCTCAAACTGGGTGAGTCACTCTCAAACTTAGTGAGTCACTCCCAAACTTAGTGAGTCACTCTCAAACTGGGTGAGTCACTCTCAAACTGGGTGAGTCACTCTCAAACTGGGTGAGTCACTCTCAAACTGGGTGAGTCACTCTCAAACTGGGTGAGTCACTCTCAAACTGGGTGAGTCACTCTCAAACTTGGTGAGTCACTTTCAAACTTTGTGAGTTACTCCCAAAGTTAGTGAGTCACACCCAAATAAATCAGCATTGCTTTTTTCCGTCAGTCTGATCATGCAATCTGTTCATAATAGCCGTAAGCAACATCCGGTTTGCTAATTGCTCTTGCGTCATCGCATTAAATCTGTTTTGTGTCTAGATAGAGCAAAAATGCATAAGAAAATCTGCCACTGTCTGTCTGTCTTCACAGCGCCTTGCTTAGTTTTCTATCGGTTTTTGTCCGCGTTTTGGTAAAATTGTCAAGGAACTTTCTTGTGCATACGCAGGCTATGAGCTAAAGTCCTTTACTATCAGCTTTAAAAAACTGTAAAAGTCAATATATACGATATCAGTGAATTTTCGTTGTTTCTGAATGGATTTTTTTGAATCATTTTGTTTGACTACCATTTATTTGTTAATATCAATGTCACGTTTAAAAGGTTAGATCTCCACTACTCTGAGGGATAAGATTTCTTGAAAGGACTCTAAGGGGTAGTAGCAGTAGTAGTAGTAGTAGTAGTAGTAGTAGTAGTAGTAGTAGTAGTAGTAGTAGTAGTAGTAATAGAAGTAGTAGTAGTAGTAGTAGTAGTAGTAGTAGTAGTAGTAGTAGTAGTAGTAGTAGTAGAAGTAGTAGTAGTAGTAGTAGTAGTAGTAGTAGTAGTAGTAGTAGTAGTAGTAGTAGTAGTAGTAGAAGTAGTAGTAGTAGTAGTAGAAGTAGTAGTAGTAGAAGTAGAAGTAGTAGTAGTAGAAGTAGTAGTAATAGAAGTAGTAGTAGTAGTAGTAGGAGGAGTAGGAGTAGTAGTAGTAGTAGTAGTAGTAGTAGTAGTAGTAGTAGTAGTAGGAGTAGTAGTAGTAGTAGTAGTAGAAGTAGTAGTAGTAGTAGTAGAAGTAGTAGTAATAGAAGTAGTAGCAGTAGTAGTAGTAGTAGGAGTAGTAGTAGTAGTAGTAGTAGTAGTAGTAGTAGGAGTAGTAGTAGTAGTAGTAGTAGAAGTAGTAGTAGTAGAAGTAGGAGTAGTAGTAGTAGTAGTAGTAGTAGTAGTAGAAGTAGTAGTAGTAGTAGTAGTAGTAGTAGTAGAAGTAGTAGTAGTAGTAGTAGTAGTAGAAGTAGTAGTAGTAGAAGTAGTAGTAGTAGTAGTAGTAGTAGTAGTAGTAGTAGGAGTAGGAGTAGTAGTAGTAGTAGTAGTAGGAGTAGGAGTAGTAGTAGTAGTAGTAGGAGTAGGAGTAGTAGGAGTAGGAGTAGGAGTATGACACGGTGCAGAAGGAAAGAAAGACAGAAGCAGCAGCAGCTCCTGACGCAGCTGTCTTGTCTGTAAAGACTTTTGACAGTTCATCAAACCCCGCAGCATCCTCTCTTTTTCAGCTCTTAGCTTTCTAAGCTCACGCCTTGCTCCACCCTCAGCGTCAACTCCCCCAGTGCTAGGGCAATCCTTCGAATTTTTAACAAAGATGGAAGTGAAATTCTCGGAAAATTCTAGAAAAATTGCAGAAAATGACTCCGCTTAATTGAGGCGCTTCCATAAAGAAAGGCCTGGAGGAGGAAGGCTCAGAGACCCAGATAATTACAGAGAGCTGGGGACACCTGTTCGACAGCAGCCCCGGCCCGGTCTGCTCATGTTCAACTGGGGAAAATTGCGCTCAACATGCATCGACAGATGCGACCCTGAGTCAGTTGAGATAATTGGACAAACTGGAATTTCATACCAATTTTGGAAACGGTTGGACTTGCGTCTCCGGAGCTCGCTGTGCCAATCTGACTCAAATTTATCCTCTGAGCCTCCTGCCCTTCTCGTTTCAGAGTGATGCGCTGTGCCACTCTCTACCACTCTCTGCCACTCTCTGCCGCTCTCTACCACTCTCTGCCACTCTCTGCCGCTCTCTACCACTCTCTGCCACTCTCTGCCACTCTCTGCCACTCTCTGCCACTCTTCGCCACTCTCTACCACTCTCTGCCACTCTCTGCCGCTCTCTACCACTCTCTGCCACTCTCTGCCGCTCTCTGCCACTCTCTGCCACTCTCTACCACTCTCTACCACTCTCTGCCACTCTCTGCCGCTCTCTGCCACTCTCTGCCGCTCTCTGCCACTCTCTGCCACTCTCTGCCGCTCTCTGCCGCTCTCTGCCACTCTCTGCCACTCTCTGCCGCTCTCTGCCACTCTCTGCCACTCTCTGCCGCTCTCTGCCACTCTCTACCACTCTCTGCCACTCTCTGCCGCTCTCTGCCACTCTCTACCACTCTCTGCCACTCTTTGCCGCTCTCTACCACTCCCTGCCACTCTCTGCCGCTCTCTGATATTTTGTCACTCTGTCGCTCTCTACAACTCTCTGAGTTCTGCCACTCTCCGAGTTCTGCCACTCTCTACGACTCTCTGCCACTCTCCGAGTTCTGCCACTCTCTGAGTTCTGCCACTCTCTGAGTTCTGCCACTCTCCGAGTCCTGCCACTCTCCGAGTTCTGCCACTCTCTACGACTCTCTGCCACTCTATCCTATTCGTCTGTTCCCTCTCTGTTTCTCTCAGCAGTGAATGAATTGTTTTTGTTTTTCGCGCTGCTCTTCAACTGCTCTTTATTAAGCAAGGTGTCAAGCTGATGACGCACTAAGACTCGCTTGCATTGCCACCGCGACCACCCACAGCATTTCGCCTGTGTGGGCGAGGGCGAGAGGGAGGCGCTGTAAAGTGACGCTTTATCTATCGAGTTTTGCACTGCCTCTCCCACCAGCAGCCAACCGCTGGCCAGCGAATCCTCTTCCCGTCCCTCCCCCTGCACATGGGGACCGCCACGGGTGTTCCAAAATCGCATAGGACCTTCCCAACCGCTCCAGCCTGTTCAGACCGAAGTTGTCCCTCTCCAGAGATCCCCTCCACTGATCGGGAAACCTGCCTTCCCCACTGCGATTCCTGCTCTCTCTCTCTGTCTCTCCGCCAGGCAGGGGGAGGCTGCAACATCCCCTACCCTCTCCTTTGCCCTACTCGCCTCCGCCGAAATCTCTTCTAACCCCAGTGCGAACCACGACCCCTCAGTCAGTGTCCCCACAGGCCCCCTCTCCCCGCTCCTCTCTCTCTCTCAGTGAAAATAAATATTTATTTGTGAGCCACCTCTACGCTCGCCCTAGCTCCCCTCTCTCTACTTTTCTCCTTTCAAATTCAATCCTCCTCTGGTTTTCTTCCCCAGATCGATCCCGCCACAGCCTTGGAAACCCCAGGCTCTCCTCTCTCTCACTCACTGCTCCCTTCATTTCTCTCCCCGCTGCCGCCTCTCCACCAGCCGACGGCAGAGCAAACTACGCTCACATTGTTCCAATAAAATTAACCAGTTTGATATTTTCCTTTGTTACTTTAGTCGGCTGAGATTCTCCATCATCCCCGCGTGATGAAGCCGCTGTTGCTGTGTCTGACGCTGCTGCCCACCCTGGCGGCTCCTTCGGGGAGTTCCTACTTTGCCGAGCTGCCGGAGCACTACAGGCGCCGATTCGAGTCCGGGGACAAGTTCTCCACAGTAGTGGCATTCGTCCGGGAGGCCGTCAGCAACGCCAGCAGCAGCGGCGGCGGCGCCAGGCGCTGTCTGGGCACGCAGAACCGCAGCCGGTTCCCGCTGACAGCCTTCAGCAAGGAAGAGTCGGAGCGGCAGCGGCCGGTGCACTACCGCGGATTTGACCGCTCGGTGCGGTCAGTTCTGAGCATAGCCAACCTGTTCAACTACATCTACCAGCTGGCCAACCGGCCGTTCGAGGCCTGGTTCCGGGTGATCAACGAGGCGGATGGCTACAACGCGCTCTGGTACAGCGTGGCCAGCTCCATTGTGGCCAGCGACTCGAGGGTCTTTGGCTGCTACGTGGTGCTGCTGAATGGCAGTTCGGTGCTAGAAACTGTACCGCACGCCTTCCGGCATGCCAATAGCAGTGTGCTGATTGAGAACTATGCTCAAAGGGTGAGGGGCGACGTGGGCGGAGTGTAATACAGGCACAGTGTAATATAGGGATATATTGTAATATAGAGATTCGCGATCCCCCGAGATTCACGATCCCCGAGATTCACGATCCCCTCTAGATTCGCGATCCCCCGAGATTCACGATCCCCTCTAGATTCGCGATCCCCCGAGATTCACGATCCCCGAGATTCACGATCCCCGAGATTCACGATCCCCGAGATTCACGATCCCCGAGATTCACGATCCCCTCTAGATTCACGATCCCCATAGATTCACACCCCCGCCCTCTAGATTCACGAATAATACAGGCGACAGTGTAACCTGAGCCACCTGACTCTCACCAGGTGTCCATAGCGGGCCCGCCGCGCCCCGACCTGCTGGAGCCCGGGTTTGAATGGCTGGGGCGGCAGCAGAGCCATCAAATTGCCCAGCGGGTTGCCAGCCGTCCGAGCCAGCGGATGAGGATGAAGGACCAGACATACCTGCAGCCGTTTACTTCCGGCCTGCTGCGGCTGCTGGACACCCGCGGCGAGGACGGCGGCTTGGGCGGTCAGGTGAAGGTGGTGACAGAGGCCGAGGGCTTCTGGAACCCGCCCGTGTTTGTGTGCCGTCTGGGCCGCTGGCTGTTCTCCTACGCTGTGCCCTTCCTCAGCGGCCAGCCCCGCTCGCTGGCTGTGAAGTGAGTCACCTCGGGTACACTTTCCGTTCACATGGTTAAATGTCCCGAGTTTCACAATCCCCCGGGATTCACGATCCCCCGGGATTCACGATCCCTCGAGATTCACGATCCCCACCCGAGATTCACGATCTCCACTCGAGATTCACGATCCCCACCCGAGATTCACGATCCCCGAGATTCACTATTCTCTAGATTCACGATCCCCACCCGAGATTCACGATCCCCCCGAGATTTACGATTCCCCGAGATTCACTATTCTCTAGATTCACGATCTCCACTCGAGATTCACGATCCCCACCCGAGATTCACTATCCCCGAGATTCACTATTCTCTAGATTCACGATCTCACGAGATTCACGATCCCCTGAGATTCACTATTCTCTAGATTCACGATCTCCACCCGAGATTCACGATCCCCGAGATTCACTATTCTCTAGATTCACGATCTCCACCCGAGATTCATGATCCCCCGAGATTCACTATTCTCTAGATTCACGATCTCCACCGAGATTCACGATCCCCACCCGAGATTCACGATCCCCGAGATTCACTATTCTCTAGATTCACGATCTCCACCCGAGATTCACGATCCCCGAGATTCACTATTCCCTAGATTCACGATCCCCACCCGAGATTCATGATCCCCCGAGATTCACTATTCTCTAGATTCACGATCTCACGAGATTCACGATCCCCACCCGAGATTCACGATCCCCGAGATTCACGATCCCCCGAGATTCACGACCCCCCGAGATTTACGATTCCCCGAGATTCACCATTCTCTAGATTCACGATCCCCAAAATTCAGCATTCCTAAACTTTGCAATCTCCAAAGCCACTTTGGCCCCTCTCCAAGTCGGCATGCGACATAGCGGCAAAGATCAAGGCAAAATTTTATCCAATGCCAATCATATAACTGCGCCTGGTCGAATTCTCCCACTTCTCAAAGTTTTCTTCTCCCTCTCTCTCTCTCCCGGTTGAACTCCCCAGCGTGCTTACCCAGATAAAAGAAGTCTTCAAACCGCAGAAATTCCCAACAGCACCCACCAGCTGGCGCTGAGATAAGACGCCTGCGCGCACACAAAGACGATCAGGGGCCCCCCTTTGAAGGCTTCCAGTGTACGTGATTTGGCACAGGGCGGCTCTGATTATCAATCAGACAGGCTGGCCGCCACTGGCTGCCAAATCAATGCGCATTGATTGAACGCTTCTGTGTTTGCACTGCTCTCTGGGCTGCTCTCTGCGCTCTCTATCTGATCATTCTCACCATAGGCATCGACCTGATTCTAATGGCTTGTGACGGCCGCTGCACGCTTCATGGCAGGGTGTTGAGATGCCCGTGCGTCTGCTCCCTGCAACTCTTCATAATATTCCTCCATTCTCTCCCTCTCTACTCTCCCCCTTCTCTCCCTCTCTACTCTCCCTCTCTACTCCCTCCGTTCTCCCCCTTCGCTCCCTATCTACTCTCCCTATCTAATCTCCTTCTCTACTTTCCCTCTCTTCTCTCCCTCTCTACTCTCCCCCTTCTCTCTCTCTCTACTCTCTCTCTACTCTCCCTCTCCACTCTCCCTCTCTATTCTCCCTCTCTACTCTCCCTATCTACTCTCCCTATCTACTCTCCCTCTCTACTCTCCCTATCTACTCTCCCTCTCTACTCTCCCTATCTACTCTCCCTATCTACTCTCCCTCTCTACTTTCCCTCTCTTCTCTCCCTCTCTACTCCCCCTCTCTTCTCTCTTCATCTACTCTCCTTCGATTCTCTCTTCTCCCTCTCTCCTCACCGTTTATATCTCTGTTTGCTTTGCACTATATTTAAAAAATGTAAGATCTCAAACACTACCGCCCATTGCAGAGGCTGGATAGTGCTGGAGTTCGACATCAACGAGCTCGAGGTGAACCAGTGCCTCAATGACAGCACATTCGGCTCATTCTACGCTAACGATGTGTGCAACCAGGCAACTACCGAGGTATCCAGGGTCGGGAGTAGCTGACTCAGTTTCCCTATAGGAATTTTGCCAGCCATCATCTCACAGGCATCCTGTCTGCTGTCGCGGCTTGGTCAGGCCGCAATTTCAAATCCCATGACAATAATCCCCTGCAAAGGAAAAGGCCCGAAGAATCCAGTTCCCTGTGATTATTAACGCGCTTCAGCGTCCTGACCGCACCTCATTCTCTGTGGTGTACTTTTACACTAAACCCGTCATCCTGCATTCCCGAAGACTCCCATACTATCCCCATCAGATAGTCTCAACCCCCATCAGATAGTTTCACCTCCCATCAGATAGTCTCACCTTCCCATCAGATAGTTTCACCTCCCATCAGATAGTCTCACCCCATCAGATAGTCTCACTCCATCAGATAGTCTCACCCCCATCAGATAGTCTCACCCCCATCAGATAGTCTCAACCCCATCAGATAGTCTCACCCCCATCGGATTGTCTCACCTTCCCATCAGATAGTCTCACCCCCATCGGATAGTCTCACCTTCCCATCAGATAGTCTCACCCCATCAGATAGTCTCACCTCATCAGATAGTCTCACCCCATCGGATAGTCTCACCTCCCCATCAGATAGTCTCACCCCCATCGGATAATCTCACCTCCCTATCAGATAGTCTCACCCCCATCGGATTGTCTCACCTCCCCATCAGATAGTCTCACCCCCATCGGATAGTCTCACCTCCCTATCAGATAGTCTCACCTTCCCATCAGATAGTCTCACCTCCCTATCAGATAGTCTCACCTTCCCATCAGATAGTCTCACCCTCATCAGAAAGTCTCACCCCATCAGATAGTCTAGTCTCACCCCATCAGATAGTCTAGTCTCAACCCATCAGATAGTCTAGTCTCACCCCATCAGATAGTCTAGTCTCAACCCATCAGATAGTCTAGTCTCACCCCATCAGATAGTCTAGTCTCAACCCATCAGATAGTCTAGTCTCACCCCATCAGATAGTCTAGTCTCACCCCTTCAGATAGTCTAGTCTCACCCCATCAGATAGTCTCTGCTCCCCCACCCCTCCCCCAGTGCTCGCACATTCCAGGCATGGGTTTCACCGACCAGAACTTCATGTGCAAGTGCAGGAAGTACTTTCACCATGGCAATTTCACGGGAGAGCAAGTGAGGCAGCAGTACCTGCTGCACCTGAATGGCCGGCCATCAAACTATTCGGGATGGAGTGTGGCCCCTGCCCGGCCGCCTGTCCGGACTCCTGCGCCACAGATGGCCGGTGTCTCATTAAGTACGACTTGGACAAGCTGAGGGCGGTGCCGCTGATCGTCCAGACCTTCTTCATGACCATCTGCCTGCTGACCGCGGGGATTGTGTTCAGGGCCAGGAAGAACCGGGTGAGAGATGACAGCGTGTACGCAATCTCCAGCCTGTGTGACCAACTCGCTAGCCTGAGTGACCAACTCGCTAGCCTGAGTGACCAACTCGCTAGCATGAGTGACCAACTCGCTAGCCTGAGTGACCAACTCGCTAGCCTGAGTGACCAACTCGCTAGCCTGAGTGACCAACTCGCTAGCCTGAGTGACCAACTCGCTAGCCTGAGTGACCAACTCGCTAGCCTGAGTGACCAACTCGCTAGCCTGAGTGACCAACTCGCTAGCCTGAGTGACCAACTCGCTAGCCTGAGTGACCAACTCGCTAGCATGAGTGACCAACTCGCTAGCCTGAGTGACCAACTCGCTAGCCTGAGTGACCAACTCGCTAGCCTGAGTGACCAACTCGCTAGCATGAGTGACCAACTCGCTAGCCTGAGTGACCAACTCGCTAGCCTGAGTGACCAACTCGCTAGCCTGAGTGACCAACTCGCTAGCCTGAGTGACCAACTCGCTAGCCTGAGTGACCAACTCAATCTCTAGCCTGTGTGACCAACTCAGTCTCTAGCCTGTGTGACCAACTCAATCTCTAGCCTGTGTGACCAACTCGCTAGCATGTGTGACTAACTCAGCGTCTAACATCTGTGATCAACTCAGTGTCTAAAATCTGTGACCAGCTCTCTCATTTTTGTGACCAACTCACTAGGCTGTGTGACCAACAGCCTGGTCTGTATGACCAAGTCATCACTAGTCTTTGTGTGACCTCCCTAGTCTATGACGTAAAATTTAGCGAATTTAGCCATAGATGCTATAAAGTCAATCACTCATTGAGTTCTGGAACTGTCAAATTTCAGGTGATAAAAGCTGCCGTGTGGATTCTGCTGGAGCTGTTCTTGCTGGGCGTGGCCATGCTGTATGCAACCGTGTTCCTGATGTACCTGCAGCCCAGCTACGAAATCTGCTTTATGATACCGTGGTTTAGAGAGATTGGCTTTGCCGTTACCTACGGCACTTTGGTTGTGAAGATTTATCGGTAAGTCTATAGACACAGGTTGTGTCACTCTATAGACACAGGTTGTGTCAGTCTATAGACACCGATCATGTCACTATAGACACCGCTCATGTCACTCTATAGACACCGCTCATGTCACTCTATAGACACCGCTCATGTCACTCTATAGACACCGCTCATGTCACTCTATAGACACCGCTCATGCTATAGACACAGGTCGTATCACTCTATAGACACAGGTCGTATCACTCTATAGACAGGTAGGTTGTGTCACTCTATAGACACCGCTCACGTCACACTCTATAGACACCGCTCATGTCACTCTATAGACACCGCTCATGTCACTCTATAGACACCGCTCATGTCACTCTATAGACACCGCTCATGTCACTCTATAGACACCGCTCATGTCACTCTATAGACACCGCTCATGTCACTCTATAGACACCGCTCATGTCACTCTATAGACACCGCTCATGTCACTCTATAGACACCGCTCATGTCACTCTATAGACACCGCTCATGTCACTCTATAGACACCGCTCATGTCACTCTATAGACACCGCTCATGTCACTCTATAGACACCGCTCATGTCACTCTATAGACACCGCTCATGTCACTCTATAGACACCGCTCATGTCACTCTATAGACACCGCTCATGTCACTCTATAGACACCGCTCATGTCACTCTATAGACACCGCTCATGTCACTCTATAGACACCGCTCATGCTATAGACACAGGTCGTATCACTCTATAGACACAGGTCGTATCACTTTATAGACAGGTAGGTTGTGTCACTCTATAGACACCGCTCATGTCACTCTATAGACACCGCTCATGTCACTCTATAGACACCGCTCATGCTATAGACACAGGTCGTATCACTCTATAGACACAGGTCGTATCACTCTATAGACAGGTAGGTTGTGTCACTCTATAGACACCGCTCACGTCACACTCTATAGACACCGCTCATGTCACTCTATAGACACCGCTCATGTCACTCTATAGACACCGCTCATGTCACTCTATAGACACCGCTCATGTCACTCTATAGACACCGCTCATGTCACTCTATAGACACCGCTCATGTCACTCTATAGACACCGCTCATGTCACTCTATAGACACCGCTCATGTCACTCTATAGACACCGCTCATGTCACTCTATAGACACCGCTCATGTCACTCTATAGACACCGCTCATGTCACTCTATAGACACCGCTCATGTCACTCTATAGACACCGCTCATGTCACTCTATAGACACCGCTCATGCTATAGACACAGGTCGTATCACTCTATAGACACAGGTCGTATCACTCTATAGACAGGTAGGTTGTGTCACTCTATAGACACCGCTCACGTCACACTCTATAGACACCGCTCATGTCACTCTATAGACACCGCTCATGTCACTCTATAGACACCGCTCATGTCACTCTATAGACACCGCTCATGTCACTCTATAGACACCGCTCATGTCACTCTATAGACACCGCTCATGTCACTCTATAGACACCGCTCATGTCACTCTATAGACACCGCTCATGTCACTCTATAGACACCGCTCATGTCACTCTATAGACACCGCTCATGTCACTCTATAGACACCGCTCATGTCACTCTATAGACACCGCTCATGTCACTCTATAGACACCGCTCATGTCACTCTATAGACACCGCTCATGTCACTCTATAGACACCGCTCATGTCACTCTATAGACACCGCTCATGTCACTCTATAGACACCGCTCATGTCACTCTATAGACACCGCTCATGTCACTCTATAGACACAGCTCACGTGTCACTCTATAGACACGGGTCGTGTCACGCTGCAGACACAGGCCATCTACCGCTCACCGCACTGCTTCCAACAGTCAACCCGCGCCCCCGTTGCAGCATTCTGTGCAGCTTTCAGTCTCGCAAGGCCCACCGAGTCCACGTCCGAGATCGCGACCTGTTGAAGTACCTGGGCGGCATCGTCACGGTGGCCACCGGCTTCATGGCGGCCTGGACTGCGGCCACACTTGACCACGGCCGGCGGCTGTCCGGACAGACCGGCTGCGGACAGTTGGCCCTCACCGGACAGCTGCTGCTGGAGGACGGCCGGATTGACAGCGACAGCGACTTGAGCTTCCGGGTGTGCGCCATCGGCTACTGGGAGGCCGTCTGCGCTGCCGGTAGGTGCGGGCTCCGGATTCGGGACTTGGGATTCGGGACTTGGGATTCGGGACTTGGGATTCGGGACTTGGGATTCGGGACTTGGGATTCGGGACTTGGGATTCGGGACTTGGGATTCGGGACTTGGGATTCGGGACTTGGGATTCGGGACTTGGGATTCGGGACTTGGGATTCGGGACTTGGGATTCGGGACTTGGGATTCGGGACTTGGGATTCGGGACTTGGGATTCGGGACTTGGGATTCGGGACTTGGGATTCGGGACTTGGGATTCGGGACTTGGGATTCGGGACTTGGGATTCGGGACTTGGGATTCGGGACTTGGGATTCGGGACTTGAGATTCGGGACTTGGAATTTGGGTCTTGGGATTCGGGACTGGAAGCCGATTCATAATTTCGATTTAGGAATTTAAAATTTGGGAATTTCAAAATTGGGACTCCCTGTATAGATTTTCATACTTTGATATCCGAGATCGCCCTCTCCTTTGGCCTCAGGCGAGTTGGTCTTCCTGGCGTTCGGCCTGTTTTATTGCTACTGCGTGCGCTCGGCGCCGTCCGACTGCGCCGAGGTTCGCTGCATCACCGCCGCCCTGGCGCTGGAGCTCTGCGTGTCCTTGGCCTACCATGTGGCCAGGTGCGTCCGGGCGGCTGCCGCTGTTTGCACGGATCATGTGGCTTGCGTGTTATTGTGTCTTTGCGGGCTTTAATTGTGTCTTTGATGGCGCCGAAATGTGTCTCTGAGAGGTTTTATCGTGTCTTTGATGGCGCCGAGATGTGTCTCTGAGAGGTTTTATCGTGTCTTTGATGGCGCCGAAATGTGTCTCTTAGAGGTTTTATCGTGTCTTTGATGGCGCCGAAATGTGTCTCTTAGAGGTTTTATCGTGTCTTTGATGGCGCCGAAATGTGTCTCTGAGAGGTTTTATCGTGTCTTTGATGGCGCCGAAATGTGTCTCTGAGAGGTTTTATCGTGTATTTGATGGCGCCGAAATGTGTCTCTGAGAGGTTTTATCGTGTCTTTGATGGCGCCGAAATGTGTCTCTGAGAGGTTTTATCGTGTCTTTGATGGCGCCGAAATGTGTCTCTGAGAGGTTTTATCGTGTCTTTGATGGCGCCGAAATGTGTCTCTTAGAGGTTTTATCGTGTCTTTGATGGCGCCGAAATGTGTCGCTTAGAGGTTTTATCGTGTCTTTGATGGCGCCGAAATGTGTCTCTGAGAGGTTTTATCGTGTCTTTGATGGCGCCGAAATGTGTCTCTGAGAGGTTTTATCGTGTCTTTGATGGCGCCGAAATGTGTCTCTGAGAGGTTTTATTGTGTATTTGATGGCGCCGAAATGTGTCTCTGAGAGGTTTTATTGTGTATTTGATGGCGCCGAAATGTGTCTCTGAGAGGTTTTATTGTGTATTTGATGGCGCCGAAATGTGTCTCTGAGAGGTTTTATTGTTTCCTAGATAGCGCCGAAATATGTCTTCGGGGGGGGGGGTTAAATGTGTCTTTGATGGCGCCGAAATGTGTCTCTGAGAGGTTTTATTGTTTCCTAGATAGCGCCGAAATATGTCTTCGGGGGGGGGTTAAATGTGTCTTTGATGGCGCCGAAATGTGTCTTAGGAAACTTAGAAAGTGAAGGAAAGTGACTGGCGGTAATCCGAGCAAAAACCCGATTCTGTTTCGCAACAGGCACTTTGTACAGACCAGTCTGCACCCTGACTACGTCTACCTGATGTACTTTGGCCGCTGCCACGCCACTGTCACTGTCACGGCTGCTCTGGTCCTGGGGCCGCGGGTGAGTGCGATTGAACTGGTGGACAAAAATTGCTTCATAAAGTTATGAAATGTTAGGGAATTTAGTGAGTAATTGTCGGAGAATCAATGACCCATTTTTAGAGAATCAGTTAATTTACTCTAGAGAAATCATTGATACGAGTTACGCTCCTAAAAAAGAAATGACTCAATTTCCATTGGAAATCAGTGGCTTAATTCTAAGAAATCAGTGACTCAGTTTCAAGAAATCAGTATCTTGCTTCTGAAAAATTAGTGACAATTTTAAGAATTCAATGAATTGATTCTGAGAAATCAGTGAGTTGATTATAAGAAATCAGTAAGCTGATTTTAAGAAACCAGTAAACTTATTCTATGAAATCAGTGGGTTGATTTTAAGAAACCAGTGAGCTGATTTTAGCAAATCAGTAAATTTATTCTAAGAAATCAATGACACAATTTCAAGGAACCCGAGACCCAGTTTAATTCAAGCCTGACCAGTAATTTCCACCTTCCACCTCTCGACTGTTCCAGCTGTGGTACGTGCACAGCCCGCCAAGGAGCTCCGTGAACAGTCGCAGCCTGATGTACTCGCAGGTGGACGCCAACCTGGGCGAGGCAATGAACCCAATGGCCATCGCGTCTAACGGGGATGTTGAAGTTCTGGAAACCAACATCAGCGACATGAATCCCGAGGATATTCGGGTGAGAACCGTTCTGAACTGTTTAAAAATATTTTCAAGGGTCCAAAACATAGTTAGCTGAGTCCAACCTCACTCCCACCTGAATCATGCTTGAATCATGCCTAAATCGTTAATAAATCATTCTGAACCAATACCTGAATCATTCTGAACCAATACCTGAACCATTCTGAACCAATACCTGAACCATTCTGAACCAATACCTGAACCATTCTGAACCAATACCTGAATCATTCTGAACCAATACCTGAACCATTCTGAACCAATGCCTGAACCATTCTGAACCAATACCTGAATCACTCTGAACCAATACCTGAACCATTCTGAACCAATACCTGAATCATTCTGAACCAATACCTGAATCACTCTGAACCAATACCTGAACCATTCTGAACCAATACCTGAACCATTCTGAACCAATGCCTGAACCATTCTGAACCAATACCTGAACCATTCTGAACCAATACCTGAACCATTCTGAACCAATACCTGAACCATTCTGAACCAATGCCTGAACCATTCTGAACCAATACCTGAACCATTCTGAACCAATGCCTGAACCATTCTGAACCAATGCCTGAATCATTCTGAACCAATACCTGAACCATTCTGAACCAATACCTGAACCATTCTGAACCAATACCTGAATCATTCTGAACCAATACCTGAATCATTCTGAACCAATACCTGAACCATTCTGAACCAATACCAGTATCATTCTGAACCAATACCTGAATCATTCTGAACCAATACCTGAACCATTCTGAACCAATACCAGTATCATTCTGAACCAATACCTGAACCATTCTGAACCAGTATTAGAATCATTCTGAACCAATACCTGAATCATTCTGAACCAATACCTGAATCATTCTGAACCAATACCTGAATCATTCTGAACCAATACCTGAATCATTCCGAACCAATACCTGAATCACTCTGAACCAATACCTGAATCATTCTGAACCAGTATTTGAATCATTCTGAACCAATACCTGAATCATTCTGAACCAATACCTGAATCATTCTGAACCAATACCTGAATCATTCTGAACCAATACCTGAATCATTCTGAACCAATACCTGAACCATTCTGAACCATTCTAATCCCATGGAATTCCCCTGACAGGCGGAGCTGAAGCGGCTGTACACCCAGCTGGAGATTCTGAAGACCAAGGTGATGCGCCGGGAGAACCCGCACATCAGCAAGCGGAAAGGCGGCAGAAAGCAGACTCACAGGCGGTGAGGACTTTGCGGGTTTTTTCCATTTTCTTATAGATTTGTTAGAAAGACTTTTAATAGATATTTTACTTTGCATTGCCACATCACCCCCGTTAGTGTTTGAGTAGCGCTAGAAAAATGACCACAACTACCTTAGTGGCGCTTCACGTGCCTGTGTGCTCGTCTTATTTCTCATAGCTTGGCCACTGGATAAGGGAGTGAAAGAGTGTTCACAGGTGTGGTGTTTACAGGTGAGGTGTTCACAGGTGAGTTGTTCACAGATGATGTAGTCACAAGTGAGGTGGTCACAGATGATGTAGTCACAAGTGAGGTGGTCACAGATGATGTAGTCACAAGTGAGGTGGTCACAGATGATGTAGTCACAAGTGAGGTGGTTACAGGTGAGGTGGTCACAGGTGAGGTGGTCACTGAGGTGGTCACAGGTGAGGTCTCAGGTGAGGTGGTCACAGGTGAGGTGTGAGGTGAGGTGTTCACAGGTGAGGTGGTCACAGGTGAGAGGTGAGGTGAGGTGGCACAGGTGAGGAGGGTACCAGGTAGAGGTCGCAGGTAAGGCAGTAAAAAGCTAAATGAGCTGTCGTTCTTTAACTTCCAGTTTGCACTGCTTAGTTAATTAGCTAGTGAAATGACGCCGCTAGTAATTTAGCTAATTTATTAGACAGAGTTCCTGAGGGGCCACAGCAGTCGCATGTACAATTTACATGCCTACCTGTCCTACTCGCAGAATGAAGATAATCCATACAATTGGCGCGCACCTTAAGTACTGAAGTAGATCACAATCAATTTTCATAACGGAAAAAGCAGAAAAAGTGTCAGTGTCAGGAAAAATTCGTTGAAAAGTACAGACTTTACCCTGGTATCTGCGTCTCCGGGTGGGATGACTTGACTCAGGCAAACACGGGGCCGGAATGTCATGACGCTGCTTCTTCCTGTCCTCTGCCTCCTCGAATGATTAATGACACGTGTTTTATTAGAGTCTGTGCTCACCGGGTACAGGCTGGTTCCGTCTGATAATAATTATCTAGCAGGGCCGCCTCTGGGGAAACTGCAGCTCAGCTCATGGTCTCTAGACTCATATCGATCGTCTTCATTCGCTTATCTCGGCAGCGAATTCCGTCTTTGACAGCGACTACTCCAAAAGCTCGATTGAAGCCGTGACTTCCTGGCCTGGTATCGGCCGATAAAGGCTGATAAAAAAGTCTGCCAGAAGTCTGTCAAAATGAAACGATGCGCACTTCTTCATAGTTTCATCTATCAATAGTGCATCTCAGATCATAGATCCCAGATCATAGATCCCAGATCATAGATCCCAGATCATAGATCCCAGATCATAGATCCCAGATCATAGATCCCAGATCATAGATCACAGATCATAGATCCCAGCTCATAGATTTGGCCAGACGCAACATCTGTAGTACAAAGCGCATTCTTGCAGTCATGGCAAAGAAGAAAGCTTCGACTGGACCTCAACCCATGCAAAGTGCACTCGCGTCATAAATAATTACTCAAAACAAGGCGGCGCGCAAAGTCTAAGCGGATTAGGAGATTATGTCCTTCTTAATTAACGCCCGCCTACTCGAAGAAGCCAACAACTGGTTGCTCGGAGGCTGCCGCCCATAATTCGCTTTAGTGGCAGAGGAGAACTAAGGAAATAAAAATAGCACACTGGGAGAGACGGGAGACCAGAACGGCATGAAGAGAGAGAGAGAAGATCTGTTAAAAAGGCCACTACCCAATAGGTTTAAAATCGAGTAAATAAGTTGCTTAAAGCAGTTCCTATTGCTGCTACAGTCTTAATTCATTTGCTTGTCAAACGCTCTGCTTCATACACGCCTTAAAAATAATTCGTTCGTACGAGCTATATTATATTGAAAAACAGATGAAACTCCTCCTCAACTCACGCTGTTACATGCGGCACAGAAGTTAACCCATGCTCATTGCTAAGTCAATAATGTGTGAAGGAAGCACTGTCAGTCGGCGTGACATCAGGGGCATAGCCGGAATCTTTCATTTTGGGGAGACGCCAGTTACTTTGAGGGGGCTTTAGCACCAGAGGCTTTAGCACCAGGGGCACCAGCACCAGGGGCACCAGCACCAGGGGCACCAGCACCAGGGGCGCCAGCACCAGGGGCACCAGCACCAGGGGCACCAGCACCAGGGGCACCAGCACCAGGGGCGCCAGCACCAGGGGCACCAGCACCAGGGGCACCAGCACCAGGGGCACCAGCACTAGGGGCACCAGCAACAGGGGCACCAGCACTAGGGGCACCAGCACTAGGGGCACCAGCACTAGGGGCACCAGCACTAGGGGCACCAGCACCAGGGGCACCAGCACCAGGGGCTTTAGCACAGGGGCTTTAGCACAGGGGCTTTAGCACCAGGGGCTTTAGAACAGGGGCTTTAGAACAGGGGCTTTAGAACAGGGGCACCAGCACCAGGGGCACCAGCACCAGGGGCTTTAGAACAGGGGCTTTAGAACAGGGGCACCAGCACTAGGGGCACCAGCACCAGGGGCACCAGCACCAGGGGCTTTAGAACAGGGGCTTTAGAACAGGGGCTTTAGCATCAGGGGCTTTAGCACCAGGGGCTTTAGCACCTGATCACAAACCGGTGGGTACGTGACAGCGTGAGCTAAGGGGGTTGTCTGTTGCTGAGTATAGCGATTAGCCTCAGTGCAACCTAAACCCAAAAGGGGGGCCGTAGCCCAGCGGTAGCGCAGCTGCTCTGGTGTGCCAGCGACCCAGGCTCGATTCCAAGTGCAGTCGCATTAATTTGGGGCTGAATTGGAATCTCGGCTTGGCTCGCTTGTGCAATTAACGGCCTTGAGAGCCAACCCCCCAAGGCGCAGTGAAGTGTACATGCCTAACAATTGATAAAGTTAGGGCCGCTGTACACTCCTGTGTGAGTGTGTGCCTGCGTACGTATCCGCGCGCTTGTATGCCTGCTCAGGGGAGTCGGCGGAATGGGCAGTAATGCCTCTCGCCGGTTGTGTGCCTATGTCGCCTAAAGTGCGCCAGGGTGCACACAACCCCCCTGCCTCTAATAAAAAAAACCTAAACCCAATTGTGCTGCAGCAATAACTGATTTCTTCTTTCCATGCCTCTTCCCATAACTCGCAGCGACTAAGCAAGGGTAAATCGCGCTATTAAACAAATATTTATCCCTGTGAAACAACTGTGAGTGACTGGACACTCAGTAAAACAAATAATAGTGCACTGATTTGCACACTTGTGCACCGGGGTTCAACTGATAACTCGCTTTGCTTTTGTCAGTGTGAAGTGATAAATTACGTCCGATAAGTACTCGTAAGCAGGAGCCAATGCCACTCGCGGCCATAGACAATAGCAATTGATCGGCTCATTATTAACTTCACTGACAAGAAGCAATGCTCTTATATTAACTAAACAATGCTGTCTTTTATAGAGCACTGAGGATTTGTCTTGATCATTTTTTTAGTCTCAAAGCATTTCGATTCATCCGTGAGCTAGTTCGAATCCTACAATTATGAATTATCAGCAAGAATTTGAAATAGGAACCATGCAGACACTGTACTTACTGGCAAGCAATTTGAGCTACCTATATAAGTACAAGGAGATAAGGCAAAGTCACGGATACTAGAATTACTAGATGGGCCAATCAGCACATTTGCGTGTAAGCTACTTTCAGTTCAGTAGTAAGTTAAACAGAAGCATTAAATGTATTTTTAAAGCCAAGGCTCATTTATTGGCTTTTACCCGGCCCCAGCTTAAACCCTCCAACCGAGCCTTTCCACACTACCCCCGGCCCCGCCCAAATTTTTATTGCCTTTCTCTCGGACTTCCACCCTAAAGCTGCCATGTACATTCCAGTGGACTGGCTAATGTACATTATGGCTGAACCAATTAGCAAGTTGTTTACGCCTGCAAGCTGGGCTTCTAGACCGTTACAGCTGCCTTTGTTTTTATAAAATAGCTTATTCTTCTTTGCTACTGAACTGAAAGTAGAAAGCCTTTTTACTAAGCATATGCCTGGGTGGCCCGTCTGGTTATTTTAGTATCTGTGGGCAAAGTCCAGGTGCTAGACTCATTGCTCATTTCTCATCATCGATGTGCCTAATATTCTTATTTAAGCAAGTTATTCTCATGTGAATTCGTGTTTCTCTCAATTGCACGCACGCAGCTATGACCTACAAGTACACTTTACTGTTCTGAGTTGAGCACGATGTGAACGCACGAAGCACATTTCGGACACAGCGGGCACAGATCGATTGAACTATCGATGCATAATAATTTTTTAGATACTCATAAGGTTGAGATACTGGACCACTGTAGTATAACTGGACGCAAAAATCAAAGATCGTGCAATTTTTGGAGGCTGCAGTTTCCTGGAAAAATCATTTTTTCAATCACAAAATCACTGC
This sequence comes from Macrostomum lignano, assembly GCA_002269645.1. Classification (NCBI taxonomy): domain Eukaryota; kingdom Metazoa; phylum Platyhelminthes; family Macrostomidae; genus Macrostomum; species Macrostomum lignano. The sequence continues at coordinate 271,030 of NIVC01000037.1, read as the reverse complement.
ACTTGATTTGGGGTAGTGCAGATTATTATACCATTCTTGTAATTTAGCAGGCACAGAAAAAAGGAACACATTAAAAATTTAAGTTACGCTCGTAATTGCCACTTGTGAGGATCTACAACTTTGGCTTATAAAATAAAAAAGCAATATGAAAATGAAACTTTCACTACGCAACTATATACTCATGAAATACAATAGAGTATCATGCTGCTGTACATGCTGAATTAAATAAATGGTAATCTTCACTGTCCCAGATCAAAAGCAATCATTTATTTTGTGACGAAAAAAGCTTTTTCGAATCTCCGCGGTGTATTTTTTCCTGAAAATTGGCCTCCAAAAATTAAGCGATATTGAAAATTTACGTCATTTTATACTAGACTCAAAATACTTTTCGACCGTGTCACCATCACAAATTTTTACCGTTTTTTCATCATCGTCATCTACTGTCTTGGGTGCAGCATTCTGCTACAATCATGCGCGCCCAGTGTAAACTTTCAAACATTCAATTTAACCCCCTTTTGACAGAAATCCGTCCTGGCGAGTGCAAAGGTAAATTTATGCACTTCAGCAATCACTTAGATAAAGTCATTGGTAATTTACGGTGCCATAGAAAAAATGCAGATATGCTGAAATAGTAGATCAATCTAGCATTTAAACAAGTTTGAAGTTTTTTAACTCAGTTACTCAGCCTTATAAATTTTTCGATTATTAGGTTGGTTGGTGGTAAGAAAACTATCTTAAATCATTTTTAAAAAATATTTTCTTTGAATTTCAACGACGTAAAAAGTTTACGGTAAAGAATTATTAACGACTTAAACAAAAAATGTTTGAAGTAGTAAAGGCGATAAAAAATTTCCGGTGTTAAGACTCCGGTGCAAAAAAGCGTCGCTATGACGCTCAATTTAATTTCACATATTATTCGATAGGACCGTAAATTACATTACAAGCCCTATAAATTCGTGCACATCGGCCATGTAAATTGCTTGTTTGCTTGTTTGATTTTTCACTTTTAAAATGGCGCATAAAATGAATCAAAGAAATTAGCTCATACTACACAATACACTCTGTGTTTGCTTATCCTGCATGCTATTGTTTTGCTGCTAATGGCCCATCCCCATGGCCAGTGAATTGTATGCAAAATTTAGCAAGTTGTTTGAATGTTTGGCTCTCACCATTTTTATTCAAATCAATCGAAGGTCGTAGGATTCGTTTGTTTTAAATAGGCTTACATAAATCATAATATAAAGTATGTAATTATTTTAAATCAGAGATAAAACTATGTACCAATTTCTTCCTTAATTTTTGTGAAAAAAACATATTTATGATCATAATTGTTCGAATCACTCCCAGAAATTATTCGCTTAATTTATAAGTTTGCTCAAATCGTTCAAATTAAATTAAAAGGCGAAGTAGACATTTTTTGGTTTTATTAGTTTTTATTTTGTCAGCTTTTACCAATCCGCCAATAATTTAAATTTTCAAATCCACCCGTTCGATTGCGACGATTTGCGCCTTGAAATGCTTGTTCGAAATTGACAATCAAAGTGCTTTGCCGATTGTTCGATTGCAACTTGGCTTGGAGTTTAAACTATTAACTGAATGAATGTAAAGCTGAAAATTCTTCACCAAATTTTTCTCTAATTAAATTATATTTTGTTAGTATTTGTATAATTTTTCGCGTAATTGCGTTAAAGGTGTTAAAATTCAAACATATCAGATTTCATTTTGTCCTACCTACCTTTTTATGGTTTTATGGGACGCCAAATTTTCTTTCCAAAAAGAGTTAATTTGCTTCGAGCAGGCTTCAGTTTCCAAGCAGATTTCGACGAACGCAGGCAGGGCTTCTGTTTTTTTCTTGGAACAATCCGTGGCAAATTTATTTTCAAACCCAATGAGTTTTAGGGATGCATTTTTATTCTGTCTCAAATTTTTTTTAATATCAAAAAAACACTCGTATTAACTTTAGCCCATTTTCTCCCCTTTCCCTGACAGCTTCTCTCTGCAGCCCTTCTATAACAAGCACAAACAGCAGCAGCAGCAACAGCAGCAGCAACAACAGCAGCTGCAGGTGGCGGCTTCTGTACACGAGGAGGAAGCCTCAAAGGTGTCTGAGGATTCGTCAAACTCGGCTGGCGAAAGCCCGGAAGTGATGGGAAACTAACCAGCTAATCGTATAATTCCACTGCAGTTTATCGAGCTTAACTTTTCACATACTACTAACGAGAAGTAGGGTAAGATGAAGAATATAAAAATGTCTTGTTTTTGTTTTTTGATTGAGTTTTGTAATCGAGACTTGTTTTCAACTATAGTATATGCGTGTTCCTTTGTCCCTGCTATTACCTGCCCAAAATCAGATGTCGCGCATCCGCGCTTTATGATTGCTACTTTAAGTAGTTCTGCAAGGTTTTAATTCCAAGAGATTGACGGAAAAAATATAAGCGGTATATTTTTGCTTAAAATATACCGAAAATCATCGTTTTAGAAATGAGTTTGCAGGCTTTGTTTAGCTCACTTGAATTTTGATGCGCTGAATAAATTGCACACTACTTCTTAATTATAAAGTTTGCAATTAGCTGCGCAAAATTTACACACTCAGCTGGTAAACTTTTGAGAAAGTTCTCGCTCTATTCATTCTATAATACTGTGTGTAAACAGCAAACTGACAAACAGTCCATCCGCAATGCTAAAGTCTCGAAATAGCCGAATAAAAACACTTGCTAGGTACAAGCTAAATTTAAACACAATGCGCTCGGACAATGTGATGGCCTACAGTTGGACATTGTCTAGAGAATAGAAAAATTACTTGGGTGAGAAGAGATTGAGCACGGAGTACGGTGTACCCTCACCCGAGTACGTACAGTAAAGCTTGTTCAAGTTAGCATTACGAACGCGTACGTATAATTCAACGAGAAGGTAATTTAAATTCTGCATAAATTCCGGGACGAGGCTGAGACGAGACGAAAATTTAATAAGCATAAGAATTTCATTTGCAGCTATTGACAGAACTAACTTTTCTAGTTTTTTTTTTCCAACTGCTAATGACAAATATTTGGCGCATTCGAGCGGTAGAATTTAAAGCAGGTAACTTGTAACTTCGTAATAATTATTTGTGTTGTTCTTCTGCAGGCTGGGCACCTTGGCTTTATACTGCCACCCTTTGATCTTGGCTTGATACAGCCACTCTTTGATCTTGGTTTGATACCGCCACTCTTTGATCTTGGCTTGACAACGCCACTCTTTGATCTTGGTTTGATACAGCCACTCTTTGATCTTGGCTTGACAACGCCACTCTTTGATCTTGGTTTGATACCGCCACTCTTTGATCTTGGCTTGACAACGCCACTCTTTGATCTTGGTTTGATACCACCACTCTTTGATCTTGGTTTGATACCGCCACTCTTTGATCTTGGCTTGACAACGCCACTCTTTGATCTTGGTTTGATACCGCCACTCTTTGATCTTGGTTTGATACCGCCACTCTTTGATCTTGGTTTGATACCGCCATTCTTTGATCTTGGCTTGATACCGCCACCCTTTGATCTTGGCTTGATACCGCCACCCTTTGATCTTGGCTTGACACCGCCACTCTTTGATCTTGGCTTGACACCACCTGCACCCTTTGATCTTGGTTTGATACCGCCACTCTTTGATCTTGGCTTGCTGCCGCCACCCTTTGATCTTTGCTTGATACCGCCACTCTTTGATCTTGGCTTGACACCGCCACTCTTTGATCTTGGCTTGACACCACCTGCACCCTTTGATCTTGGTTTGATACCGCCACTCTTTGATCTTGGCTTGCTGCCGCCACCCTTTGATCTTTGCTTGATACCGCCACTCTTTGATCTTGGCTTGATACCGCCACTCTTTGATCTTGGATTGACACCGCCACTCTTTGATCTTGGCTTGATACCGCCACTCTTTGATCTTGGCTTGATACCGCCACTCTTTGATCTTGGATTGACACCGCCACTCTTTGATCTTATTTTGATATCAATCATAGCCACTACTCCCAGCCCTGAAATTTCAAATCCTCATCAGCGCTCGCAGTCCTGATAGTTTTCACTCTGTTCGCGAAATTCGGCCACACGGAGGAAGCGATTCCACGGCTGAACCTTCCGTACAGAGGCGCCAGCCTCCAGCTGATGCAGCTGGCCTCCGGGCAGACATTTGTTGAGCCTCTAGTTGCCTTCGAATCCAACGGGGCTTGCCTAGCAACCATCTACTATGACTATCTGACTGGCGGCTACTCTCTGACGCTGCCCCTGGTGATTGACTCAACAGCCGGACATCCCGGTGCGACGCCGTTTGTGCTGCGCGAGCTCCGCATCCAGGTGAGCTGGAGCAGCGTTTGCTGATGCGCAACGGAGCTGGGGGCATTTCGGTGAGGTGTTTGTTCTATTTTAACCTTAGGTCAAACACGAGGTCAGAGTCATCCGAATCATATATTTAACAAGGAAGGTAATAAGAGCGTAAGGAAGTAATACTCGTAATAAGTCCACCCCAGAGCAAGGATCGAAAAGCACACAGCATTCTCACCTGGTGCGCAACGAACCTAATTAATGATAGTGAGTGGTAGTGAGTGGTAGTGGGTGGTAGTGGGTGGTAGTGGGAGGTAGTGGGTGGTAGTGGATGGTAGTGGGTGTTAGTGGGTGGTAGTGAGTGGTAGTGAGTGGTAGTGGGTGTTAGTGGGTGGTAGTGGGTGTTAGTGGGTAGTAGTGAGTGGTAGTGGGTGGTAGTGAGTGGTAGTGAGTGGTAGTGGGTGGTATGGGTGTTAGTGGGTGGTAGTGAGTGGTAGTGGGTGTTAGTGGGTGGTAGTGGGTGTTAGTGGGTAGTAGTGAGTGGTAGTGGGTGGTAGTGAGTGGTAGTGAGTGCAGTAGTGGGTGGTATGGGTGTTAGTGGGTGGTAGTGAGTGGTAGTGAGTGGTAGTGGGTGTTAGTGGGTGGTAGTGGGTGGTAGTGGGTGGTAGTGGGTGGTATAGTGGGTGGCAGTGATCGAGTGGAAACGAGGCAGAGTAAACTCAGCGGTAAACGCGTCCGACTCTCGCGCTGTGTGCGGCCACAGTAATTTGAGGTTGTGCTAATTAAAATTGGCCGGGAGTTGCCATGCGATTCGCACCCATGAGGACCAACCCCAAGGCACAGAGTGTACATGCCAGACGATTAGAAAGTCAGGGCCGCTGTGTACACCCTGTGTGAGCGCGTGTATGAGTGCGGGCTACCGGAAATTCCACCCAGCTCTTTCGGTTCGATCGCCATGTCGATCAACGCCGGGGAAATGCCGGATCCGGAAATGCCGGGTTAGCGTGAGTGCCTGCGTGCAGTATCCGCACGCTTTGGGGCGCCGCTGGTTACTCAAGCAACAATTGATCAAGTAAATTTATAGGCTGCGCACTGGGAATCCAGCTATCTAGCCGTCCACATCCTCCCCCCCCCCTGCACCCAGGCGACGCTGATCGAAGGCAGCGACGTGCGCGCGGCTTGCCGCCTGGCGGATGGAGCCGGCAGCGGCGCCCGTCTCCGCCTACTCTGTCCGAGCTGGGAGCGCTGCGAGCAAATCCGCTGGACTCTGGTGGCCGACCCGGCTGCTCTGTCCGATTTCCTACAGCTGAGCATTGTAGGCGGAGTGGCCGATAAGCTTGTCTCGCTCGGCCACAGGCCGGTGCGCGTGCTCACCACCTTGCCAGGCGTGGCGACGGCCTGCGGACCGACCTGGACCGTCTTCCAACAGCGGCGAGACAGTTCCCTGTCATTCCGGCAGAACTGGGCCACCTACGTCCGGGGATTCGGGAATGCGGACTCCAACTATTGGATGGGTGCGTCAGCTTGAGTGCTCTTAGGGAGCAGCAGGGCGGCTTTGCGGTGAACGCGTCTGAATCGCGCGCCCTGACCCCGTGGTTCTCATGCATTTGGGGCTTGAGTGCATGAAAATTGGCTCTGGGGGTTGTCGTATGCGATTCACAGCCATGAGGGTCAGACTATTGAACGATTGTGCCTAACGATTAGAAATTCAGGGGCCGCCGTACACCCTGTGTGAGCGAGAGTGCATGAGTGCGTGCCTGCGTACGTCAGCGCTGGTTGTGAGACGATGTCACCGAATGCGTTGCGAAAGGGTGTCCCCCGGCCGTCCCGCAGGCCTGCAGCAGCTGAGCGCCCGCACGGTGGGCAGCCTGTTCTACGCAAACTGCCGACTCCGAATCGAAGTGCTGACCGTGTCGGGCCAGCCGCTGTGGGGCGAATGGTCCGGCTTTAAAGTGCAGCCGGCAAACGACAGCTACAGGCTGAACGTGACGGGACCGGACAGCGCGGGCAGCCTGGACCCCGGCAGGACGCTGGTCAACGAGAACAACGCCATGTTTAGCACCTTCGACGCTGGCGGCTCCCCGGCCGGCACCCTGTGCTCCAGGCAGCACGCCGGTGCTGGCTGGTGGTTCAACACCTGCTTCTCCATCCTGCTCAACGGCCTGTTTGCCGACAGTCCGGTGCCAGACGACCGGCACAACGTTAATCACGTGCACCTGTTCGGCACCTGGACACAGATTTCCACATCGAAGATGATGTTCAAGTGCATCTGACAGCAGTAACAAGGGCGGAACAATTTCAGTTATTTGGCCCGGCTAAATAACAATGCCTATCAATTAAAACTTTCTGGCCTTCTAAACTTTGAAACAGATGGTTCTTTTCCAAAAGTTGCCTGCGTCACCAAACCGTTTGATGTGACGCAACCTGCACAAACTTATACTGTAGAAAATGAGACAATAATAAAGAGCTGGTTGAATATTTGACTTAGGTTGAGTTTGCTTAAATTGAACTAGTGTCTGCGGCACAAGGCCAAAAAAGTTTATTTACATTCAGTGTCGCGGTTCGGTTGGGCGCAGAAAAGCAGGGGGTTGGGTGCAGAAAAGCAGGGGGTTGGGCGCAGAAAAGCAGGGGGTTGGGTGCAGAAAAGGAGGGGTGTGTTGGGTGCAGAAAAGCAGGGGGTTGGGTGCAGAAAAGGAGGGGGTTGGGTGCAGAAAAGCAGGGGGTTGGGTGCAGAAAAGGAGGGGGGTTGGGTGCAGAAAAGCAGGGGGTTGGGTGCAGAAAAGGAGGGGGGTTGGGTGCAGAAAAGCAGGGGGTTGGGTGCAGAAAAGGAGGGGTGGGTTGGGTGCAGAAAAGGAGGGGTGGGTTGGGTGCAGAAAAGCAGGGGGTTGGGTGCAGAAAAGGAGGGGTGGGTTGGGTGCAGAAAAGCAGGGGGTTGGGTGCAGAAAAGCAGGGGGTTGGGTGCAGAAAAGGAGGGGTGGGTTGGGTGCAGAAAAGGAGGGGTGGGTTGGGTGCAGAAAAGCAGGGGGTTGGGTGCAGAAAAGGAGGGGGGTTGGGTGCAGAAAAGCAGGGGGTTGGGTGCAGAAAAGGAGGGGGGTTGGGTGCAGAAAAGCAGGGGGTTGGGTGCAGAAAAGGAGGGGTGGGTTGGGTGCAGAAAAGGAGGGGTGGGTTGGGTGCAGAAAAGGAGGGGTGGGTTGGGTGCAGATAAGGAGGAGTGGGTTGGGAGCAGATAATTAAGGGTGGGTTCTTCACACCCTACACCTTTAGTGCATGCAAATCAGGTCTGTGTATTTTTTTATAGATTTGACGTGTTGGAGTCCTTTGGCAATTCACCTTACTTTAAGTAGAAATTTAGGGCCAATGTCTGCCGTCTCTATTACTACTTAGACATAATTTAGTACTTTATGATTATTAATTTATTACTTAGTTCGTCCTTGATTTAACTTTAACTGTCTGCTATGCGACGCTCTGCCATCGGGGCGGAATTCGTCCGCTCTCAGGCTCTGCGGCGCGCCATCAGAAGCGCCCTGCTCTAACCTTGCATGCGGGACTGCGTATCTTATTGTTTTTGTTGTTGTTGTTGTTGTTGTTGTTGTTGTTGTTGTTGTTGACTGCGGACCGAGCTCGAAATAACCGGACCAGGTACCAAACCCCTACCGCTGACAGAGCCAGCGACAAAGGCTGAGCACAGAGGGCCGGACCGAGCCACACTCACCGCCCCTGAGCCAGGAGCGGTGACCGATTCCCGGCGCTCTTCGCCGCCCGAAGAACGGGCGTTGCCTCCCCCCCCGCGACAAAGACGCGGCGCCGGAAAGGGCCTGCTGGTTACCCAGCAGGCTGGGAGTAAATCCCAGGGGGGTTGTTGTTGTTATTGTTGTTGTTGTTGTTGTGCTTGTTGTTGTTGTTGTTGTTGTTGTTGTTGTTTGTTTGTTTTTTTGTTGCTGTTGTTGTTTTTGTTGTTGTTGTTGTTGTTGTTGTTGTTGTTGTTGATTAAATTTTTAATTGTTGTCATGAGCCAAATGTGACGGGAGTTTTGCATCCCTCCTAGCAATATCCCAGTGATGCCAATCAAATGCCACCATTTGATTGACGCGCGATCTCACTGAGTCTTCTGCTTTCTCGCTCAGCGATTAAGTAATTTGTTCTGGTTGGCCAAGCTATACTGGGGAAATTGGAAGTCTGCCAATGCCCCCCGCCTTGCCCTTACATAAATATTTTAAGAGCAGAAAAACGCGAAATCATGTGTCAAATATACCTGTATCTGCATTATCATGATTGACTGTAAACTAAAAAAATATATATTCTTATGAAGCGAGTTTAATGATGGAATGACAGCACATGACAGCTTGGCTTTGTGTGTACGCAAAACTATCATTTCAAATAAAATATGAGGCGCGAAGGCTCCTACCCGTACCGTCAGAGACCATCAAGAAATTAAAATCCTTGTTATTCTCGATTGCAATGAAAAAATCCGCATGCAGAAAAATTGAAATGTCAGATTTAAAGCGGGCATTTTAATGTAAATCTATGTTCAGTGTTTTGGCGCTGACACATGCGCGCAGATTGATTGACACGCACTGACACATGCGCGCAGATTGATTGACACGCGCTGACACATGCGCGCAGATTGATTGACACACACTGACACATGCGCGCAGATTGATTGACACGCGCTGACACATGCGCGCAGATTGATTGACACGCGCTGACACATGCGCGCAGATTGATTGACACGCGCTGACACATGCGCGCAGATTGATTGACACGCGCTGACACATGCGCGCAGATTGATTGACACGCGCTGACACATGCGCGCAGATTGATTGACACGCGCTGACACATGCGCGCAGATTGATTGACACGCACTGACACATGCGCGCAGATTGATTGACACGCACTGACACATTCGCGCAGATTGATTGACACACACTGACACATGCGCGCAATGGGATTTACAGTTTGGCAGCTTCAAAGCTCGTCATTCATTTGATCATATCATATGTTAGCCAGCACCAAGGGTGCCATATAATTATTGCCAGCTTTGGGGGGGGGCGTGACCCATATGGTTATAAGTGAGCATATTAAGAGCATGCGTGAGCGCCACCGCCCACTACACTACGGTAACCGGAGCCACCGCCCCAAGCTCTGCACTGAAAAGATTCAGGTAGGCTGCACTATCTGTCCACAATACGAGTTGTAACGACGTGTGTAGCTTTTAGATCCCATTGTCCCATCTCTCTCGTCTCCTTTCCCTTTTCCCCTTGTGTCTACACATCAATTCCTACCTACACCACAACTTCCCGATTCCCTCTTCCTCTTTGCACCTGGGGGATTAGTCCGGCCTCGCCTGGGGAAGATTTTTGTTACTATTTTTAGCAGCAAGCTGCCTTCCCCCGTTTGCTTCCTGCATAGTCAAAGCCCATCCCATAGGTGAGTCAGCCGCCCGCCTTTCCTAAGCCACGCCAGCACAGTAGACTACAGAGAACTACCTCTCCCCATAGCTCTATCCTCCCCTGGCCTGGACCGCCCCAGTTCCTCCCGTGTGTACCGCGTGTGCACAGGGACCGGCCACATAAAATATAAGTCATTGCCTGCTGTGCGGTCTCTCCCTTCACCCCTGCCCCTTCTGTTCTCGGCGCTTGACCTGAGAACTGCTTGAATGAACGGGAATGAAGCACAGTGAATGAATGTATTTCCCCTCGGGTTCTGACAGCTCCCCTTGCCGACTCCTGACTTCGGGTTCGCCAATAAAGCCATAACAGACCCCCCATTCTTACCGCAATAAAATTACTAATAATAATATTACTAAAAGCGAAGCCTGCAAGAGCCTCCTTTGTGGCTCAGTAAAACAGTTGCTAGCCTCCCTCACTGGCCAAGCCTGAGAGCCTCGGTCCCACCAACCAACAGCAGCCAATCAAAGTGGCAAGGGGGCGGCAAGCAAGCGGTGGACTCTTAAAAAGCAACACAACATATAAGCGCGGTTTAACATTTTAGTGAATGCACGGACTGGTTTAAAATTGGTTCGATCGCTATAATCTACAGACTGCTGTAGGGACACTGCTGCACTTGTTTGACGTACAGAGACAGGTGAGTGCTTGCTGCACAGAGCTCTATTTGTAATTTTGTCATTTTTCAAGTTTGTAGCCTTGTAGCTAAATACAGACAATTAGTTTGTCTTGCTGTCACGGATACGTAAGCAGACAGACACAATTTTTTAGTTAGAGGCATGATGTAGGCTAGATTAGCAATCCATTCTATTCCTGCATCCTGCTTCATCCATTCCATTCCGCCGCCGACTCCCATGAGCAGGCACACTAGCGCGCAGATACGTACTCATTCAATGCACAGGCACACACTCTCACACAGGAGTGTACAGCCCTGACTTTATTTATCGTTAGGCATGTACACTTCACCGTGCCTTGGGGGTTTGGCCCTCAAAGGCGTTAATTGCACGAGCAGAGCCAAGCCGAGATTCCAGTTTAGCCCGAAATTAATGTGACTGCACTGGGAATCGAGCCTGGGCCGCTGGCACATCAGAGCCTGCGCTAGACCGCTGGGCTACGGCTCCCCTATGCAGGCACACACTCCCGCAGGCTGTACATCAGCCTTGACGTTCTCGCCGTGTACAAACTTTTTGAATTGAAGGGTTGGCTCTTATGAGCAAGAATTGCACAAGCCTTTGGGGTAGCAACCGTCTCAGAGAAGGACCTAATTCAGGGTAGCAGCCGAATAAAAGTAAACTGTAACAGTTTAACAGTGGCTGTAGGGCTTGACTTTGGCAGCATTATTCTCTGCATGATTTGACCCGATGAGTCACAGGCATTCATTCAGCAGTTTCAATTGTTGAACGCTTGCAGGCACCAAAAATTACAATTAAAATGCGCAAATTTATACACACAAACTGTTGTCCAGTGCCTACACTGCTATTTCTATTCCCACGGACGCGGACACACCGGGCAATCTCTGCCATAAGTGTGTTTTCTATCGTAGTTTTTCACCAACAGCAACGCACGCAGCACTGGAGGTGCGCGCCCTGCTGCTCTGCTTTATCTCTGTGTAGTCTCGATTCGTATTTTTATTTTTTCTCTCTACTCTCCTTTTCGCGATTTTCTCTCGAACAGAGGAAAAAAAATGGCGCAGTTTGTGGCAGAGTTGGTGATAGTGAGGGATAGGGAGGTTGATTGCAAGCAACAGCTATAGAACAAGGGTCGCATGGTCTACTACATACTCATTGGCAGGAAACAAAACAAATTGAAACATGCTCTGCTTGTCACCTCTTTTAAAAGCTCTTTCTTGCTGCGTTTTCGCTTCATTTGCTACGACCATACGGTTTACACGGGGGGAGAGCAGGGTGACTCACCTACCTCCCACGGAGAGCAAGGCGGCACCCTTCAAGCCATTGCCCCACCCCCAAAAGCTCTCAGTGGCGAATTATTGGTTTGGCTACTGAGAAGAAGCGCCTTCAGCTCTTGGGTTGCCGAGGGGGGTGGGTGGGTGCTGCGTACAGTGGGTACACAGCAATGCCTATCTGCACTCAGAGGCCAAACTGCTTGCTCACTCGTCAACCCCCGAAGCACAAGGGTAGAGAGAGAGACTGCAGCGGGGGAGTCAATTTCCCATGCCTGGCTGGGTTGGGTAGAAAAGCTCTCTTGCCTGAGGCAGGACTTTGGTACTGTGCTATATTTAGGCAGACATACGATTAGCTAGCTAGTTCAGGGCCATAAGTGTGTACGAACGACCAACAGCTTAGTCAGTGCCATAAAAAGACATTTCTATGCTCACTGGAGACGCCCACGTTCGCTGTTTAATCTCTCTCTCTCTCTCTCTCTCTCTCTCTCTCTCTCTCTCTCTCTCTCTCTCTCTCTCTCTCTCTCACTCCTGTTTATCTGGGCAGTTTTTGTTTAGGAAACAAGAGACGAACTAGGCTCAACAAGGCATTAGGTAGAGTCAACCCCCCCCCCCCCTGACCGCAGACACCCGCCAATCCAGAGTCGGCAAAACAAGTCAACTATAAACAACAACACAAGCGAGCGGCGGCAGCTAACTTCAATTCTATAATTTCATTATCTTGAGACGGAAATCTTGAAACCTGAAACCTATACGGCAGACTGAATGCTGCAGAAATAGTCGAGACTCCGATTTCCAGTTTTCTATCGCTGTTTGGCGCATACAGAGAATTCATTAACAGACAGGTTTAGCCGCTGATATCCTCTTTCACCACAGACAGCGGCAAGGGCTTCATTGGCGATGCGAGGCAGCTGCAATGGTGCCGACCTGTTGTCCGCCGGCTCGTGCGACGATGACGTCTGGGATCTGCTGCCAGGAAGCGTCGGCAGCGGCGGCGGTGACGGCAGCGGCGGCGGCTGCGTTGTGTCCGTCTCATTGTTGAATAGCTCCACGGAAAGCTTCTTGGACGATATTGAGAATGTGAGCCACTATTAATAGAGTACAGAGTCAGGCCATGAATTGCGTCCTTGTTAGGGGCTTTGAGACATTTGTCTTTTCGTTTCTTTGTTCCCAGGCACAGTTAGTGTTCAACGTATATATGCCTGATGAGTAGGAAAGCCGGGGCTGCCGCACTCGTGTGTGGCACTCACAGTGCCCAAATGTCCACTATGCCGAAGGTAAACTGACTTTCAAATCCGTCCATCGAACCCCACCCCGTCAGTCGGACGCCCTGATGATCGAGGACGTCAACCAGGCCCTGGATGACTGGCTTCGCAGCCCCACGGCCGGCTCTCCTGACTTCTCCCAGACGGTCGGTACATCGGCATCGGCTGAAACCGCCTCAGCATCGGCCATCCCGACGGCAGCTTCGACAGTGGCCTGCAGCGATGCAGCGGAGACAAGTAGCCTGGGCAGCATTGTGGAGGGGGACGATCTGGACGAGGCCATAGACTACGAAGTGCTGCGCATCAAGCAGTCCCTGGAGCACGGCTGCTCGCGGTCGCAGCTGAACAGTGGAAGCAACCAGTTCGGATCTGGTCAAGAAAGCCTGTTTAGACGGCTTCGTCTCAAAGCAACTACCAGGGGTGAGAGAGGAGAGACGAGAGTAGGAGCGAGAAACCCAGCCTGTCTGAGCCTGCCTAAGCCTACCCCCCCCCCCCTAAGCTAGCTACCATCACCCCGAAATTCCTTTTGTCCAGTTTCACAACGTCAAGAGAGCCTTCAGCGGGTTATTTTTCATAGCATAGCCAAAACTATCGAGCTGTGCACAAGTGGCCTCGCTTTCTCATGTAATACCCGCCCGCCGTGGAATAGAAGTGATGAATGAAAGAAAGAAATCGAAAGATGATGTTGGTATTGTGGCATTGTCTCGAGCGCTTGTGCACTGCCCCCTCAAGCTGAGGCTGTGCAGCTTCGGGGCAATACTCGTAACCCGTTTTTGAATTGCAGCTGGTTGTAAATTAAGTGGCTTGCTTACACATCAACTCGGTTATAGCTATTATATTCAGATCTCTCAGCGAAGACTGGAACAATTTTGAGCACAGAGTACAGCTCCAACTTTTGAAAGAACATTGTGTTACAGTAATTTTCTCTGAAATTACCGCAACAATTGAAATGAAATTGAAATCGCAAGGCATGCATTTTGCGATAGAATCCGTCAAGCAAATGACTACTCATAAAGCTAAGCCTTATAAATTAACTAAAAAAGCAAGACTGCTCCATCCTGATATTTCCATGCTACTGTCAGTAGTAAACTTTGTTGTGTAAAATCCATTGAAATCGCAGATCAAAGCGGCACCCAGAAAGCTGGCGTCACCAGCTCTACAGGCGCCGCCTCGTGGCCGGCCCAGCAGCAGCCGCAGTTTGCAGTCCCCGCCTCGACAGCTCTGCCCGATCAGCCCGCCTGCTACGGCCTCCTGGACGAGGTCACCGACCCGCCAATGCAGCTGGCACTGAAGGGACTTCACCAGCAGCAGCAGCGGAATTCCGACAGCTCAGAGCCGCAGCAGCAGCGGCAGCCGCAGGCGCAGCAAAGGCGGCACACCCACACGCGCATCAAAACTGCTCACCGACCGTTGAACTGCGATCGAATCGAAATTCTCGGCGCCACGACCGACTCAGCGTCCTTGGCGTCGGCCTCAACGGCGGCTCGACAATCGCAGCAGCCGGCGCAGCAGCAGCGGCAGTCGTGTCTGGAGTTCCTACCAGAGGACTTGCAGCTCATCCAGTGCACTCGTCGCCGGCGGGACGGCAGCAACGGCAGCGGTGGTGGCGGCTGCGGCGGAGGCGGCGGCCAGACCTACCTGTGGGAGTTTCTGCTGGACCTGCTGCAGAATCCGCGCTATTCGCCTCGATTCATCCGCTGGCTGGACCGGGACAGGGGCGTGTTCAAGCTGGTGGACAGCCGAGCCGTCTCCCGGCTGTGGGGCATGCTGAAGAACAAGCCAGACATGACCTACGAGACCATGGGCCGGGCGCTGAGGTCAGTGCTGTTGTCATCACAGACACCAGAATAACTGGATGGGCCACTCAGGCATATACTTAGTAAAACAGCTTTCTACTTTCAGTTCAGTAGCAAAGAAGAATACGTAAGCTATTTTATAAGAATAAAGGTAGCTGAAATGACTTCGATAAGTTTAGAACCCCAAGCTTGCAGGCGAGGTGTAAACAGCTTGCTAATTGGTTCAGCCATAATGTACATTAGCCAGCGCCACTGAAATGTACATGGCAGATTTAGGCTGGAACAACCGAGGAATGTAATAAAAATTGGTGGATGGGATTGGTAGAGGTTCTGTGGAGAGTTTGAAGGTTTAATCTTGCTGGGGGGGAGTAATATTCAATAAATAAGCCTCGGCTTTAAAAATACATTTAATGCTTCTGTTTAACTTACTACTGAACTGAAAGTAGCTTAAAAGCAAATGTGCTGAGTGGCCCATCCTAATTATTCTAGTATCCGTGGTTGTAATTGAAACCCAAATACTCGTAGCATTGGATTAACAGTTTCTGGCTGTTCAATTCTGGGAGTCGTCAGGCAGTCGTAGAAGCACCGAGTGTGCGCTGGTCCTTGGGGGTAAAGAGGTGCCTGCAGCACCTGCAGTAGTGCTGTACTCGGTGCCAAAAAGGCTTTTTTAGAGCAATCTGAACTGTCGAAATACACGACGATTTTAGTCACTTTTGACTCTCTTTTCTCAATCCAAAACAGGACATTAATTGGCATTTAACCCAGTCAATGCTATTCATATTATTGGCTGACGAGTTGAATAAAATTGAAACGCAGAACACTTCCTCATTGCAGGTACTATTATGCCAGAGGCATTCTCAACAAGGTGGACGGTCAGCGGCTGGTGTACCAGTTTGCCAATCTGAAAAAAATCTGCGACGGATAGCGACAACGCCAGAAGACAGCCCAGATTGGTGGAGCTTGCCGTGTTTCCGGTTGTTCGTTCGTTCGTCACATTTTAGTTAGGCTTTTTAATTGTAGACTATTCTCAATTTGCTAACACATTCCATTGACCAGCTTTCAGAGACTGCACACTTCCTGCGAATTATTCATACCTGGGGTAGAAGCAATACACGAATAGTGAAGTGAGGCAGCTTAGTTCAGTAATGCCTACATTCCTTTTTTTAGCAGCTACGTCTCATGTGCGTGATCGATGCCGAGTCTAAGACAAACTACTGTTAGTAATTAGAACAACCTTTGCGTTTATTTATTTGAATATCGGAAGCTAATGAAATCTAAAGAAATTATCCACCACTCTATATTAGCAGATTGTAAATAACACCCACCTCTTCCTCCACTGCACAATGGCAGATTGTAAACAGCACCCACCCCTTCCCCCACCGCACACTGGCAGATTGTAAACAACACCCACCCCTTCCCCCACTGCACACTGGCAGATTGTACACAACACCAAACCCTTCTCCCACAGATTGTAAACAACACCCACCCCTTCCCCCACCGCACACTGGCAGATTGTAAAAAACACCCACCCCTTCCCGCACCGCACACTGGCAGATTGTAAACAACATCCACCCTTTCCCCACCGCACACTGGCAGATTGTAAAAAACACCCACCCCTTCCCCACCGCACACTGGCAGATTGTAAAAAACACCCACCCCTTCCCCCACCGCACACTGGCAGATTGTAAACAACACCCACCCCTTCCCCCACTGCACACTGGCAGATTGTAAACAGCACCCACCCCTTCCCCCACCGCACACTGACAGATTGTAAATGAAAGCCCCTTATCAACTACTGCACTCCATAGATTGTAGAACTGCAGATTGAAAATAATATCGGTTTTGACGGAATTCGCACAAGAGACCAGTGCTTAAATCAAATACTTTCTATACTTAGCAGCAAAACTCCAAAGCTTTGCATTTTTGCAATTTTTCTTTTCTAATTTTGAGTTTTGTTTTTCTTCCCTGTAGTGTTTCTATTGTCCCCAACAGTTTATACATGTAGCTAGTGTTGAAGCTGTTTTTATATCGACTGATCCTGAGCCGGAGAGCCACCTTGGTACATGTTCGCCATGCACTGTTGCTTCTGTAAGCGTGCAGACATTTGTGCAAAACATATCGCTTTAATCCCCATCCGGAACCCTTAATGCGCATTCCATTGCTGCCACATTTGCATGTAACATGTTGCCTGTACCAGCGCTGTTAACTGCTTACCTGTACTGGACTGCAGACTATAGATGAGATCTGCCTCTGAGTGCTTTATTGCCATCAACGTATTTTGTTTCAATCCAATATATTGAACTATTGATATCAGTGTACCTGTGTTAGAACAATATAATGTTTTTATTATTAGTCGGAATGTGCCATTCAAAGTCGGAAATACAATTCAACACGCTGGATCTAATTGCTTCTCATCTGTACTCAAATTGCCGCCTCTGCGTTGTGCATGCGCAGCGCATACTACTGGTAGTTTAACAAAAAATATTTATTTTGCTTTAACTGTACATAATACATATTATAGTATATTGTTCGGAAGTACACGGTAACTGTATTATATTATACAGTGTGTTTGAGCATGTGTGTGGTTCACTCACTTCCTGATTGGTTCACTCAACCCCCTCTAGCCCCGGGGAGGTTTTGATTTGAGTTTGGAGTAGGTGCGACGCCCCGACGTTAGGGGGTAGGGCCCGCCCTCAGCCCGACTGGTGTCGCCTGCTCGGCTTGATGGCCACACAGTCCTCTTTAGCCTAGCTTAGAAACCTAGTGTACATTAGTACACTCCCAACATGGCCATCCTAATTCATTCCTAGTGGCGTAAGTACCTGTTCAATGGCTGAGGCGCCTTATTACTTATTTAGTTAGTAGTTAGAGCATGTGTGCGCATAGTTAGAGCATTGAAAAGATTAGATTTATATACACCCAACAACAGTCAAATATTCCACCCAACCAAGCAAAGAAATTTTTATGCACATTTTACGCTCGTACCATGCATTTTAAATGAGAAGTTTTCTCTCTAACTTCACTTGATTTGTACATGTGGAACTTTTGACTGTTTCTGAGTGTATGTATCGGCAAATAATATTCAGCTTTCAATAAAACTCTTAAATTTATTTGTAATGTACTGTAAGGGAAATCATACATCCAGGTTTTAACTTTGGAATCAATTTGTGCGAGCTATTAAGATAATTGTTGTCAGTAAGACAATGTTTGAAACGGCCACTGGACAATATAACATTTTTGCAAGCAATAAACGATAAAGTACATATAGTTTCACAGAGTTGTTAGCTTAGCGATAACTAAAAGAATACACATTATTATCAAATTACCCCACATATGTTATAGTAAATTAAACGACTCTTTTCGCTCCCCGCAGAGCATCTTCAGGCATATTTTTAGACGAAAAAATGAAAATTGATGAACAATTGTACCGTTGCACGTCTTTGGACCGCCGTCGCAGCTCCTTACTTAAGCAGAAGCTTTAAAAAAATAAACTTGTAAATTACTCGTAGTAATCGAGAGCCGAGCCGCAACTGAATTGCTCAAAATTGCTCAACATGTATAGTTTTCTAAGCTGTAAACGGAAATGTAAAACGATTTCGGAAATATAAATAAATGTTTTTGTAAAGCGCTAATAATAACACGTCGCCAGCAAATTATCAAAAGCAACTTAAGTCAAATTTACTTAAGAAAAGCGCTACTGTGCTCGCACTATAAAAAACTGCGCGATAATAAAAAGAAAGAAAACCTTTTTTCTAGTAAATTCGCTTATGTTCTTGTTTTAGAATAAAATAATAGTTAAAAATCTTAAAAATGAAATATGTACTATTTATCGGGCGTTTTTCTATAGGAATTTAGTGGCTTTTGTTTTAATGTTTAAACTGTAGTGTTTAAAACAACATTTTTCGGCGAATTAACTAGTCAGCTGATCTGATCTGCTGACCGCTTACTGAAGTGCTATGCGTAAGGACGGTAGCTACTTTTTCTTGTTTAGTAGAAACTTATTACCAACAAATTAGATTCAGAATTTAATAGACAAACTGTGAGTCTGCGTTATATTGGATCACATATTATCTTTTCACATAACAGGCGCGGATCCAGGAATTTCTTGAGGGGGGGCCAACTTTTTTCATACTGCCTCGAGTAGGAACCCACCCCAAGGCCCAAGCCCTTTCTTTACTTAGAAGGGGGCCAAAGGCCAAGAGCAGAATTTTTTTCGAGGCAGCTGAGGGGGGCCATGGCCCCCTTGGCCCCCCCCCGAGGATCCGCCACTGTCACAATTTCTATCTAATATTTGAGATCTAGGATTAGGAATAGTCATGTAATGAAAAATTGGCTGAAATAACCGTATGATAAATATGATAAATAGTCATGTTTATACCTCATTCGCAGATCTTATTCTAGTTTAATAAAGCTTTTGATTATCAAACTTCTATGAGCTAATTTGCCTTTTAAGTATTATTGACTTTATACTTAATCTTAAGTTTCATAATAAATTAAAACAATAAGTTTCATCAAATTGATCTAAAATAGGCCACTTTAATATTATAATGTTAGAAATAATTCCAATTTGATATCTCTCTTTTTGAAATTAAATCAGTGTTATATTATATATGCAAGAAATATTTAGGATTAAATAATGAAACGAAAAATTATATGGGTTTTCCCAGATTATCGTTTCCTTCTGCCAACAGTTCAGGAAGACAACAAACAATGGACTTCGATGGTAACTTTCTCTGTGTGATCTCTAGAGTCACATTCTTAAACTTCAGGCGAGGATCTTTCCTCTTCAATCAGTATATTTTATAAGCTAGCACACTGTACGCAAGCAACGAGGAATAGGAACAGTAGGGAGAGAGGGTGGGATTTCGAGGCCCAATAGGCAGTGTCGGTCAGAGGTTGTGCATGCATCACGCGAGGGTCGCATGGCTGGGCTTCTTGCTCGCCGATCATCAGGACTATTTTTAGGCATGCAGATCTTGTGCATCTGGGGAGTTGCTGCCAAGGCTGGATGCTTGTTCACGCATCACACGCGTGTCAGCTGGTTTCTCCCATCCTCTTGCTAACGGCGCCTTTGTTTCACTTCAATAACTATACATATAAATATCATAAATAGATAATAGTATTGATAATATTATATAGAATTGCTTGTTAATAAAGTTATGAAGTTATAAAATAATATTTATATAATTTGCTTATCTATATTATCCTATATTATAATATTGATCTGAGATTTATATCATAGAATAGCATATTTTATGCTCTTTATTGATTTTTTAGTTGGGTTTAAAGATTATCAATACTTTTAATAAACTTATCTATAAAAAAAGCTCTAATTCTGATATTTTGTATTGTATTTAGCATAGAATATATATTATTTATTAGTCTTGATCACCATGATTAATTTCAGTGAATTTAAATAAACTGACAGCATGCCTTTTGTTGGACTTGACTGGCGCTCACCAGGAGATCAGTGGATAAAGACTGATACTGGCAACTGGGAACAAATGCGCCTGTGGCGAATCAAAATGTTTGACCATCTCAATGAAAGCACAATGCGAAGGTTTGTTTTTGAAATAGAATTCTATCAGTAAATTAGCTGCTTGTAAATCTCCACCGCTAATTGGCCAACCCGGTCTCCATCACCGCCAGGATGATTCGCAACTCTTTGTCAGCGAGCAGTGACTCGGCCAGCAGCCGCTGCCAGGCCGGCGAGTCCCACCAGTCCATTCGGCAGCCGCACGCGTTTGTCAAGCGAAATACAACGCGAGAGGTTCTTACAGATTAGGACTTTTGTTGCTTGATTGGCTGTCTTCTAGAAGCATTCATTTTGTTAATTGTTATTAAAATTTGCAGAGCCTGGTGACAACTAGCATTAGCGATGTCTTCGCCCGCCTGGATATGGACGGCGGGCTCAAGGATCTGCGCAGATTCCGCTACATCACTAAGGTGGGACATCTCGTCTGCTGTCCATTACTGTCACTCAATTTTGCCTGCTAACGCTGGAAGATTGTATGTAAACAACACCCACCCCTTCCTCCACCGCACACTGGCAGATTGTAAACAACACCCATCCCTTCCCCCACCGCACACTGGCAGATTGTAAACAACACCCACCCCTTCCTCCACCGCACACTGGCAGATTGTAAACAACACCCATCCCTTCCCCCACCGCACACTGGCAGATTGTAAAAAACACCCACCCCTTCCCGCACCGCACACTGGCAGATTGTAAACAACATCCACCCTTTCCCCACCGCACACTGGCAGATTGTAAAAAACACCCACCCCTTCCCCCACCGCACACTGGCAGATTGTAAAAAACACCCACCCCTTCCCCCACCGCACACTGGCAGATTGTAAACAACACCCACCCCTTCCCCCACTGCACACTGGCAGATTGTACACAACACCCAACCCTTCTCCCACAGATTGTAAACAACACCCACCCCTTCCCCCACCGCACACTTGCAGATTGTAAAAAACACCCACCCCTTCCCCCACCGCACACTGGCAGATTGTAAACAACACCCACCCCTTCCCCCACTGCACACTGGCAGATTGTACACAACACCAAACCCTTCTCCCACAGATTGTAAACAACACCCACCCCTTCCCCCACCGCACACTGGCAGATTGTAAAAAACACCCACCCCTTCCCCCACCGCACACTGGCAGATTGTAAACAACACCCACCCCTTCCCCACCGCACACTGGCAGATTGTCTCTCTGCTGATCGCAAACCGGCTACACCAGGTGTCCGGACGGGCGCAACTGCTGCTGGTCCAGCTGGCCAAACAGGCAGCTGAGCAGGCTCTGGCCAGCAAGATGTACATTGGTGTTGCCAGGTACGAGAGGCGCTATTTATATTCACTGTCCAACTCGCTTTAATAAGGTCGTGTTGAAAGGGGTAAGGCAAGACCATGTAGCGCGCTTAGCACTGGAAGTTAAGCAATATTGGCCGGGGTTAGTACGGATATAAACATTCTGCATGAATGCACAAGCAGTATCTGTAATTACAACGGGTCAGGTGTATGCATTGATCTATTGTGGGTACATTAAATCCAATTGAATTTTGCAGGCAGCTCGTGGAGGGCCTTCGCCGGTCGCTTGACGAGCACCGCTACGAGCACATCGGCAGCGAGGAGCTCTGGCGACGGCACCGAGAAGCCCTGGAGGAGATGCAGCAGTTGCTGGTAAGGTTCTAAAATTTTCGTTTCTAATTTAATATTTGCACTTTTGCTGTATTATTCTATCTTCGCCTCACTCAGTTTCACTGCATATTACTTCCAATTTTGCTCCTTTGTTTGTCGCTCCCACTCTGACTCCCGGATTGGCACCCCTTCCCTCAATGTCACTCTCTTTCACTTTCACTCTCTTCCTCAGTGTCACTCTTTCACAATACTCTCGTCCACAATATCACTCTCTTCGTCAATGTCACTCACTCTCTTCCACAATGTCACTCTCTTCCAAAATGTCACTCTCTTCCACAATGTCACTCTCTTCCACAATGTCACTTTATCTTAACTTCACTCGCACCTTTCACTCGAATTTCAACTCTCTCACTGTCCCTGACTCCTTCATCAATGCTCAAACTCCTCTAAGCGGTGCTAAATTGCATCTCGCTCCCTCTCACTGCAGCAGGCCGGGACAGACGGCTCGTCGAGCGTTGCATCAGCAGCCACAGCTGCCACAGCCCTGGACTCCGAGCTGGACCCCGACGCTGCCGGCGCGTCGCCGTTTGCCGCCAATCCGTTCGCCTCGATGCCGGCTGACTGCATCCGGCAGGTGCTGCGCCGTCTGGAAGATCCGGCCGACATCGAGCGGCTGGCTGGACTCGACCGCCGCCTGGCCGACCTGGCCAGCGAAGATCATCTGTGGAAGCGGCTGGTGCTGTTCCACTTCGCTGGCGGCTTCGGCGGCGGGATTGGCGGCACAGGCGCTGCCGCAGGCCGCTCTGTGTCGGCTGGTCCGGCGGTCACCTCAGTTGACGACTGCAACTGGCCGAGTGTGTACAGGCGCCTGTTCAGACGGTACGGCGACTCGCAGCAGTTCTATCCGGTCAGCCTGCATCTGTGCCCCCGCTGCTCTTGTCTGTTCTGGCCGGTGAGCTCATTTTGGGGGGGGGGGTTGCGGTTACTTGTGTTTAGGGGCGCCGCAGCTATACTACTCAGCTACTCAAAAGCCATCAAATATTTGAGTTGGCAAAGGTTTGTCTGAGAATCTATACAATGTACGAGAAATATTTAGAGGTGCGCATCTAATAGGTTACCCGCATTGATCCCCCGTGCCAGAACCTCGGCCATCCGTGCAACGTAGTCAGCTGCAACTCGGCTGACAGTCAGCAGGAGCAACAGCAGCAGCAGCAGGATCTTCAGGCTGGCGAGGCCACCGAGACCAAGCCGCCAAAGCTAATCAGTCCGGAAGACTTTGTACGCTTCTTCTCCTAGAAGAAAAACTGTTTGTTCTACAGTGTTTTTTGACAAGTTTTTGCACTTTTAGGTGTTTTTCTGCTTCTGTACGCCGCTGCTGTCGTTTACTGTGAGGGAGACATGGTGATACTGAGAGGGAGACATGGTGATACTGAGAGGGAGACATGGTGATACTGAGAGGGAGACATGGTGATACTGAGAGGGAGGCATGGTGATACTGAGAGGGAGACATGGTGATACTGAGAGGGAGACATGGTGATACTCAGAGGGAGACATGGTGATACTGAGATGGAGACATGGTGATACTGAGAGGGAGACATGGTGATACTGTGAGGGAGACATGGTGATACTGAGAGGGAGACATGGTGATACTCAGAGGGAGACATGGTGATACTCAGAGGGAGACATGGTGATACTGAGAGGGAGACATGGTGATACTCAGAGGGAGACATGGTGATACTGAGAGGGAGACATGGTGATACTCAGAGGGAGACATGGTGATACTGAGAGGGAGACATGGTGATACTGAGAGGGAGACATGGTGATACTCAGAGGGAGACATGGTGATACTGAGAGGGAGACATGGTGATACTCAGAGGGAGACATGGTGATACTGAGAGGGAGACATGGTGATACTGAGAGGGAGCCATGGTGATACTGAGAGGGAGACATGGTGATACTGAGAGGGAGACATGGTGATACTGAGAGGGAGACATGGTGATACTGTGAGGGAGACATGGTGATACTGAGAGGGAGACATGGTGATACTGAGAGGGAGACATGGTGATACTGAGAGGGAGACATGGTGATACTGAGAGGGAGACATGGTGATACTGAGAGGGAGACATGGTGATACTGAGAGGGAGGCATGGTGATACTGAGAGGGAGACATGGTGATACTGAGAGGGAGACATGGTGATACTGAGAGGGAGGCATGGTGATACTGAGAGGGAGACATGGTGATATTTCGGGTGGGTTGATGTAGTAGTGAGAGATCCATTAAGGCTTTTTCGCAGAACCAGGATCTTTTTACTCTGCAGAGCGACCTGACAATCTGAAAAATTACTGTACTAACTGCATGTCCACCGTTTAAACTAGATTCTTACCTTAAACTAACCTAGTGACGTAGTCTATCCCTGATTTGGATTGGGTGGCACCGTGGCATCGATATGGTAATTTAAAACCCGCTTGTTTTTTCACTGTTGTTGATGAATCTTGTCAATAGTCACACCATCTGCATTTCCTCTCGAGATATTTAATCGTCACAAAAGCATTCATTACTCGATAGATTAGAAGTTTATTTACGAGCATATTTATTAATAAGCTACTCTACATGTAGCTACATATAGCTGTGCAAATTCTTACTTTTTTCAGGTTTATTTATAACATTTTTAATAACAGTAAAAATAATTACTGCTAAGCGCCTTGTTCAAAGCTTCATTTGTGATATATTGTTGTACTGTTAAAATGCTGAACCATTTAAACATCTTAGTCATTTGATTTTTTTCTTTTTTTACAGTCTAATCCAATTTAAGCACTTGTTATATACAGTATATTATAGTTTCACTAAATCTATTATTTGAGTGTTAATAGCATTTATTTTTTTGCGCGTGGGATAGAAAAGTTAGGGGTGAGAGACTGAGTGAGGGACTGGCTTTAAAATCGATAAACAACCACCCCACTCCGAAAATGCGCTATAAAAAGTGATAAGCTGATCCATTAGCACCAGCGGGAAAAGGAAAGTTAGGGGTAAGAGACTAAGTGAGGGACTGGCTTTAAGTCGATAAACAACCAACTCCATAGAGTCCAAACGTCTCTTACAGACGCTATGCCTATAGTAGGCTTAAGAGCTGGATAAAATAAAAAAACGCCTAATCCACGCGTTGAGAATTAATACAATTAACACCACTTCTTCTAAAGCGGACAGACACCAGATGATGTATTTCCATCACGAGCTAATATAATAAGATTATCGTAGCTAATCTAGTCTGTTTAGCAGGTTTTTTGCAGAGCTTCACGATCACGATGACTGACTGACTGAGCTTTTGCTGTTCCCTTCCGTTATTCATTGGGATCAAATATCACGACTCGTTTCTGTGATGCCTCTCTGAAATATTGACTTTAAAAGAATCTCTGTAAATTGTCTCGCATATCGATGTCATCTGTCATTCGCAGTGTTTTTTAATCCTTTGAAAATCATAAATTTCTTATTCAGATACGAGCTGTAAATATACACGAAATGCCAACCAGACGGCACCTAAATATTTCCTCGTACCATTTTTAACCGCTAGAGTGATACAAAAATTGACAGAAAATGTTCAAATCTTATTGAAAACAAGTTTTCAGTTTTAGCGACTGTGTGCGAAACCTTAGTTTCTTCGCCTCATGAATTGATCAAGTTTAATTTTTTGGCAACTGACACAGGATATTTAGTGTAGCATTAGCAGTTCATCAATAATTAATAACAAAATCTTTGAATTAATGATATGGATTTGCCTAAAAGGGAACAATATTAAGCAAATCAAGGGCTTGGCAAACGACTAGTGAAAGAAGCAAATTTGAAGCCAATCTAGTCTAAAACTAGGCTTAAAGAGAAACAAAACAGAGTACTCCACTAATAGGGAAATCCCACCGGATAAAGGTGAGCACGAGTGGGCCACAAAATTCGAATTAAATCTTTATCTAGCCAAAAACTTGACAATGCCACATTCTTAAAAGAAACAAAGAACATGTCCAATATAGCTTTACTATAGCTTGTAAAAGCAAACTCAATCTGAGATTTTGACCTAAGGGCTAAGGCTTGATATCAAACTGTTTAGTCGGTTAAAACAAAAACACCAACTATTAATTAACCTAATATACCAGAAATTCATATGCATAAAAATTGTAATTTGTTTATCTCTAACATGGATTATGGGCGATTCTGTGAGTGGATTATGGGCGATTCCGTGAGTGGATTATGGACGATTGTGAGAGTGGATTATGGACGATTGTGAGAGTGGATTATTGGCGATTCTGTGAGTGGATTATGGGGGATTGTGAGGGTGGATTATGGGGGATTATGAGAGTGGATTATGGGGGATTGTTGAGAGTGGAATATGGGGGATTGTGAGGGTGGATTATGGGGGATTGTGAGGGTGGATTATGGGGGATTGTGAGGGTGGATTATGGGGGATTGTGAGGGTGGATTATGGGGGATTGTGAGTGGAATATGGGGGATTGTGAGGGTGGATTATGGGGGATTATGAGAGTGGATTATGGGTGATTGTTGAGAGTGGAATATGAGGGATTGTGAGGGTGGATTATGGGGGATTATGAGAGTGGATAATGGGCGATTGTGAGTGGATTATGTATGATTCTGCTTTTGGTTTAGGCGCAAAAGGAAGTTCTACAGAATCTCAAAACTGGTCAAAGTGCACATAGCAGACATGATACAGAAACTGACTGGAATCTCCGCATTACCAAGTTGCTTAGACAGCCCGGAACGGCTGCAGCTGAGCCAGCAGGCCCGCAGCAGCCTCGATGGCGGATTCTGGCAGACGAGGCAGCAGCCACCGGCAAACGGGCTGTAGCCGGGCTCGCGCGGAGCCTTCGGGCGCGTCGCCGATGGGATGGGCAGCCAGTTCAACGCAGGCCATGGGCAGGCCGACGAGAGCCAGCGCCAGCAGAGTCAGCGCCAGGACAGTCAGCAACAGCCGGACGAAGCCCGAGCAGCAGCGGCCGCGACTTCCGCCCGAGGCAGACGCTCGGGACTGCTCAGCGTCCTCTTCGCTGTCGTCGCCGTCATCGCCTGGATGGCGGCCTTTGCCATCATCGGCTTGGTTTTGCCGCCGCTGCTGCTGCTGCTGTTGCTGCTCCCGACGGCGTTGCTTTTTTGCTTCGCGACGTTCGGTGCGTTCGGCCGCTTCACGCGCCTGTTGCTTGGCAGCCTCGGCGCGCTCCTCGGCCAGGCGCGCCTGCAGACAGCGGGCAGGGAAAATAATTGAGAAATTGGAGGCATTAGTGTCAGGATTAATTAAACTGGTGTATTATGATAACTAAAGACTATGATAAGAGTATGAGAATGAGAAAGTATGAGAATGGGAGTCTATGGCATGAGAATGGGAGGCTATGGCATGAGAATGGGAGTCTATGGCATGAGAATGGGAGGCTATGGCATGAGAATGGTAGGCTATGGCATGAGAATAAGAGGCTATGGCATGAGAATGGTAGGCTATGGCATGAGAATGGGAGGCTATGGCATGAGAATGGGAGACTATGGCATGAGAATGGGAGGATACCAGGTCAAGGAAAAAGGCCCATCTGACCAATCAGTTCTCACCTGCCGCTCCCGCTCCAGCCCGGAGGCCACCTGGCGCATATGGGCGACAACATTGGTTGCGCACCTGCGACAGCCGCGCTCGTCCAGGCAGTCACCGGCGGCCCTGGCCAGCCCAGGCTCCAGGCTGTCGTTGTCCTTCAGGTCAAGCCAGCGGAGCCGGTCCAGATGCGCGAAGCTGGGCGGCAGCAGCCGGAGCTGATTGCCGCGCAGATCGAGGTGCTGCAGAGAGCGCAGCCGGCCAAAGGAAGCCGGCAGATGGGTCAGGCGATTCTTGCTCAAGTCCAGGCGGATCACCTGATCGGCCAGGTCGCCAAAGTCTTCCTGCGCAGGAGCAGGAATGGAGTTCGGGATTCAACACTGAAGATTGTGCACAAACTCAACATACAACCAAGGACTGCTCAAGTAGAAAGACGGGAAATTGTGTTTCTTGGAAAATGATTCCAATGCACTTACAGGAAGCTGCTCAAGATTGTTGCAACTGAGGTCTATTGTATCCACCTTTGAGAGTGCCTTCTGAAATTGTGGAATTATAGCCTATGGAATTTGGGTGATTATCTTTCATATCTAATGTCTAATTATGTCCAATAAACAAACTTCAGTAAAGTCATAATATTTTTTTTAAATTAGGAATAATTACCTACTTCTGTCAGTATAAAAAACAAAAGTTAAAAAGTAGCAATTTTATAATTATGGTTTTCTATTGTACATTCAAAATGGATGTATGGTAAGTTTATCATGTATTGGTGCATATCTATTGAAACATTTTTGGCATTGGTACATCATCCAAGGTCAATTGATAGAATAAGGTGTGTTCACAAAACAAATTTATATATTCTAAACTTTTTGTTTTTATTTTTTAGTATTCAAGTTACAATTCATATGCCTAGATTTAAACATATATGCATCATATTTAAAGAAAACTTGTTGCTTTTATTTTGCGTGGCATGCATGCAGTTAGCATAATGTCTAGACTAGACTTTAGGCCTTATATTGCAAAATGAGGCCTATGGATACAAGACACAATGCTGCTTTTTGGCATGTAGTTTAAGTAGAATTTTTTAGCATAGACCACAGAATATACAATTCAATGTTAATTCTAATTCAATGTTATCAAAAAATACACGTGCAAGCAGCACAAGCTAATCGAAAAGTCTTTTACGCTTATCCTTATCTCTTTACATTGACTTTTAATACATATAGCCTAGGGCGCTTAGCTTAATCTACGTCAATTTAATTGCACTACTTTTCGCCACCTCATCATTAGTAGTCTATGAACATTTTATTCCAATAACTAGTTTAAGCGCTGATTCACCATTCTGTGTATATTCTGTGGCATAGACTGGCATATATTATTTTTTATTTTAAGTTATTTTCTAATGCATAATGATACATGTGCAACCTTAGGAATCACTTGGTCATTTCTATTGGCAACACACATACATGTAAGTTGCTATTGGCAGAGAGCAGTCATGTGACTACTATTCTATCCAATAGTGACTTACATGTGTTTGTTGCCAATAGAAATGGCTGGGTAAATCCCTAGGTTGCACTCAAGCATGTGCATAATCAAATGACTATAGGCATTATAGGCATATAATATAATTTAAAGGTAGCAAGTTGATTAGTCATAACTAGTCAATTCACCAGAAAAGATTTTCATTTAAAAATGATAATCATTTATAATAGTCTTATTTTGTAAATCAATGGTTCTATGTACGAGCGTATGCAACATGGTCAACAAGACTCTGCTAGCCTCCTAAAGTGTTGGATAATATGCTGAAAGTAGCTATGTAGTAGCTAAGCTAATATGCTAAGCTAAGCTAATATGCTAATATGTAGATCATATTAATATGCACGAGGCAGCCATTGTAAAATACAGAAATGAACAAAGTCAAAGTGTTTAAAATATGTTGAATATTAAAATGGGTTTAAAAGTTTTATGAATGAATATTTAAACTGGTAGATGTCAATTACTAATGAGTATTGGACTATCAACTTAGGACATAACATTTTGATAAATCAACTTTTGGCATATTGTCTGAGATTCTAATTTAGATAGGGCTACACTATACTTATAGCTATACTTATATTAAACCAGATAGGCTTTAGGCTAAGCTTAAAAATCAATCAATATGATAAGTTAACAAAAACTTTACAATCATTATTTTAATTTATTTTGTCATCTAAGGTTTTCTATGCAATAGCTTGTTTATTTACTAGTACTAAACTAGCAATCAGTGGCCCCTATTGGGAAGCCAAAAAATGCAATACAAGTTTTTTAATAAACTACATGTAGCATCTCTTTGCAATGTACCTCAGCAGTCCCTTGTAAGCCTTGACATGTCAGCAATTCCCCCCACAAGCCTTAACATATCAACTTCCCCCTTGACATCTCAGCAATTCCTTCCATAAGCTTTGAAATCTTAAAAAATCTGTCAACCTTCTAACCCTAACCCAAACCTAACCCTAACCCTAAAGCATTGACAGTTTAGTAATTCTCCCAAGAGTTATTATCACAGAATATATACAGAATGGCAAATCCCACATTTTGAGAAAATTTCTTGCACAAGAATGATATACTATACTGGCTACTCTTTTAGTCTTGTGAAGAAAAACTAAGTTGGCTGAATGGTACTTTACCAATTCTTTGCCATTTATTGCAGGCTTGTCCCACAGAATATAGGAAGGCTTGATAGAACCAACCCACCCTCTCTAAACTATGCTATTTTTAGAAACATAACCTTAAGGCTGGCCTTGCCTTCTGCTACCTCTGTGCTCTAAGTTAGTGCCATGGACAGCATGCCTTGGATGTTTTAGCATGAGCTTGTGGCATGAAAGCATGCAGGTCAAATGCATTATTGATTGTGCTAGCCTGTCTTTGCTATATTGCATTCTCTATGGCCTAAGCTGGTGCTGCTGAAGCTAGGTTTGGCTTCAAAAGTGCTAATTCAAAAGTTTGAATATGCAGCTTATTGTGATACTGTTTTGCTACCTGAGCAATCCCTTATGAGTCTTGACATCTCAGCTATTCCCCTCGCAAGTCTTGACATCTTAGCTATTCCCCTTTTTTTACATGATGCTTCTTCTATCAGCACCCCCCGTGGCAAGCCAACAAAGAATGTAATAAAAAATTGAGAAAACTACATATAGTTTCTGGCTTTTGCCTTGACATCTCAGAAATCCCCCATAATCTTTTACATCTCAGTTATTCTCTATGAGCCTTGATATCATAGTAATTTTCCTCAAGAGTCATAGTACAGTTTTATGTGATGCTTCTTTTATTTTTGACATTTAACAGAAACTACAAAGGTGCCAAGGTCAGGATTGTGTACCACTGTACGCCGGAATGAAAATTGCTTCCGTAGCTCATGCATGCCAATGTATGCCAACGAAATTTTTATCGCATACAAAAATATGCCAAAATAAAGATGACAAATTACAACTAATATTAAAAGCTAGCAAAATTTTAACATTCAAACAACCTGTGTTAAACCTGAAAATCTTTTTACTAAACTGTAGACAATTAGTTCATTTTAACTATTTTTGTTTTACTTTTACTTTCTTGGAAAGGTTAAACCCAGTTTTTTTTATTTAGTTTTCTGTTTTTTTTGTAAAGGGCCAGCCAAATTTTTTCTGATCAAAATTTAGCTAAATGTACATGGAAACAATGCCAAATGCAAACTTAATCATTTTTGTATGCTAATTATGTAGATTGATTGTTGGGACTTAGAACTTTTGGTCCCACCTGCTGGTCTTGGCAATCTCTATACGCCAAGCTGTATGCCAAGAGGGCATGCCAGGCGCCTTTGTATGCCAAGTTGTACACCAATGTGTAATCTAGGTCCCTCTGTATATCGGAAAATTCCAACGTACATATATGGGCATTTCCGCCAAATAGGGACACAAATTGTGTCCGAGTGTGCAAAGAAGAAGAAAAATGTTGAAAACAGGAAATCTAACTAGAATTTGTTATTAAATTTCTTTTTTTATCTTGTAGAAGCACAAGAAATTTTCTGGTAACAATAAAAGTTGCCGATAAAAGTTATACTGATCTAAGAAGACGATTAATACCGTAGGAGAATAAAATTTTATATTGAGGCGTAATTGCTTGCTTATAATAAACTTTCTTTCAGTCAATAATTTTTTAATTGTTTCTTAATGCTTTTAATCAACTTTTTAATTCAGATTTTGTTATTTTTGCGCATAAGTTCATACGATATTTTTTAACTTTGTCAAAATGTTTTTTTTCTGCGTGATATACCGAACGTAAATCTCTAATTTTACTTTTCAGTAACTAGCCGATCACCGTAATTATTCAGAAGTTCCAGTGCAACTTTGCAAGCAGCAAGCAATGCATATGCTTCCACAATCTAGAGAAAGTTTTTCTGAAGCAATATTACAAGTAAATGTGGGGAAAATTGATTTAGTACTATGTAAATTAATATCTACATACTATAGTGCAAAATGTAAATTACATTTTTATTGATAAATAAACAAGAAATTAATGTGAAACTGTTTTATTTTCCAGCTTTTATACTTAATGATAGTCTTGTAAGACTGATTTTGAGAAAAAAAAACTAGAAAAAAAAAAATAAAGGGTACAACATGAAAATACATCTCGTGTAAGTAGTGTGCTTACTACATTTAAATGTTAATATTTAAGGTATTTTGACAGATTAAGGTTCAGCAGACCACTTTTTGTGAAGCTCTGTATGTCGGCAATCCATAAATATATCGTTTTCAGCTAATGAAAAGCACTAAAAAAAATTATTGGGTACAACATGAGTACAATCTTGTGGTTAAGATGTCACATCGAAAAAAATTAATGTCTTAGAAAAATGTATTAAGCAAATTCTATTGCTAAAAAATATACTGATACATCATCGCAAAGATGTTTTCCTTCATTTAAGCTAAAAAACGTGTAGATTGAAAGCCTTATGAGTAAATGAGAGGGTACAACATGAGTACAAACGATACAAAAACTTACCGTTTATAATTTTTGGTATAGCAAGAAAACTGACAAAAATCAATGATTTCTTGCAGGTGTTGTGACGAAAAGGAATGATTTTAACAAAGTTTAATGTGTTTTTTTCATGAAACAAAGAGAATTACTATCAACAATGTTTTTTTCGCTCTTTTATTCAATGTTGAAGTTAAAAATTGTGTGTTTGGACATCCAAAAAAGTGGCGTCTACGTAAGTTTAAAATGGTTTATTCAACATTAATTTTGCGATTAACAATCTTTAAATAGCTTTAAATTGAGCAAAAGTGGTTGTATTTTTCAGTTTAAGTCCTTGTTTGACTTCAATTAGCTGGCTTAAGCTACAATTCATCATTTTCTGTTTGTTGAAGTGTAATTTTCCGATAGTGCCTAATTGGCGGAAATGCCCATATACTATCCGGAGTCTAGCAAAGGTGGATATTCCTGGACTTCAAAGACTTCTAACTTGTATCTTGATTAATATGTTGTTATATTAGTGTATGTCTTATACACCAAAGACCAAATTATGCCAAAGTAAATACACATTATAACTACTTTGCTTGCACTAGTATATAACAAAATATTAATCAGGATACAAGAAAAGGTCTTAAAATCTAGAATATTCATCACTAAACAAATATATACTTGTGTTAGCAATTTAACTGGACAAAAAGCAAAAAGGCTATTTGTCCAGTCACTCAACAAAAAATAACTGCTAAAATTATTAATTAGTAATTCTCTATTTATTAAGCTAAAACTAAAAGTGTCATTTCAATGAGTGTTTCATTGACATAATTTCATTTAGGATACATAAAATAAGTTTGATTTTTAGAACCTATCAAATAAATTTATGTACTTAGATTATCCCAAGTCAAAGACAAGTCAATTAGGCCTAGTCAAAGGACAAGGTTCATTATTGTCTGCCTAGATAAGCCAGTCCACACATTATCTGAAGTTAGCAACCATTTAAAAAGCATACAGGAACTTTTAAAAATTATTCAAAACAATGCACACGTTGCAACTTACAATTTCCTTGACACTGACTTCGGCTAGATTTGACATGCTCAAATCCAATTCACGACCATCGACGTGCTTCTTGTACATTTTAGATTTTTTTTGTTCACTGTTGTTATCTAAGCTAAAGAATTTTTTAAGTCAAAAGATTTAGAGTGTTCAGTTTGCTTGAAACTTACAATTTACACACACAAACTAACAATAGAGACAGCTGGTTCATGGCCAAAATCTACTATATATAAAGATTTTTGCTTGCGTGCTAAAAAACTAAAAGCGTTCTCAAAGTTCGTTATTTACGAAAATTAAATAACTAAATTTAATATACTTAAATGAGGAGACTAGTAATTACACTTCTGACAAAACTATATTAATTTTAGTGTAGGAAATGGTATGGTTGAGCTAAGCTAAAAATCCGAAAGTCGGGAGGTA
This sequence comes from Macrostomum lignano, assembly GCA_002269645.1. NCBI lineage: Eukaryota > Metazoa > Platyhelminthes > Macrostomidae > Macrostomum > Macrostomum lignano. The sequence continues at coordinate 237,156 of NIVC01000037.1, read as the reverse complement.
AAGCAATGGTTTCTATCGCTAAGTAAATTTTTAACTGCTAGACTATTTGCATCACTAGAAATAATTACATTACGCATGTATTAATGGAAGTGCACAGCTACTGTATATGCAGATAACAAACTTTTCCCAACTTCTAGCCATTTTGCTTGGTTATATATATATTACTTTATATATAGATATAGATTGCCCAAGGACGACTTAAGTAGAAGGACGGGAAACCTCTTGAAGGCAGGTTTTCTCGAAAAAATACACAAACGAAGTTTTCATTTTTCAGCACAAAAATTGTTATTGCTTTTTATAGAAGGCAGATCCAGTGTTCATCTTTAGATTTATGGATATCGATAAAGCAATAAGAAAGGCAATAAATAACCTATGTAGAATATAGACTATACTGTGCTATATTCAGTAATAATGTTGACCCAAGTTTGGTTCACACAAATCATGTCATGACATGACTCAACAACATATCAAAAGATGAACACTGGATCGGCCTGCAACCAAAAGCAATAACAATTTTTGTGCTGAAAAATGAAAACTTCCAATCTGCGTAGTTTATTTTTTCGGAAAAACCTGACTTCAAAAATTTTCCAAGAAACGAGGTTTCCCGTCTTCTACTTAAGTCGTCCTTGAGATTGCCACGTGTATACTAAACGCTGGCAGCGATTGTAAGTTGAGCACAATAAAGGCTCTTAATTCGAGTAAACATCAGGCAATTGTATTGTAGCTCTTCAGTTCTTGGTTTGAAGCAGAGCCCAAAGTGACCATTGCAGTACATGTATATGTACAGCCAGTAAGCTAGCTAACCTATTGCATTTATGTGGAAATGTTCTCTCAAGTTAAATACACACTAACACTGAAAGCCCATAATGAAAAGCTATACATGTACTCAACGAGGTCATAAAACGTTAAAACTGGAAACCTGCGTAAGACTTAGAATATTAAATAAAAATACAAATAAATCGCACACAAAGTGCATTGCATTCTTCACCAGAAAGCGAATCAAGCTAAAAATCAGCGCTGTATATTATTCGTACAAGATCGCATATTGATACTGTAAATACGATTTATAAATAGAAGCAAAAAACGTCTGCACCTAAACGAATTAGCCGAACGCCTGGTGGAATTTAAATATTATAATTCATCCTTTATAATAAATAGGTATTAACACCACTTGAATTATTCGCATATTACGTTGTAGTAATACATTTTTTAGTATAGCGGATCTGTCTATTAACCGAATTGATAAGACAGGTACATGAGCAATAGTGCATATTTAAGAAAACACCCGCTGGTAGGCGACGTGAAGGAGAATATACACAAAGCTTGTACAACCGAAAATTACAGCGACGCATTATTTTATACTCTTAAAAATCTAAACATTAGTAGAGTACGAGCAATGCGGTGCACGAAGCTTGATGTGATAAAAATAATTTTATGCGAGTTAATAAATAAATATTGCCGGTTAAGGCACGGGCATGCAACAATTATTATATCTGATTGATAGCAATTCGACTGCAGTCAATCCTATCATTGGATCGCACATCCTGCACACGCTAAACAGTAACAAATATATCGATTTTTAATTGACAGAAGTGCAAGCAGATAAATGTGTACTCTCACGAGTAGATGGACTAATTAAACCAAATCGAAAATATACACTTGAAATTCTATAAATATGGCATTCTAATCAGCTGCACCATCTCCATAAAAATAACAGGTAAATATTACAATATTAACCCAAATCAGCAAAAACGACACAAAACAATTACTAAAAGCAGCCAATCTACACTGAAACTGAAATTCTACAAAAAGCTCAGATTCTGTACACAAAGCAGGTAGCTACACTACTATATGTACTATATGATGCGCTCGCGCACACAGCAGAAACAGAGATAGGCCTCCAGGAGAGACGAGGACAAACAATCTAAAGATTAAACAAAAATCATAGTTAAACAAATCATCTTCAAGAATGCGAGGATATCATAATAATTATGACTAATAATATGATAAAAATAGAAATAAACTCGCAAATTGCTGCATAAAAGCATAAATTTACAATAAATAAATAAATCCTGTCTGCGCATAGAACAGAGAGATAAGCGAGTGAGTATTAGCTAGTGGAACTGCAATCCACAGCATAAGGAAATACGCGCTAAATCTTCGAGCAATGCTTGAGGATTGAGGACAAAAAACATCTGGTCTAGTTAAGACAGACAAAAAGTTCCTTCGTCACCGAGACGAATTACAATCGGAGTAAGCGGGAAAGATAAACAAATAAACTGTACTCTGCTTTACCAAAGTCTCAATTACAGAGAAGACGCATCTCATGTTAAGACAAGTTGCACTTTTTTTCGTCCTTCAAGTTGCCCATCGATTTCTCAACCTGCAGCAGGCAGCGCTCAAACACGGCGTCTACATTCTGAAACACAATTTAAGGTAAAATGATTGGGTCAGTTCTGGCTTGGAGTCCTGGCTGGCCAGGAAAGACCACTTAGCATCGCAAGGGGCTTTTTCCGTCTAAACAGACTCTTAGTGTCATGGTCATTGAGTCAGTGTGTTAGGTTGGCTAGTTTATGACTCTGGTCATTTTTACTGCTGCTTCAATACTGATTAGATTAATAACAATAACATTGAAATTGATATACACATGTACCATGTATTCTACCCGAACTCGATCGTAGTTTTCGGACTTACAATTCTTCTTAGGTATCGAGTAGTCACTCGTAGTTCGATTAGTTGCATAAAATCAGCGAAGTCTATGATAAAATCAAAGATATGAAAAGCGATCAGTGTACTAGAGAGCATACTCTCTATGACCAACAATACATGTTAACCATAATTACACAGATTATTAATACTGCGCAAAATCGCTTCAATTACTCAACTTGTCCAAAATCCAAGCTCAGTCGGACCCTAGCACCCGTGCCCAACCAAGCAATTCACTAATTAATCACCTGGTTGCATTTGGCCGACGCGAACACAACAGGGCAGCCCCAGTCGCCAGCCAGTTTAGTAACTTCTTCTGCCGAAACCTGGCACTCGTCAGTCAAATCCACCTTGTTGCCAACTAGCACCATTGGCAGGTTCTTGTAGCCGGTGCTTTCAACTAAGTTGTTCCTAGTGACGCGCAGCTGCTCAAGAGACTTTCTGCTAGCCATGGAGAACACTAGTACCCAGCCGTCAACATTGAGCATAGAGCTGGACGAGCCGGGCGAGCCGGACTCCTGTCCAGCTGTGTCAGCAATCTCCAGGTGATAGGATTGGCCTAACAGTGTCACATCTTTGTGCATCTTGTCGTCCAGGGTTGGCATGTAGTCCTCGTAGAATGTGTTTTGGGTGAACCGCATGCTGAGACTGCTCTTGCCTGAGTCAAATGTGAAGGATTTATTTAATAGGTGAGCTTGTGTTCAAAATTAGCTACAAATTTTTGTGCTAAACACCCAATCAAATAGAACAGTGAACAATATTATGCTTATAGTAGCTCTATTATGAAACAATTATTAATGAGCTTTTTACAACTTATAAACCTAAAGATGCTAGTCTCTAAATTCTACATGTGCAACACCCGGCCAACTGGCAAGGAGCCCAACCAAGATAAGTCTTAAAAAATGCCCACCAAAAATAGATGCTGCACTAATTAAATGGCAAGGCACTTAGCCTTAATAAGACAGTCATAGTTACTTCTGCCATTTACCTAAAATTGGGTTGATTTTTGCTTTAGGCTTTATTTTACAGGTAAGTCACATTTTTGGTCAAAAAGTAAGTCACATGACCAGTGTAAATCAGGGGGTTGCGCATGTATGCTTTAAATACACATGTTAAATGTACATAGCATGAAACAAAGAAATTCCAAAATATTATTTTACACTTATCTTCTATGTTTTAATATATATCTTTGTTATAAATTTTAAATATAAAAGAATATTGAATATATGGATTAGTATTTTAGTTGGTATATATTGGTAAATTTTGGCATAAATAACAAAATCACATTTCTACATTTTTGTATACATGACATATTTAGTACCTATTTTCCTAGTTTGCTATTCTGGCATATATATACCACTTTCCTGCATATGGAGTGCACCTTCTTGACTTGGGGCCTAGGCTTCATTCAACTAGTTTAGTAAAAAATATCAATTTAAATTAAATAATATCAACAAAGGATTTTTAGGATAATTATTAACTTACCTATTGTAATTTTTATATACTACTACAATTATAAAGTTATTAAATAAGTTGGACTTTTCTATAAGACTACACTATATGGCTAAACTATAATAATTGAAAACTGTAAAACTAATACTCAATCTATAGTTTGGAAGGTGACATATATGCTGGGATTTCCTGGCACACAACAAGGGTACTTGCCATTTTTAGCATATATGAGTGTATATCCCAATAGGGATCGACCAACAATAATTTTTTTGTGGGTGATTAGAACAAGACCATGCATAAAACTGTGTGTGACCAAGAGTTTTTTATAACATACATTTGAATTTAAACACAGAATAATTACTATTAACACTACTAAGTCTAGTAATTTTTATTTATTTTTACCTTTGTTTTATTATGTTTATTGTTTAACCATATTTTATTATATGGCTTTGTTATATCTATGCTGATTTGTTGCAATTTTGGTTCTATGACTTAAAAAAGTAAGCTTTAATTTACAAAATTCACAAATTGTGATTGGCAAAAGACCATTCATGATCTTTTTGTTGTGATCACAGTTTTTGTTATTGTGACCATGAACACAGTTGATCCCTATCTCCCGATAGAATACAATCCACTTTGGCCACTGTTTGGTAACAGCCACTTCAATAACAAAGCAGATTTATAACTACAATGCACAATGCTATATTCATATTTTCATGGTAATTTACTTTAGCAACTTTTAGTTTAATAATAAACATGTAAACTATTTTATTGCCAAGTATAGTTTAATTTTCTAGTTAAAGTAAATTACATTTTAAATTTATGCATTAAATTTGCAAAAAAAAATTAAAGGCAGCAAAGAACATTACACAATGGTTGAAATTGAAATTTGGAATTAAGTAGTTATAAATGAAGGAAAAAGTCAATTTGGTAAATGAAGTTGCTAACTCAATGATTCTGATTTAGTCAACAGGATGTCTCAGCTTGTATATGATATGCATCTAGTAATTAAAATAAAAATCCATATAGATTAAAACACACATAGTTTTCAATTTGTTTGCAAAATCTTTTTTTAGTATATTAATAAATACATACTGTTAGTATTCTACTGTAGCTATGGCTATGTCTATAGGATCTTATGGCAAATATGGTACAATAGGTACCTATAGCAATTGTGGTTATGCCTATGGTAGATTGCTACTCACACAGTTACAACTATAGAAATATGGTAGTTTTTGTCACATTATGTAGATTCCAATAGCTATAGTTAATTTAAAAAATATTAGAAACAGGTAGAGTAAAACAAAGATACTTTGGTTAACTGTATTATAGACTTTATATATGCGCAACTGCTAACCAACCTGGCTAATCTAGCCATTGTAAATTGTGGTAGACCAGGGTAAGTCACAATTGAGTCATCAAAAATGAAAAAAGCCAAGAACCAAGAAAGAAATAGAGGCAAAAGAAAAGAGAAAGATAAAAGAGTGGTACAAGGAAGTAAAAATGGTGAAGCAAAAGAAAAACAAGTTGCAACAGAAGCAAATTAAGTTGCACAAATAGCTAACTTAATTAGTTGCACAAAAGGGTTAGGTAAGTTTCAAAAAGATTAGGTAAGTTGCAAAATGAGCAACTGAGTCGCAATCAAAGGGAAGTAAGTTGCAATTAGAGGCAATCAGGGGATAATAGGTGCAAGTGTGGCAGGAGAGCAAACCCAGAATAGAAGCCTTCAACCACAGACAAGATCTTTCTTGTCACTATTGGCTAAGAGCAGTCACATGACTACTATTCTGTCCAATAGCAACTTACATGTATGTGTTGCTAATAGAAATGGCCGGGTGAATCCCTAGGTTGCACCCAAGCATGGTTGGCAAATTCTGGCTTGCAAAGCCCTTCTATCTGGCCCTTGCCCCTTGGGTTCTTTGAAACCTTTCCAATTAGCAAGGTTAGTGTCTTTTCAACTCTCTTTTCTTTCTTTCTTTTCTTCTCTACCTACTTTGCCTCCCTTTTCTCTTTCTCCCCTTTTCCCTCCTCTCTCCTCTCCTTTTCCTCTCCTCTTTTCTCCCCTTTTCTCTCTACCTTTTCTCAATGCCCTCTTCTCTCCTTTATCTTTAGCAAAATGTGGGCAAATTATCTTACTTCAAAGGAGAGGGAATAGAAGATTAGAGATGAGCAAACAGAGGAGAGGCGAATGATGCGATGGGAAAAAAGATTAAAGAGAGAAAAGCTGAGCGAGGAGAGAGATCAGAGAGAAGAGGAAATGAGAGGAAAGATGAGAGATATTATGATAGATGAGATCATAAAAAGAGGAGAGAAGAAAGAGGAAAGAAGAGAGAAGTTAAGAAAGGAGAAGTGAGAGTAGATGAGAAAAGAGAGGATAAAGAGGAGAGATAAGATGAGAGTAGAGTGGTGAGAGACAAGAGGAGAGATAAGAATTTAGAGAGGAGAGAGGAAAGATAAGAGAGAAGAAAGGAGGTATGAAGGATAAGAGAAAAAAAGAGGAGATAGATGAAAAGATTGAGGAGAGGAGAGAAGTTGCAAAGGCCTCAAATCTTAATTTAACATGCATTTACTCTTATCTTTGTTTGCATTTTTCCTAACTATTAACAAGTTTTTGTTTTAGCATGACTTTTAGCATGAAATTTAAGAATCTATGCAAATATTGTTCTAGGAATGGGAATTTAATGGTTTCAAAATCTGCAGGTTTTAACAGCTTGTATCTCTATTGGATTTGCATTCTGTATCTGATGAGCCATTTGAATCAGTGCTCTCATCTTCCATGCTAAATTGTCTATCAAGTGAAATTATTCTTGAGCTATAGGTGAATACATAGTGAATTGTATTATATTACATTCACTTCACTTTTACTTTTAGATATTCATGAATCATGACTTATATAGTATACTCATTACACTGTGTTAAGACAATTTACAAATTGAAATTGCCTCATAGGCATCCACTAGATGGCATACTATTATAAAACACAAGTAATTTTCAAGTCAAAGTTACTCCTTCTGTTTACCCAAAAGTATGTATATTTGCTTAGCTATTATTTTAGGCCTATGTCACATTTTTATTGCAAACTAAGTTGCATGGCCAGCATAATTTCAGAGGTTGTGCATATATGATAGACTTAGAAACTTATAGATTATACCTAATAAAGTATAATAAAATACTAGCAAACTTTAACTTTTATTAATGTAAGAAAAATTTAGCATTAATACTTTTAGTAGGCCTAGTGATTGAATATTGTTACTCTTTGTAAAAAAATGAAATATAATCTTACAAAGGCAATCAAGTGTTTGTTTAATTTTTTACCTTAATTTGCAATTGATTAAGCACCACGTTATCTTCTTTGTTCAAAATACTTTTTCCTAGACTTTTGTTAAAACTATCGCTATAGCTATAGAACCTAATGGAATATAACAATATTGTAAAGTAATTTTATATATAAATTGAATCTCCGCACTTTTTATGATGTATCCGGTGTTCTTGAATACTATTGTGTTATTATTTAGTCAATATTTATTCAGTAATGAGTTTCCTATTTCCGCGATACCTATTGTACATACTTACTTTACTACTATTGTTTTATTGTATGCTAATTCCTATTGTATTTCAAACACAAATGCGCTATGTTTTGGTGTTAGGTCTCCTGGGTGCCATAGTAGTTGTAGTTGTAAGGTTGCATAGCCGTTCCAGAGTTCTAGTCAATCGAGTTTTATTTCAATAATAGATCTAGTCATTATTTAGAATATATCTTAATTACTTTGATTACATAGATTGTTTAGATCCAAATATATATGAAATAAATTAGGGCACATTGCACCCACAAGCCAAGAAGGCATTTGTTCATTCATCTGTTATCAGTGCTATCACAAAACGAAATTAAAGTGATTGTTTGAATTGTTGAACCATCAAGAAACTTATTTTACAATATTGGAATCCCAATGGCTATAGAATACAAAGAATTGGAATAAGCTATAGTTTTGCTAATGGCTATGGTATATGGACCTCCTTATGGTGGAACATTATATATTGTTATTTCTTTTTGTTACCAAAATGGCTATTTCTAAAGTGGCTATTACTGAATTGGACTGTTACCAAATGTGAGGGTTCCCCGACAGATATTCCCGACAGATATCTTCTCCTTCGAATGGAAAATTCAAACAAAAAATGAATTTATGTTTTGGGATGCATTACTTACTCTGATGCCGTATTCAGCTTTAAAATTTTGTAGACAAAAATTTTATGTCTTAAAGAAAAAATATTGGTACGAATACAAAGTGTGTCGAAACAAATTTTATCACACATTCCTTACAAAAAAATTCTCACGCCAAAGAACTTATGAAGTAACAGTAGCAATGAATTTTTTGTCAGTTTCTGACACATGTCTCAGCTTTGCAATGACACCTTAGACACATGTCTGACTTTTGAATTTCCCAGGATATCTGCTTCCAAAGTGTGCTTTCCATGAGTCATTCATTATCCGTACCAGGACCAACCAAATCTTTGACTTATTGCTCTGTCTCTATGCTTCAATCATTTGCTCTGAAACTTCTACCACTTCTTGACACATGTCTCAGCAGTCTGCCTCCCGGCTTATCAGAGATAAAACATTAAATAACGTACCCTCTGGCTTTATGCCAATGAAAACATTAATCCCGCATATGGACTTTGTCCGCCGCGACCTTAACAACATCCACATGGATCTGGGCAATGTGGATAGTCAACCTCCCGCCCTCAACATCAGGAGGGGCTTCAAGACCGCCATCCCTAGCCAAGACAATATCCTTGGCAAGACAATATTCCACTGGATGTTGGTGTGAACCGGCGCAGCCAGGGCATTCACTGCTTCACCAATGGCTCGCTGTTCAACAGCCGCACTGGAGCGGGTATTGCCATTTTCCACGAGGGTAAGATGCTTTTCCAGGAAAGTCTGCACCTTGGTGAGAACACCTCAGTTTTCCAAGCTGAAATTTGCGCCATTGAGCAGTGTGCCCAGCAACTGCTTCAGGCAAACATTAATAACTTTGACATTAATTTATACACTGATAGCCAAGCTGCTATTAAGGCCTTAACCACTGAGAATATCTCCGCTGCTACAGTATCTCAATGCCACCGCAGTGTGCAATCTCTCTCAGTCCTTAACAGGATTAGAATTATCTGGACACCTGGTCACAGCAACATCCTGGGCAACGAGCTCGCAGACTCTCTCGCCAAGGAGGGCAGCAACCCAGATGGCAACCATCATCTAATGAGGCTACCCACTCCTACGTTGCAAGTCACCCACCATATCAACAGGTGGCTCCATCAGCAGCACCAGCTCCACTGGATTCCTGGAACAGCTGCACCGAATACAGGCAGAGCCGCTCTGCCATGCCTAACCTAAACAGGAAAGTCTCTGATTATCTGATTTCGCTTAACAGAACCGACCTCAGGGAGATGTGCATGGCCCTAACCGGCCATGGATTCTTCTAGAGGCATATATCGTTGCAAACCAGTTGCCCTCTCACCTGTCCTTTTTGTGGCATAGGAGAGGAGACCGCGGAGCATCACGTCACCTTCTGCCCTTACTTCAACAAGGCACGGCACAAATACCTTGGCCACCCCCAGCAGATGGACGAGCTGACCACCCCAGACAATATCCATGACCTGCGCGCCTTCGTCCGGGACTCCGGCCGGATGAGGGTCACCAATGCCTCCACTGCGAACCTGCCGACTACTGGTAGGGACTAGGCGCACCCCCAGGGTTAATCCTTGTGCTCTTTTACCTTGGGGTTGCAATAGGGGTCTCGTGGCCTATTCGTGGCGCCTGCGCCCCCCGTCAGTAGTAAGTAAGTAAATATATAAGATCTGTATATAACATTGTCAAAATAGAATAAGAAATAAAAATAAAAACAATTTCAAATAGGCCTATATTGATTCATGTCATAAAACAACTTAATTTTTAGCAAACAAAAAGTACCTAAAACATTTCTTTTATAATTATCTTTTCTTAGTAAATGTGGCAAAAGTGCATAATTTTAAGTTTGTTACTTTGCATGAATAATGAATTTATTTTAAAAATGGAGCAAAACCAAAAAATGCACTTTAAAAATGTACAAATTTGGCATCTAAAGTAAAAACATTTTTTGTCCCAATATACAAATGAGGTCCTACTACACTTTTTTTCCTACTAGACCCAACCAACACCTAGCTGGCATACACTAATATACAATCCAAACTAGGCTTATGGTACTTAATAGGTAGCATAAGAATCAGTTTAGGAAAAGCAATAAAGATATGAACCTAGTCATTGTCTTTGACAAAAATTTATAGCCACAGAAAACACTTACCAACAGATCTGCATCCTAAGACAGCAATTCTTCGACTTTTTGATGCCATTTTGTTAGGGCCTAATAAAAGTTGTTGACACTGGACAATACAGTAGGAAACTATTATTAGCCTCTGGCTTAGAAGCAAGCAATCAAGGTTTAACAAAGCCTGGCAAAACAAGGCCCTATGGATATTAGACTGGGCTAAACTTCAAAAGATGAGTCTGTGTAGGGCCTATATAAATTTCAAATGTACTAGCCTACCTAAACCTTAGTGCTTAGGCTTAGGCTTACAATCAGTCTGTAGCAAAAGGTGCAAAACCCACTTAGTTTAAGTCAAACTATTAGGCCAACACAACACAGCGGCTATAAATAACGAATATGCCTATGGAAGATAGTTGAACTGGCTTAGCTTCGCCTACTCTAGCGTTAACCATATATTATGTAATTTAATACTTGGCAGTTGTTGTTATTTGTCCGCCAATAACCGGACGAATAGCCATTTTATTTTTGTCCGGTTAAATCGTTAATACTAGTTATATCTATTTTAAAGTGATGTATATTCTGGATTTTTAACATTTTTACTCGTATCTTAATTAATATTTTGTTATACCAATGAAAGCCAAGCACACGTGTGTGCTCACGCGATATTTCTTGCTGAAAAAATTAACTTGCACGTTGACTGTGATTGAAGCTGCCGAATTGTTCAGTTAGATTTATATTACTCCGGATATTCATATTCGTATGTGTTACAAGAAGTGTACACTGTAGCTTCCTATCTTACGCTTATTAAAAAATCTTCATGTTTTACTGATAGTATAGAAATTAGTTAATAAAAGTTGTCCCATGTGTGTGAGTTGAGATATATTGCTATTAATCAATCGTACATGTATATATAATCTGCTGATAATTGTGCAACATGGAAACAAACATGAAGTAAAGAGTAAACGTACACTCTGTATTTTAGTATAGGAAGAAGATCGAAAAGGGCAGGCAGACGTACATGCACCATGCATGCATGCATGTACATGTATAGAACGATGGAATGTAAGCAGTTACAGATGCATATGTATAGTCTTTGAACTATTGAACATATATCAATGCACAAGTACAATACATAGTACACAATACAAATCATGAAACAATGCAGTGACTATATCTTGTACTTATTTGGCATTTCGCCGTATTAATTTATATGTTTAAAATGATATATAGGGCGTTGCAGTAAAAAATCTAGATACAAAAACGGAGTCTACAAAAAAAGAAATTAATCTGCTCATAATTCTGTTCGTCAAAATGTATATTAAGGTCGCTCCTGCACAAGGCGACCTAGCTCATACTCTTTGTTTCCTGCATAAATTCTGTACTGCCTCTTTTCTTTCCCACAGACCATTTGAAGCTTCTGTCTAGCCCACAGATCCAAAAAATTTGTTATCCTAAAGTTTTAAGATCTGTGTCCAGTCTAGCTGTTCGCTTCGCCTCCTCCTCACGCCTCGCTTCCTCCTCCCTGGCGCAAGACCAGACATCGCCGATGTCGAAAGATGTCGGCGGAGCACACAAAATACTCAGGGCCTTTTCCCGAAGTTGGCAGCACGCTAGATTTTCGAAGGATGCTCCACCAACAGCAGATACATGGTACGTGATGAACCCCATGCCCAGCATGCAAGCTGAAAGTCGTCAGAACGACTGACTCCCTGATGAATCTGCCGCAACATGAGCGGCGATACTACTAGTCGTTTTCTTGACACCTGTAGTCCCAGCTCTCGCTTGGCGCTTCGCAGGAGGAGAGTGGCCGTATAAGCGGCATGCTTTGTAAGATCTGGTGCAGAATTGACCATAAGGACAGGGCAGCTGGCGTCAGAAGCAACGCTGCCGTACGCGCGCAAACGCGTCCCGACTAGGCTGGCCAGGTAGTCGAGCAGGCTGTTCAGCGGACAGGATACAGCAAAGAAGCTCGTTTCCATAAAAATGGTGAACAGATATGCTTGTATTCAGGTACTAGTTAAACTAGTTTAAGTGGCCCCTGCTTGTATTCTTCCACAAGTGCAAGAGAATCCTTCTTCACGTCTTCAGATTCGTGAAGACCATCGGTCTTGTTTTTTTCGCTTTTTTAAGTCACTCGTGTGATTTGGATGTTAAATTTGATGACGACAAGAGCTGCGGGTGTTAAACGCGGATTTAATCAAGTGAAGACTGGAATTCGACGCTGAAAAGCTTCGAGGACTTAAATTATGTAGCTTTTAAGTGCAGTTTTTAACTCTACTCCCAAAGGCTCACAGGGAATGTATTAAGTTATATTTTTAACGTACGAGGATCCATATGCATATGAATATGTGCTCGTACATGTACGGTTGGTCGAATATGCTTGCTTAGAATGGCAGAATGAGAATATATACGAAGCTTAACATTGGAAAGAGCTAGAACCAAGCTAATTGTTATACGAGCCGTATCGGATGTCTTCGCTCGAATTATTTTTAGGAACACGTCAGAAAGACAACAACTATAATAATGCATAAAAGTTGCCTTTGATAATGACCACCAGAGTTATTGTAACTTACGCAACGGGTTTCTATCTTAATTTTTTTAATTGCATGTAACCGTGCATGCTATATTATTGTCAGTATAGTAATGGACCATTTATAGCAAGCGTAGAGCTAGTCCTCTTCTAGGATATACGCCAACAGAATGTACATGTACTTGCTCTTAACCACAGATACTAGATGGGCCACTCAGGCAGTAGCAATAAGAATACATGTGATATTTTGTAAGAATAAAGGCAGCTGAGATAACTTGGATAAGTTTAGAAGCCCAAACTTGGAGACGAAGAATTTCTGTGTGGATTTTGAAGGTATAAGCTGGGGTTAAGAGCCAATTAATAAGCATCGTCTTTAAAAATACATTAAAATGATTCAACTTAACTTACTACTGAACTGAAAGTAGCCGGCACGTAAATGTGCTGAGTAACCCATCTATTTATTCTAGTATCTGTACTTTTAACAGCCGAAAGACCATTTACGAACTGTTGCAAGACCGATGCAGTGTAGAAGAAAGATTAATTTGTTGCCATGCAAAAGGATGGTATCCGTGCCTAGATAATCAGTTCAAGCACTTTTTAAACTAAAGTGATCGGCCTTTCGGCTGTTAAGTCGTAAGAATATCAATAGAGCAGGAAAATTATTGCAATATACTAACATATCATTATGATCTTCAGGAAGCAATTCAGTAATAATCATATAAAAAATAATCCACACGTCAAAAACCATCCACATTGATGCGAGCATCTGCACCGTCTTCTTGCTCTTCTTCGCAGCGACTTCCACGAAGAGTTCGGAGCGACTTGGACATTACGGTGGTTTCCGTCGCCGAGCGAGTCTTGCCGCGACTCTTGCAAGCCTCCAGGCAGATGTTGTGCAGCAGCTCGATCAGCTCGCACAGGGTCAGCATGCTGCAGCCAATGTAGAATCCCAGCAAACCGCCCGTGTCAGCCATCAGTGACGTTAGGGTGTAGGCTGGGACCATTAAAATGCGCGGACTCATCGTGCTTTCGGATCGAATCACCACTTTGAGCATGCTCTCGGATAGGTAGGCCCGAAACAGACCCTCCAGGTGAGTTGATTCGTTTTCTAGCGGTTGAGCGGTTCAAATAACTTTGATTAATTTTGTTTTCCTATACCTATCTATCAGGTAGACGTCTTTTTTCCATAACAGAGCTTTCTGTATTACTACTTGGATATCTTGCCCTATATGAATGCTAGACAACTGAACCCGTGATCTTACTTGTAAGCTCGCTGGTCATGTCCAGCAGAAACTTCCAGGCGGGCAGGTGATACCCGTGTTCCTTTAACTCGTGCTGGTACTGCCTGCGCAGGAAGACGTCAACAAATCGAACCGCAGAGCCATAGCTGGGCCAGTTTCCGAAAGAATAAGACCGGCTGTAGTGCCGGCTGCTGCAGCGGTGCTCGGATTTGCACAGCTTCTTAGCCTCGGTTAGAATGCGCAGATTTTGTTCCTCGTAGGTGTGGTCGAATCCCGGATCAGCGGTTAATTGGCCGTGTGACAGATTGTAGCAGGAAGGTACATGCCTCAAAGGCCACGGCTTGGGAATCTTTGGCAGTGAGCAGTTATATAACTGGTGCAGCAGCCGAGTGACCTCAAAATGGAAGCAGTAGTCTCCATCGTATTCAAACTTATCTGCCTCACCCGTATAGGGATTGTAGTAATGAATGTGTTTCACATCGCGATGGCATTTTCGACCCACCAGCTCGGGACTGAAGTCGCGCTCGTCCATCTCTAGCTTGAGCTGATAGCCGCGGCCTGGCGCGAGCATGAAGTTTGTGTTGCCAATCGACGGATAGGTGTTCGGCGGGGATACAATTAAGTTCACGCCGTTGGTCTTCTCCACCGAGTTGCCTAATACCGGACTCCATTCAAAGACATCGTAGCTGATGTTTGGAACCTCCCGACTTTTAATGACAGACAGTGGATGCTCCACTGGGTGGAAGTGAGAGAAGTACGGATCTAGGTTAATGTAAAGGTACATGGCAAATTCGTCCGATCGAAGCTGCTCTCTAGCCGACGGATCCAGTAAAATCTTGAAACAGTTGATAAACTGCGGATGGTGAAATTTGACAATCTGCAGCTTCACAATTCGATAGTCACTTTTAATGAAAGCGCTGACTGCAAACTGCTCGGCCCGGTGGCCCAGTTTATCCGACAGCAGCCGGTAGGGTATGCTGTGAATTATATTCAGCGCGTAGAACGAGTCGCACTTCTCCAGTCGTCTTCTGTGCTCGTAGCGCTTGTGGAAGCGTCGCTCAGAGCGTCGTTTGTGGCGCTCCATTTCCAAGACTTCGTCTTTGCTTAGCGTCAGAGGATAACTGCCGGAAATGGGGTTCTCAGGGCACAGGTACAAGTCTGGCCACAGGAACTCTACACTGTCCGGTTCTAAGAACTTTGCCACATCGTCGCGCAGCAGTTTCTGCACAAATACAACGGCGTTCTTAGTGAATAGCGACAGAAAGCCGAGGAAAAGCAGCAGCCAAGTCACCTTCACGTAGCGCTGACGCGCGCCAACCAGCCGTGACACTCCGTGAGCTGTGGACTCGGCCAGGGCTCGGTTGATCATACTTTCGCTGGTCATTTGCGCTGGACTGCGAGCGAATGGTGACAGCTCGTGCTGGAAGATGAACGCAACAGTTAGGATGAACTAAGAGTGATTTTACGTAAACTGGTTTTACGAGTAGTATAGCAGGTGGTCTAAAGGTAATTTCCAAGTTTTTGCTTGTGTGGATTTGTGCAAGCATTTTGAAAGCTTTGCTGGAGGTTGTCTCAGATCTAATGGACGCTACGCTAAACGTTGTTTCTAACACGATTTCACTTTAAATGCATGCACAAATATTAAAGCAAGAATAAAAAAAATTCCAACAACCTTGAAGTTGCTCGAACTAATTTGAGTCCTTTGCTTAATTAACTTTTTTTGTTAACTTGATGAAACAGTTCTCAGAAGGAAAAATACGGGTCTCCCGTTGAGCTTCGATTCAAAGAACAGCTGCAAACGGGTAGACTGTCTGTCGGCCTGTAGGTTTAGTTTGTTCGACCTTAAAACAGCTAAACTGTTATAAACAGTCGGTGGCAGTAGGCTAGAAACCAGTGGATTAACATTGATAGACAGGGCGACAAAAATCGGGAAAGCGTCGCATGCGAGAGCCAATATACGCAGGGAAAGCCGAAAGCGCACAGTTGGTGCAAAAAGCCGATGGCGAATTGGATTTTAATCCTCACAATTGGCAAAAAAGCAGTCCCGCTTCTTGGCTAATGGCGCAAGCGTGGCCTTAAATTTCAGACCGCGGCTTATCGACAGACAATGTTTACAATTTCAAATTGTATTGTATTTAAGCTCAAAAAGTTGATTAGATTGACAGAAGCAGTACGTAGTGTTCCCAGTATGAGGTTTGGAGAGTTCAAATCAAATACAAATATTTTATGCCGTCTGTACTCGTCATTTTTAAAAAATCTTGTTGAGGTCCTGCAGTTCACGATTTTCACATATTTGGTAGGAGTACCGGAATCGCGAGAATTACGATAGAATCAGGAATTAAATGTCAGAATTAGGAACCGAAATTATGATCTGCTGTATATATCAAGTGCATTGTATCATTTGAAAGACTTTCTTGGGGTCCGAAATTGTCCCACGCTGTACACTCATTGTCCCACGCTGTACACTCATTGTCCCACGCTGTACACTCATTGTCCCACGCTGTACACTCATTGTCCCACGCTGTACACTCATTGTCCCACACTGTACGCTCATTGTCCTACGCTGTACACTCATTGTCCCACGTTGTATACTCATTGTCCCACGTTGTACACTCATTGTCCCACGCTGTACACTCATTGTCCCACACTGTACGCTCATTGTCCTACGCTGTACACTCATTGTCCCACGTTGTATACTCATTGTCCCACGTTGTATACTCATTGTCCCACGTTGTATACTCATTGTCCCACACTGTACGCTCATTGTCCTACGCTGTACACTCATTGTCCTACGCTGTGCACGCATTGTCCTACGCTGTACACTCATTGTCCTACGCTGTGCACGCATTGTCCTACGCTGTACACTCATTGTCCTACGCTGTACACTCATTGTCCCACGCTGTACACTCATTGTCCCACACTGTACGCTCATTGTCCTACGCTGTACACTCATTGTCCCACGTTGTATACTCATTGTCCCACGTTGTACACTCATTGTCCCACGCTGTACACTCATTGTCCCACACTGTACGCTCATTGTCCTACGCTGTACACTCATTGTCCCACGTTGTATACTCATTGTCCCACGTTGTATACTCATTGTCCCACGTTGTATACTCATTGTCCCACACTGTACGCTCATTGTCCTACGCTGTACACTCATTGTCCTACGCTGTACACTCATTGTCCTACGCTGTATACTCATTGTCCCACGTTGTATACTCATTGTCCCACACTGTACGCTCATTGTCCTACGCTGTACAATCATTGTCCTACGCTGTACACTCATTGTCCTACGCTGTACACTCATTGTCCTACGTTGTACACTCATTGTCCCACACTGTACGCTCATTGTCCTACGCTGTACAATCATTGTCCTACGCTGTACACTCATTGTCCTATCTGTACACTCATTGTCCTACGCTGTGCACGCATTGTCCTACGCTGTACACTCATTGTCCTACGCTGTGCACGCATTGTCCTACGCTGTACAATCATTGTCCTACGCTGTACACTCATTGTCCTACGCTGTACACTCATTATTCAACGCTTCAAAGGAAGCGGTTACGGCTACTGAAATTCATTCATGAGACAATGTACTTGTGCAGAAGGTTTTGTCATGGACAATGTGATTAATTTTAGTTTCGAGTAGAAAAAAATCAATAATTGTAGGTTACACGTTTAAAGTCCAAACGAAACTGAAACCTTGAACAAAAAATCGTCAACAGTGTCGTTCGGTTAAGCTAGCAGTTTTCCATAGTCAGACCATTTTATGTCTTCAGCTGGTTATGTGTCTTCATAAATTGGCTGCGTAGACTAAAATTATGCTAAAATGAGAATGCTTTAGATTCATTTCATCAATCATGGAAGCTTGTTTTGGACTGCGACCTGGACTAGTAGAGTTCGTCGACATCTAGCTGGCAATAAATCTAGCTAGACAATAAACCAGTAGCCTAGCTCTTCTTAACGACGAGTTTTGTGAGAAACTGTCTATGGTAGCCGGTGGGATCTTCGTCACATTGTTTCGTTTTGCCATAGACATTCGAGCGTGCAACAATCATGCATTGCAATAGCAATGGTTGCATGCTCCGACTGTCTATGGCTATAAGCACCCAAAAGAACACTATCCCATTGAAGAATGCATGACTCGTATGTAGTTCGCACTTAAATGACTCGTGTTGAAGCACTATTACACTATATAGTAGATCAGTTAAGCAGACGTTTTTTAAACACGAATTCAGTACCAATCGTACAAAACGATCAATCATTTGATGCCCCGGAGTCTGAGTAGATGAAGACAGGAATAATAGCATGTTTTTTCATGTCTGCTATTAGTTATACCAGCAGGGCTTTTGGGTTGACTTCAGTGCAGGCGTGAGTCTCTCCTAATTGGATTATGGGAAGCGAGTATATCCAGCTGCCCAATGCTGTTGAATATTTAAACCCCCCAGCGACCTTGTCTGTCTGGTAGTTAATGTCTATGGCCACAATCGCTACGCTCGTATAATTTGTTCAAAGGCTCTTCGCGTAATTTAAACTCTGCCTTTTGAACAGCCGTAGTTCAGTTTTTGTTTCATCTGAAAAAACTACTGCTACGCGATTACTGCTACTGCGAGTATTATATCGCTGTTAGCAATCGAATTTCTCTTGCAGCATTCGAAAGTGACGCGTTGGCCCTCAGCAACCACCGATGCACACTTTTCAGCATTACGGGCAAAATAGTTAAAATCCACCCTCCCTGAGAATCACTCCTGATTCAACCTCCCTACCCGATAAACACTCCTGCTCCACCCTCCCTACTCGAGAATCACTCCTGCTCCACCCTCCCTACTCGAGAATCACTCCTGCTCCACCCTCCCTACTCGAGAATCACTCCTGCTCCACCCTCCCTACTCGAGAATCACTCCTGCTCCACCCTCCCTACTCGAGAATCACTCCTGCTCCACCCTCCCTATTCGAGAATCACTCCTGCTCCACCCTCCCTACCCGAGAATCACTCCTGCTCCACCCTCCCTACCCGAGAATCACTCCTGCTCCACCCTCCCTACCCGAGAATCACTCCTGCTCCACCCTCCCTACCCGAGAATCACTCCTGCTCCACCCTCCCTACCCGAGAATCACTCCTGCTCCACCCTCCCTACCAGAGAATCACTCCTGCTCCACCCTCCCTACCCGAGAATCACTCCTGCTCCACCCTCCCTCCCAAGTTTCAGATGCGGCAATGACCCTAACAGTGCAAACTGAGGCTTAAAAAGAAAAGTATAACTGTGCAAATGTTTAGATTTTTTTAAATCTTTCGCCAAACAGACCAATACTGAATGTTTACATGAATTCGATGGAGCCTAAACTAAACTGCGCATGACAGCTTTTGACTCCTCGGATAAACAAAAGTGAAACAGTGGGCTCGCAGTGGAGGTCGTGGAAAGTG
>NIVC01000037.1:157500-212500 GCA_002269645.1 Macrostomum lignano | reverse complement strand
GTGCAAAATATTGTGGTAAATTCAAACCAAACGGAGTGTTCAACTGCTTCTCTAACCGTGTTTATTTGCTGCAGACTGCAAAGCAACTCCATTGTACCAGCGTGACAGTATGCTTCAAGTTCGCGTGCCCGCTTGCGCACCCACCCCACTTTTCGCTTCTCGCAACAACACGCTGTCTATAGTGCTCGAAAATGGAACTGCGTGTTTAGATATCTAGTCATTTACATAGCAATGATTGCATAGTCATTTGGGCAATAGCATGATAAAGTAGATCCAAAGGCGATTGTGATTAGAGATGACTGCGTGAAAGCAGGTGCATCACGATCAAAAGCCACTATGGTTGGATGTCACGATGGAGAGATGCCATCATTATTAGATTTCTCCATGATTTGATGTCCCCGTGATTAGATGTCCTCATGATTAGATGTCCTCATGATTTGATGTCCCTGTGATTAGATGTCCTCATGATTAGATGTCCTCATGATTAGATGTACCCATGATTAGATGTCCTCATGATTAGATGCCATCATAATTAGATGTCTCCATGATTAGATGTCCTCATGATTAGATGCCATCATAATTAGATGTCTCCATGATTAGATGTCCCTATGATTTGATGTCCTCATGATTAGATGTTGCCATGATTAGATGTCCTCAATGATTAGATTTACCCATGATTAGATGTACCCATGATTAGATGTACCCATGATTAGATGTTGCCATGATTAGATGGATATCATGATTTGATGTTCCCATGATTAGATGTCCTCAATGATTAGATTCACCCATGATTAGATGTCCCCATGATTAGACGTCCCCATGATTAGATGTCCCCATGATTAGATGGATATCATGATTAGATGTCCCCATGATCAGATGCCAGCACGCATCCCATCGCCCAACCGGCTCAGGCGGCAGTGCATCCACGCGATATTCGGGCCCACCATCGACTATTCGGTGACGCAACTGATGCCGTTCGCCTTCCACACCGGCCGCATCCCGATGCTGACAGTCGGCGCACTTGACGAAGCTTTCGCCGACAAGTCGGAGACAACGCTGGTCAGATTGACGCCGCTGCAGACGCGCGACATCGTCGACATCATCGGCGTCTTCATGCGGAGCAACGGCTGGCGCCGGGTCACCGTCATCTACCAGCGGCCCCAGCGGCTACCGGCCAGCGACATTCCGGCCAGCCTGTCCGTCGGCAAGAGCATCGCCGCCTGGTGCACCGGCAGGCAGCTCAAGCTGGACGGCGTTGAATGCGTCTTCGAGCTGGCCGGGGTGCTGCAGCCCAGCGAGATCCTGCTCAGCCGGGTTGGCGACTCAAAGAGCTGTGAGTTCAGCTGCCAGTTTATCATACTGTCTCCCTCCCCCGCTCTCTGTCTCCCTCTCCCTCTCTCTCCTCCTTGCTCTCTGTCTCCCTCTCTCTCCTCCTTGCTCTCTGTCTCCCTCTCTCTCTCCTCCTTGCTCTCTGTCTCTCTCTCTCCTCCTTGCTCTCTGTCTCTCTCTCTCCTCCTTGCTCTCTGTCTCCCTCTCTCCCCTCCTTGCTCTCTGTCTCTCTCTCTCCTCCTTGCTCTCTGTCTCTCTCTCTCCTCCTTGCTCTCTGTCTCCCTCTCTCTTCCTTGCTCTCTGTCTCCCTCTCTCCTCCTTGCTCTCTGTCTCCCTCTCTCTCCTCCTTGCTCTCTGTCTCCCTCTCTCTCTCCTCCTTGCTCTCTGTCTCCCTCTCTCTCTCCTCCTTGCTCTCTGTCTCTCTCTCTCCCCTCCTTGCTCTCTGTCTCCCTCTCTCTCTCCTCCTTGCTCTCTGTCTCCCTCTCTCTCCCCTCCTTGCTCTCTGTCTCCCTCTCTCTCCCCTCCTTGCACTCTGTCTCTCTCTCTCCTCCTTGCTCTCTGTCTCCCTCTCTCTCCCCTCCTTGCTCTCTGTCTCCCTCTCTCTCCCCTCCTTGCTCTCTGTCTCTCTCTCTCCTCCTTGCTCTCTGTCTCTCTCTCTCTCCTCCTTGCTCTCTGTCTCCCTCTCTCTCTCCTCCTTGCTCTCTGTCTCCCTCTCTCTCCTCCTTGCTCTCTGTCTCCCTCTCTCTCTCCTCCTTGCTCTCTGTCTCCCTCTCTCTCTCCTTGCTCTCTGTCTCCCTCTCTCTCCTCTTTGCTCTCTGTCTCCCTCACTCTCTCTACTTCTTTCTGTCTCCCTCTCTCTCCACTTCTCACTGTCTCCGTCTCTTCCCCCTCTCTTCCCCCTCTCTTTTTCACCCTCTGTTTCCCTCTCATTTTTCCCTCTCATTTGCCCCTATCACTGTCTCCCCCTCTCGCTGGCTCCCTTCTCACTGTCTCCCCCCTCTCTCCCCCTCACTGTCTCCCTCTATTCCCCCCCTGTTACTGTCTACCCTCTCACTGTCTCCTTCTCCATTCCCCTCTTCACTCCCTCTCTCTTTTCCTTTCCTCTCACCGTTTCTCTCTCTGTCCTCTCCATCTCACAGTCTCCGACGGTGAGAATCTCGCAATTGAATTCCGAACGAAGAGTTCGTATTTTTAGCACACTCTCAATTATTTTGATGTTTCTTTATTCTTTTTTAAATTGTCTGTGAAAGAAAGTTTTTTCTGCTGCCCTTCAAACTATGCTACTATCAGTTTACCCGGTAAGTAGTGTACAGTGAAGGGGACAGAAAATATTCGAGAATTGGCCGCGATAATTCCTAGCCTTGGTATAAACACACAAACAGCAGAGAAGGGGAGGCGGGGCCAAGTGCCCTGCCCATCCCTCTCATTTCCTCCGGAAGTACCTCCGACTGCCGACTGCCCGGCCGGATCCCCAGCTGCGCGCGCGCCTTTTTCTATAATTTAGCCAGCCTTAATGAGGCTGCAGGATGAGGGCGCAGGCTGGGCTGGGCGGACTGAGATAGGCTAAGAATTTAGCCTGAGCTCCCGTGCGGCCAGCGACTGCTGGGATGCGGTTGGGGTCATTTGGGATGAGGTTTGACGAGGATTAGAGTGATGGGATGGGGATGGAGATTAGTGTGGAAAGAGGATGGGTGTGGGATGGGAATGGTAACTTGGATGTGCATCAATATAGTGATGGGGATGGGTGTGGGGATGGGGATGGGGATGGGTGTGGGGATGGGTGTGGGGATTGGTGTGGGGATAGGTGTGGGATTGGTGTGGGGATTAGTGTGGGGATGGGTGTGAGGATGGGTGTGGGGATGGGGGCAGGGATGGGGATGGGTGTGGGAATGGGGATGGGGATGGGTGTGGGGATGGGTGTGGGATTTGTGTGGGAATGGGGATGGGGATGGGTGTGGGAATGGGGATGGGGATGGGTGTGGGAATGGGGATGGGGATGGGTGTGGGAATGGGGATGGGGATGGGTGTGGGAATGGGGATGGGGATGGGTGTGGGAATGGGGATGGGGATGGGTGTGGGATTGGGGATGGGGATGGGTGTGGGGTTGGTAAAATGGGGATTGGGGAGATCAGTGAAGCGGTCAGACTCCTGCGCAATTGTCTCCGCTCGCGTCAGAGGCGTTGGGTGAGGCAACACATGGGTTGCAGATGCTCTACAGGTCGGAACTCATTTGCAATTATTGATTAAATAAAGCGGAGGGCGGCAGAGGGGCCGTTCGGGGAAGGCAGAAATGCGGCACTTGTCTTCTGCCCTAAGAATTATTCGGACGGCACAGGAAACAGGTTTGCTTCTGCCGCCTGTAGAAGCTGGCGAGATGTGTCGGCTTGTTGAAAACAATTTTATCCAGCGCACGATGCAGCTGCGACCTCCTCTTCTCACTGTGTTTTTCGATATCTTCTAGCAAAACCTGCTTAACCCCTTGCTAGGTAGATAGATAGATAGATAGATAGATAGATAGATAGATAGATAGATAGATAGATAGATAGATAGATAGATAGATAGATAGATAGATAGATAGATAGATAGATAGATAGATAGATAGATAGATAGATAGATAGATAGATAGATAGATAGATAGATAGATAGATAGATAGATAGATAGATAGATAGATAGATAGATAGATAGATAGATAGATAGATAGATAGATAGATAGATAGATAGATAGATAGATAGATAGATAGATAGATAGATAGATAGATAGATAGATAGATAGATAGATAGATAGATAGATAGATAGATAGATAGATAGATAGATAGATAGATAGATAGATAGATAGATAGATAGATAGATAGATAGATAGATAGATAGATAGATAGATAGATAGATAGATAGATAGATAGATAGATAGATAGATAGATAGATAGATAGATAGATAGATAGATAGATAGATAGATAGATAGATAGATAGATAGATAGATAGATAGATAGATAGATTAAAACGCGTGCTGAAAGTCCCGAAGTGTCTGGAATATTAGACTAAAACTAAACGCACCGTCGCCATGGAGACCCGGTGGAAAATGTGTGTCTGTCCCCCCCTCTCTCCCGCCCGCCCGCTTGCCCCTGTGATGGATTGAGTGGCGCAGTTCAAGACTGCGGGAAGCGGGCAGCCAGCAACTGAGGCTGAGGCGCAAGGCCCAGCAGCAGTGCATGCTTGGAACAGCCTGCGCGCCATACTTCTTTCTGCTGCTGGATTTCAAAGCGGATGGCCCAGGAAGGCCGGGACCGCCTGTCGCGCCCTGCCGTACCGCCAATTCCACATCTTGTCGGTCGGTAAGAGAGAAGGCAAAAAAAGAAGAAGGCTGATAAAAGTTCGGCTATGCTGATGAGAGAAAAAAACAACTTGACAGACCAGACGTCTGAGCTTATGAAATTCATTTCAAGTTCTTTTCTTCACTGATGGAGGCAGCGCTTTCACCGCCAGTGGTACAAGCTCACCCTGTTCACCAGTTCACCCTGTTCACCAGTTCACCCTGTTCACCAGTTCACCCTGTTCACCAGTTCACCCTGTTCACCAGTTCACCCTGTTCACCAGTTCACCCTGTTCACCAGTTCACCCTGTTCACCAGTTCACCCTGTTCACCAGTTCACCCTGTTCACCAGTTCACCCTGTTCACCAGTTCACCCTGTTCACCAGTTCACCCTGTTCACCAGTTCACCATGTTCACCAGTTCACCATGTTCACCAGTTCACCCTGTTCACCAGTTCACCATGTTCACCAGTTCTCCCTGTTCACCAGTTCACCCTGTTCACCAGTTCACCCTGTTCACCAGTTCACCATGTTCACCAGTTCACCATGTTCACCAGTTCACCCTGTTCACCAGTTCACCATGTTCACCAGTTCTCCCTGTTCACCAGTTCACCCTGTTCACCAGTTCACCCTGTTCACCAGTTCACCCTGTTCACCAGTTCACCCTGTTCACCAGTTCACCCTGTTCACCAGTTCACCCTGTTCACCAGTTCACCATGTTCACCAGTTCACCCTGTTCACCAGTTCACCCTGTTCACCAGTTCACCCTGTTCACATCATCTATTTGTAACTCAGACTTGAATTGCGTCACAGACTTGAAAATGCAGTGTGGAAGCGTAGCACCAGACTTGATATAGATTGCGTAACCATATTGTTAACTGATACTGACCGACTGAGAAAATGATTATGTCATAACTGCTTCGTGTGATTTTCTTTAAGCGACTTGATTTGAGTGTTGAATTATAAGTGCTACAATTCATATCATCGAAACAGTAAGAGCTAGCCTAGAGGTGAGCAGACTGAACTGCTAAATGCAGCGACGATGGTTCGAATTTTCAGAGAGTAGAGTTTTTTAAAATAACACTTTTTAACGTCAAGAAAACTAAATTTGTTTTTTTAAAAAGCGTCATGTAAAAAATCATAGAAGCGTCATGTAAAAAATCATAGAAGCGTCATGTAAAAAAGCATAGAAGCGTCATGTAAAACTGTGCTGTGACTCTTGGGAGAATTACTGAGATGTCAAGGCTCACGGAGAATAACGGAGATGTGATGGATTACTGAGGTACTGAGGGATTTCTGAGATGTCAAGGCAAACGTCAGAAGCTACATGTAGTTTATTCATTTTTTATTACATTCTTTGTTGGCTCGCTACGGGGGGGCGCTGATAGAAGAAGCGTAATGTAAAAAAGAAAAGTAGCACTATGTAGACATAAAAGAAGAGTCATGTCGAAGTTAAAAGATTCATTTGGGAATTGCT
This sequence comes from Macrostomum lignano, assembly GCA_002269645.1. Taxonomy (NCBI): domain Eukaryota; kingdom Metazoa; phylum Platyhelminthes; family Macrostomidae; genus Macrostomum; species Macrostomum lignano. The sequence goes on along the minus strand of NIVC01000037.1, from coordinate 206,385 downwards.
ACGATGTCAAGGCTTGGAGAGAATCGCTATAATGCTGTGATTCTTGGGCTAGAATCACTAAAATGTCAAGGCTTAGGGGAGAAGAATTGCTGAGATGTCAAGGCTTTAGGGTTAGGGTTAGGGTTAGATTTAGGTCAGGTTTAGGTTTAGGGTTGGGGTTTCAAGGTTAACAGGGGATTTTTCGGATTTCAAGGTTTATGGGGGGCATCGCTGAGATGTCAAGGCTTGCGAGGGGAATAGCTGAGATGACAAGGCTCACAAGGGATTGCTGAGGTTATTGCAAAGAAAAGCTGTAGTTTCGTTTAAACAGGTAGCTTATTCAAAAGTAGAATAAAGCCTTCACAAAAGAAGCATCATGTCAGACATGAAGGAAACGTCATGGAAAAAACGTCACATGAAACTGTATGCTGTGACTCTTGGGGAGAATTACTATGATGTAAAAGCTTATGGGGGGAATAACTGAGATGTCAAGGCAAAAGTCAGAAGCTACATGTAGTTTATTCAATTTTTTATTACATTCTTTGTTGGCTTGCCACGGGGGGCGCTGATAGAAGAAGCATAATGTAAAAGATAAAAGAAGCTTCATGTCGAAGTTAGGAGATTCATTTGGGAATCGCTATAACGCTGTCATGCTATAATGACTCTTGGGGAGAATTACCGAAATGTCGATGATTTAGGGTTAGGGTTAGGGCTAGGGTTAGGGTTAGGGTTAGGGTTGGGGTTAGGGTTACGGTTAGAAGGTTGACAGATTTTTTAAGATTTCAAGGCTTATGGGGGGATTGCTGAGATGTCAAGGCTTACAAGGGACTGCTGAGGTATATTGCAAGGAGACGCTACATGTAGTTTATTAAAAAAAACTTGTACTGCGTTTTTGGCTCCCCAACGGGGGGCGCTGATTGCTATTCTATGCTAACGTTGTTCCTTCATCATCATTGGTTGGGTCGGATCCAGCATCGATGATTACGTCATTAGAGAATCGAGAGCGGTTGCTATAAACAGAATATAAGTAATTAATGAATGAAGAGAAGCGCAGGCAGGGCTGCTGCTCGCAGTCATAGATCACATGGCGGAGCGGGAGAAGCTGGCCAGCCGCGTCTGTGGGAGGACCCGGAATTCCCCAGAGGGTGGGACGGACAGCCAAGTACCGGGTGGTGATTTGCTCTCACTGTATTTCTGCATGTATATTGGTTGCATGCGGGAGCTCAGGCAGCATTGAGAGCAAACTACCCGCGTTACATTGGCTAGGTGTCGCACTGCCGGACCCCGCGGAGAAAATAATGATTTTATATCAAGGCCAACTCAGGGGGGGGGGGGATAACGGCGAAAAACCGGGGAGCGCGCGGCACTGAAGAGAGAATAGGAAGATTCGATGGATCTGCTTCTCTTCCCTGCACTCCGCACCCCCTCTGCCCCTGCCGTGTCAACTCCAGCCTATCAGAGCCGCCTCACTCTCCACTGGGACGGGGTGGCAGAGGAGGAGAGGAAACTGAAAAAGGGGCTGTTGTTGAAGAAAAAAGTGCCGGCAACTAGGAGAGACCTGCCTCCATCGTGGCTTGCCGCCTTGACGAATTGTCACGAGGCTTGGACGCTGGCTGCTCAACTTCCGGCTACTCAAAACTGATTCGCTTCATTAGCAAAGTGCTGAGTAGCCAGCAATGACAGCTGGAATGACCAGCGACTGTCGGCTACCGGTTCTTCCGCTTCTCTTTCTGGCCGTCGCGATCCTCACGCCGCGGGCCATCGGCCGGGACCTGACCATCTCCGTCTTCCTGCCGGCCCTGCGGCACCGGGTGCCGGGCATGAGCCTCGAGGCGGCGCGGCCAGCTGTTGACGTCGCGTTGGAAACCGCCAGCTCTATGGGTCTGCTCACCGGCCTGAGGGTCCGCGTGGTGGCCAACGACAGCCAGTGCGACTACAAGGTGGCACCTGTGGTGGGACTGCTGCTGCTGCGCGAGGTTGACGTTATGCTGGGTGAGTCAGCACTAGCAACTGGTGTCAATAATACAGGGAGTTGTTAGCCCGGGAGAAATCTGGAAAGTGCACACTATTTTTTCAGCTGTTGTGTGCCAGCTTGCGATAGGCTCTGCTGCTGTTTCGAATAAGGGCCAAATTCCCCAGCTGGGAGCAACTGGGGATCTTGGTGAGGCAGGGGAGGGGGGCTTGGTAATTTCTGGTAGTTGCACGGAACTCCGCATAGCGCTGGTGCAGCGAAGGGGATTAGCAGGGGTGACGTTTGCCCCGCTGGAGTTGCACACAGCGGGGGAGGAAGAGAAGAGAAAATAATTACTGTATGAAACGAAACGACAGCCGTTCGTCGGCCCAGCGAATTTGAGCTGAATTACTGCTAGTGGGGGGCGTCGTCGCGGGACCAACGCTTGAGTCAGACAGTGGAGGACAGACGAGAGGTCACGCAGCCACTAGCATACTATTAGACTCACTTGCTCGGTTGGAGTTGGTTTCTGATCGGCTATTTTATTAACACCCAGATCGTTAACACTTGGAGATTTAGAGGCTTATTCATGTAACCGCAACAACAAGATTATTCAGAGTCACATTTTTACTTACTACTGACGGGGCTCATATCGCTACCCCAAGCTGAAAACAGAAAGGCGCTAGCCTTGGAGCTGCACCCACCCCTCGCCAGCGTCTGCGCTCTTCATCCGTCCGGAGTCCCGGACGAATGCGCGGCGTAGGTCACGGATCCAGTCCCTGGTGGTGAGCTCCTCCAGCCTTAGAGGGTGTCCGAGGTGACGTCTCCGCGCCTCGTTGAAGTGCGTGCAGAAGGTGACGAAGGGGCAGATTGGGAGAGCAACCACTTTGTAGTGAAGTATGTCTCTGGAAGAAGCCATGGCCGACCATCAGTTTTACTTACGGATGCAAAAGCTTTAAAAACACTCCCGTTGCCAGGCCCGTTCTGCTCATTCAGTCTGGCCGCGGTCGCCCGCTACAACGGCTACCATCTTTACCAGAAGCCCATCATCTCCTCAGGCGGGGCGGCCAGCGCTTTGGACAGCAAGACCGAGTATTTCAACCTTGTTCGCGTTGGCGCAATCAGCCAGAACCTGGAGAACATGCTGCTCTCGATATTTCGCTACTACAAATGGCCGCCAAGGCCTGTGCAGAGTCTCCTGCTAGTGCATGTACCAGATGAGGTCAACACTCAGCCAGATTACAACACCCAGGAGCTGATGGCAGCCCAGGGCCGGCTAATGTGTAACGCGATTGAAAAGCGATTCAGCCACCAGAACAACTACATCGTCCGCAAGCTGCCGTACGCGCCAAACAATACGCACTTTCATCGCGAGGTGTTTCGAGTCATGCGAGACGAAGTTCGGAGTGCGTTTCAACACCGGGAATAGAGTTTTACGGCTCGTATTTTTCAGAATTTCAGCGCTTTGTCTGTCGCCGACTCAAAGTCCCAGCTCCGCGAGTATCTACCCCCATGCCCTTCCATCGTCCATGGCTAATCAGATTTGCCATCTTCTCATTAGTTGGCAACTAATCCTCTCGTCCGCTTTGGATGACAGCTGGAGAGAAGCGAGGGAGTGAGAGGGAGAGAGAGATGGAAAATGGTCCGAGGATGGGAGGCCTGTCAAGCGAGCAGTGGAAAAAGAGGTGTCGACCCCCCCATGGGGTTTGCGGCATTCGCAATACGGACCCGCCTGCGTGTGCTCGCTTTCGGGAGATCCGCACATGGCCTGAACTTTTGCGCGCCTTCGAGCGGGAATCGGCCGCCCCCCACCCCGCCTTGGGCATATGATGGGTTGGGGATGGTGCTTGGCCCCATTCTCCTGCACGCAATCGGTCTTGGGGGTTGACGGAACTATTGCTCCCGTCTGACCTATGTATAGTCGTGGCACATGCCGTATTGACTGGGCCCTGCTGGTCTGACCTGCCGACATCACCATGCGTTCATTCATTGTTTGCAGTTGAGCTGATGAGATTGACTATTGTATTATATAGTATTTTAGCCAGCATGCCGGCTTGTATAAACTGTATACTGTTACTAGGGGGTTGTACGAGTGGGGGTTCGATTTTCTTTGAATCGGTTTGATGGGGTTCAGCATTAGCTGGGGTAATTGAGGGTGTGTGGCGACCCCCCCAGTCCTTGGACTGAACAGCCGTACGCAGCCTTCAGATGCGCCGCGCAATAGCTGCGGCTGAGCTGTCGGTTGCACATCTAGCCCAATTGGGGCAGGTGTAATCAATAATGATTATTATATGCTCTAAAACATTCCTGTTGTTGCACTGCAGTTGTGGTGCTGTGCGCTGACCCAGACACAGTCAGGGACATCATGATCAAGGCCTACGAACACGGCTTCATCAATGGCGAGTACGTCTTCTTCAACATCGATCTGTTTAGCAGGTAATTTTTTTAAGTGTTTTTTGCACTCTTCTCACACATTGCGCTCTCGTTAAGCTTATATCCTTTAATGGCGATGCAGGCTATAACTAATTCAATTTCATCCACCATTTTTCCACTACTCTTTGAGAAGTCTACCTACTTTATTTAAAAAATGCATTATGAATCAGAAGTTCAATTTCATGAATTCATTAGGAGCCATGAGATTATTTAATGCCCCTTTCCGTTTCAGTACATTCACTTGAAAAAAGGGAATATTTTTAATTTAGCACGCAAATCCTTTTCAAAAACTAAATCAGCAATCGTTTAGCACAGGGGTTAGAGGAAAGGAGAGGGAATGGAGGAGAGAAGAGAGGGGAGAGGCTATAATTGATAGATAAGAGATGAAATAAGAGATGAGTTGATAGATGAGATGAGAGATGAGTTTATAGATGAACGGAGAGAAAATGACATGGGAGAGAGAGGAAGAGAGAAGAGAGCTGAGAACAGACACAAACCCAAGGACTGATCCTTGGAAAGTTTTAGGATTTTGATAGTAGGGAGACCTCGTGTTCAGCCTTTGATATGCTTTGAGTTTCCTACAGCTCTATTGATACTCATCAACCATTTTAACGGTTTTTAGACACAGGACATGTACAATAGTACGTAGAACATAAAATTGACATTCGAATCCTAATTTTCTGAACGAAAAACGTTATGAGTATCAATAGAGCTATAATAAACACAATACAAATCAAAAGCAATAACAATTTTTGTGCTGAAAAAATCAAAACTTTCTAGCTACGTAATGTATTTCTTCCTAGCCTCCTAAAAAGTTCTAAGAAATGCATTTTTCCGTTCTTCTAATACTTGAGCAGTCCTTGCACAAACCTTGATCGGGGCCCTGGTTTAGCATACCTATAGCATAGTGGCGTGAGTAGGGATCACGAGCTCAATACTTCTGTAATTTATATCTTCCCTGCATTCAGCAGCCGAGGAACTGGTAGCACTGCCTTCAGTTGGAGAAGTGGAAGACAGACAGGAAAATATCTTCGCAGCGCAACCGGACCTCACCCCTGCACTATTAGGGCTTCCTCTATTTCAAATCCCTTCAAAAAAGTGTGGGCAGCTTATGCGACCTTCCATTACACATCAGGATTTTCTTCCATCATCAGCTTTCTCGCCTCCAACCAAGCCAGTAGAGAGAGAGAGAGAGAGAGAGAGAGAGAGAGAGAGAGAGAGAGAGAGAGAGAGAGAGAGAGAGCGAGAGAGAGAGAGTACTGAGACCCAGAATGGACAGAAAGGAAAGACACCGCATGGCATCGAACACCGCTTTCGGCTGCAGCCTGCCTGCGAGGTATAAAGAGAGGATACAACTGCCAGCACAGACCGGACCTCGGGTTCAATTTAAGTCAGTTCCAATGTTGAACGTCTGTCTGCCATGTCTGCCTTCGTGCTGACCAGGGATATTCGGCATTGTTGAGGTCACAAGAAGGTTATGACATGTACATCGAGTCAATTGACAAACATGATGATGCGGACCATCTAGTATGAGAAGCGGTGCTAAAGACGCAGAGGTTAATGCTAGTAAACAATGAGTGTTCACAACCCCCAAACTGGGCAACTATAGTACAAGATGACAGAAATACAACTCTGCTCTTTGAAAGAGAATTAGTACTATTACATCTGCACTCAGCTCCCGGGGTTGTTTTTCAACTCATGCAGATGTTGTGCATTTGAAAAGCTGCTTGGGCACTAATATTGTAAACAGACTCAGCTCTGCTAATCTCCATGCGGAGTCCGTCGCAAGTAGGCTCAGTGCAAAATCACGGAAGAAAGAAAGCATCAATCAGTGCCAAGTGAAGGAAGGATAAGAGACGGAGAGAGGAGAGAGCATTTTATGCCGCTATAAAATCGCCTTCCATGCGTGGGCTGTAAAATTTAGACTCTGAAATTATATTTTAGAGAGAAGGCCTGTGCGGCAGGCGATTTCGGCAGGTTTTACAGCCCCGGCCCAGAATTTTGGCTTTGAATTAAGAGAGCCGCTTGAATCCTCCCATTACTGGCCTGAGTACATTTGACCCGGAAAATTATGCACGCGGGCAGCGCAACACAGATTTGAGTCGGGTCAGAGCCAACTGGTTAGCATGCAATGTACGAAAATTCTATTCTGAAGTAAACTGCTTATTACACATTCTTTAAGTATCAGGGTTTTAGTTGAAAAAGCTACCAAACTGTTATCTCCCGACCTTCCTCTCTACAGCGAGCAGCTGACTGCGCGGCCGTGGCACAGAAGCAGCGACACCGACAGCAACAATCAGGCGGCCGCCATCGCCTACCGGACGCTCCTGACCGTCACTCTTCGCCGTGCAGCTGGCGACCGCTACGCGGAGTTCAGCAGGCGGGTCCGAGAGCGCGCCAAAGCTGACTACGGCCTGGCCGACTATCCAGACGGTCAGGTGAACAGCTTCGTTGGCGCAATCCACGATGCGGTGCTGCTGTACGCTTTGGCAGTCAATGACACCCTGGCGGAGTTCGGCCCGGCCGGCCTCTCCAACGGCACGCTGGTCACCGAGAGGATGCGGAACCGCACCTTCGCCGGCATCACCGGCCGGGTGAGCATGAACGACAACGCTGACCGGGATGCGGACTACTCGCTGCTGGACATGGACCCGGCCACGCTGAACTTCACCGTTGTGGCCAATTATCACGGCGGCGAGAAGCGCTACGTGCCTGTGAAGGATAAGCGCATCGATTGGTACAACCGGAACAACAGGCCGCCGCCTGATGTACCGGAGTGCGGCTTCCGGAATTCCAAGTGTAGCAAAGGTGAGGAATCTCAGCCCTGTGGGTTGGACTGGGTTGGCTGGAGTGGGATGGGTGGAATGGAGTGGGTTGGGTGGAATGGAGTGGATTGTGTGGAATGGAGTGGATTGTGTGGAATGGAGTGGATTGTGTGGAATGGAGTGGATTGTGTGGAATGGAGTGGGTTGGGTGGAATGGAGTGGATTGTGTGGAATGGAGTGGGTTGGGTGGAATGGAGTGGATTGTGTGGAATGGAGTGGATTGTGTGGAATGGAGTGGATTGTGTGGAATGGAGTGGGTTGGGTGGAATGGAGTGGATTGTGTGGAATGGAGTGGATTGTGTGGAATGGAGTGGGTTGGGTGGAATGGAGTGGATTGTGTGGAATGGAGTGGATTGTGTGGAATGGAGTGGATTGTGTGGAATGGAGTGGGTTGGGTGGAATGGAATGGATTGTGTGGAATGGAGTGGATTGTGTGGAATGGAGTGGATTGTGTGGAATGGAGTCGATTGTGTGGAATGGAGTGGATTGTGTGGAATGGAGTGGATTGGGTGGAATGGAGTGGGTTGGGTGGAATGGAGTGGATTGTGTGGAATGGAGTGGATTGTGTGGAATGGAGTGGATTGGGTGGAATGGAGTGGATTGTGTGGAATGGAGTGGATTGTGTGGAATGGAGTGGATTGTGTGGAATGGAGTGGATTGTGTGGAATGGAGTGGATTGGATGGAATGGAGTGGATTGTGTGGAATGGAGTGGGTTGGGTGGAATGGAGTGGATTGTGTGGAATGGAGTGGATTGTGTGGAATGGAGTGGATTGTGTGGAATGGAGTGGGTTGGGTGGAATGGAATGGATTGTGTGGAATGGAGTGGATTGTGTGGAATGGAGTGGATTGTGTGGAATGGAGTCGATTGTGTGGAATGGAGTGGATTGTGTGGAATGGAGTGGATTGGGTGGAATGGAGTGGGTTGGGTGGAATGGAGTGGATTGTGTGGAATGGAGTGGATTGTGTGGAATGGAGTGGGTTGGGTGGAATGGAGTGGATTGTGTGGAATGGAGTGGATTGTGTGGAATGGAGTGGATTGTGTGGAATGGAGTGGATTCGGTGGGATGGATATTGTGGAGCGGTTTGCATCGGGTGAGCTGGCAGCTACACAGTACTAGCACTTTAGATGTGCAAACCTCTTGATGAGCAATTCTTGCACGGTAAAGTACATAACTAAATGACACTCGTATTTTCAAGGAGGAAGATATTGATTTTGCTAACCATTTTTACTGCTTCAATAGAACCCCGGTTGGCACTGAATGCTTATCCCTCTCTGTCTTCCAGCCAAGTGGAAGTCCCGCTGATCAGTTGATTTGAAGTGCTCACTGTTCCTACGGTCGTGCTCCAGAATAGACGGATCTGTCTCACCCGGAAACCCCCTCCCCTAGAATTGCTAACCGACCTTGGAAGTAAATTAAAGTCATCGATCAGTGCAGAGGTCTCTCCTATCGATAAATTGAGTGAAAGAGAGAGGAAGGCGGATGGGAAAGCTAAAAGCGGGGCCGCTTTTTCGATCCTATCTATCTATCTATTATCTTTCTATCTATCTATCTATTATCTATCTATCTATCTATCTATCTATCTATCTATTATCTATCTATCTATCTATCTATCTATCTATCTATCTATCTATCTATCTATCTATCTATCTATTATCTTTCTATCTATCTATCTATTATCTATCTATCTATCTATCTATCTATCTATCTATTATCTATCTATCTATCTATCTATCTATCTATCTATCTATCTATCTATCTATCTATCTATCTATCTATCTATCTATCTATCTATCTATCTATCTATCTATCTATCTATCTATCTATCTATCTATCTACTGACAGAGTTATTTGAAAGAGCTTCACTGCACATCAAAGCTCTGTATGCATTAACCTGGGCTGTCATTGGATAGACTATGTAGTCAATTCAGTCAATACAGCAAGAGTCAGAAGTTTGAACTCATTGAATTTTTTAGCTTCATCAGAAGACTTGAAAGACTGCTGTGCGTCTCCGATATCTCTTTCTGTCTCTGCCTGCTCTCTCCTCTTCTCGTAGAGCTGACCGGCAAGCATCGCAGTGACTGGTTTGGGCGTCACGCCCCCCCCCCCCGACCTAAGGCCCGTAGCCCCAGCCGATTTTTCCTCCTAATTAACTGGGGATTTAGCCAGATTTCCCACTTCGATACTTCAAAGGCGGATAGGGGAAGAGGGAGAAGAGAGGGGGGGGGGCAGACAGTCGGCAGTCTGTCAGCAGCGGTAGTTGTCGCGGGCCAGCTAGTCCTCGGGGAGAGAGAGAGGGTGGATTTTGCGAGAGTCCAAGAAAAAGAAGTTGCGGAATTGAATAGGTTTGACAATCGCAGATCCGCCCCCCCCCCAGCCCAGCCATATTGAAATCGCCGAGTTTTGCGGCAGCGAAAGAAATATGGGTAGATTTTTCACAAAAAATCGAAAGAAATAGAAGCTGCCTTCTAAAGAAATAGAACGCTTCCTGGCACGCAATGGGAATCAATTTCGGCGGGGTGTTCAATCTTCCTTTCATATTGGGAGCCGCCCAACCTCTGCAGCAGCTGAAAGCAGAACCCGATCGCTGCTCAGCGCTCAGGATAATCAATTTTGTTCTGTTTCTGTATAGGACGATCACGTTTCACTTGGGAACCCCAGGCTGCTGTGCTGTTGTGCCTCGGTTGAACAGATGAAGCTGTGCAGATTCTCAATATCAGTTGGTCTTTTGTAGCTGATGGAGCCATGCCGCACCACTGCTCACTGCATTTTAAATGCGATACACTTTTAATGAAGATGGCAGTGATGGGGTGACAGTGATGGGGTGACAGTGATGGGGTGACAGTGATGGGGTGACAGTGATGGGGTGACAGTGATGGGGTGACAGTGATGGGGTGACAGTGATGGGGTGACAGTGATGGGGTGACAGTGATGGGGTGACAGTGATGGGGTGACAGTGATGGGGTGACAGTGATGGGGTGACAGTGATGGGGTGACAGTGATGGGGTGACAGTGATGGGGTGACAGTGATGGGGTGACAGTGATGGGGTGACAGTGATGGGGTGACAGTGATGGGGTGACAGTGATGGGGTGACAGTGATGGGGTGACAGTGATGGGGTGACAGTGATGGGGTGACAGTGATGGGGTGACAGTGATGGGGTGACAGTGATGGGGTGACAGTGATGGGGTGACGGGCTGAGAAGGATGTGATGAGACGCTACTGCACGGGGAACCGAATGCAAGTTTGCAAAGCTGATTGCTTGTGTCTGATTTTCATTCCAGATCTGTCTCAGGTTGCCAAGTACGCGGTTGCGGTTCTGCTGGTGCTGATCTGCGTCCTGGCAGTCCTTGTGCTGCTGATCTACCGCCGGCTCCGTCTGGAGAGCGAACTTCAGACCATGAATTGGCGCATCTCCTGGAGCGAGCTGGTGCCACCTGGCGACAGGCTGGCTGCTCTCGCCGCTGCAGCCGAGGCCGCCGACGTCGAGGCCCTGTCGACTGGAGGCGGCGGCGGAGCTTTCACGGCGGCTTCAAGGCGCCGACGAAGGCACAATCAGTGTGACAACAACGATGGTCACTGCGGCGGCGGCGTCTGCTGCCCGGAGGACCTCGAGGCGGTCAGCCTGGTGTCGCAGGACACCATCGCCGGAGTGCCAATCAGCCGGGTGCCGGCGGCCCAGCTGTTCACCCGCACCGCCTACTATAAAGGCAGCCTGGTGGCGCTGAAGCAGCTGCCAGCCAGGAGCAAACGGCTGGAGTTGAATCACAAGTAGGCCGTGTACTTTTAGTTGCTGCATCATATTTTGAGTTCCACTGCAGCGTTTCGTACAGTTTCATTGTGTTCAAAATTTTAGTTCCGGTTGTTGGACAGGCTCCAGTTTTGTTGTGGTGTGTTTACAATTAGAGTTCCGGTGTGTTTACAATTTGAGTTCCGGTGTGTTTACAAGTTGAGTTCCTGTGTGTTTACAATTTGAGTTCCGGTGTGTTTACAAGTTGAGTTCCGGTGTGTTTACAAGTTGAGTTCCGGTGTGTTTACAAGTTGAGTTCCGGTGTGTTTACAGTTTGAGTTCCGGTGTGTTTACAATTTGAGTTCCGGTGTGTTTACAAGTTGAGTTCCGGTGTGTTTACAGTTTGTGTTCCGGTGTGTTTATAAGTTGAGTTCCGGTATGTTTACAGTTTGAGTTCCGGTGTGTTTACAGTTTGAGTTGCGATGAACCGCCCATCACGTTCAATCCACCCCGCAGGCTGCTATTGGAGGTGAAGCGAGTCAAGGACCTCGCCTCCGACAACATCGTCCGCTTTATCGGCGCCTGCCTGGACCCACCGAACGAATACCTGGTGACCGAGTACTGCCCCAAGGGCTCCCTGCAGGACATTCTGGAGAATGACAACATCAGATTGGACTGGATGTTCAAATTCTCACTAATGCTGGACATATGCAGGGTAAGAGCAAAGTTCTGTAGTTAGTTAGTTAGTTATTTAGTTAGTTAGTTAGTTAGTTAGTTAGTTAGTTAGTTAGTTAGTTAGTTAGTTAGTTAGTTAGTTAGTTAGTTAGTTAGTTAGTTAGTTAGTTAGTTAGTTAGTTAGTTAGTTAGTTAGTTAGTTAGTTAGTTAGTTAGTTAGTTAGTTAGTTAGTTAGTTAGTTAGTTAGTTAGTTAGTTAGTTAGTTAGTTAGTTAGTTAGTTAGTTAGTTAGTTAGTTAGTTAGTTAGTTAGTTAGTTAGTTAGTTAGTTAGTTAGTTAGTTATTTAGTTAGTTAGTACTTAGTTAGTTACTCAGTTAGTTAGTTAGTTAGTTAATCAGTCAGTCAGTCAGTCAATCAGTCAGGCAGTCAGTCAGTCAATCAGTCAGTCAGTCAGTCAGTCAGTCAGTCAGTCAGTCAGTCAGGCAGTCAGTCAGTCAGTCAATCAGTCAGTCAATCAGTCAGGCAGTCAGTCAGTTACAATCAACTCCGCAGGGCATGATCTACCTGCATCAGAGCTTCGGGCCGCATGGAAATCTGAAGTCGTCCAACTGTCTGGTGGACTCGAGGTTCAGCTTGAAGATCGCGGACTTCGGCCTGCGATCGCTGCGCGGAGGCCGTGAACAGAAGGAGAAGGAGGCGGACACCTATGCCGCTTTCAGGAGTGAGCAGGGGTGTTCCTGGTGACCATGTGTTCTCGTGATCAGTGTGTTTCTGTGAGAGGTTCAGGGCGTATTTGAAATGTTTTCCCGCGGTCCTGTCCCGCTTGTCCAGCAGGCGCTCTCATGCTCATCCCAGCTTCCCAGTCCGGGCGCATAAGCCGAGAAAGGAAGTAAGGATTGACAATACTGAGTAGGAGAAGGTTGAAATTGCATTTCAAAGCATTTTTAGCTGTGATATTTTCCTTTGACTATACTCGTACTGGCATATCCGAAGCGGAAGCCCGTTAGAGCCTGATCAATGGGAGCCTTGTCAGAATCCTTCATCATTTTGAGCGCCTCTAAAGACAGTGGACAAACGAATAGAAGGAAACTCGGTTGGCTCAAGGGCCGAGCATGACCACCTGCTGCTTTGTGTTGCAGTGAGTCCTAGCTGCTCAATGCTGAGGCTGCTGGCTCGCAAATTTAATTGTCATTCAAGCTGGCTAATGATGCCCGGAAACTGAAACTGCTCTTTGAATGATAGATAGATAGATAGATAGATAGATAGATAGATAGATAGATAGATAGATAGATAGATAGATAGATAGATAGATAGATAGATAGATAGATAGATAGATAGATAGATAGATAGATAGATAGATAGATAGATAGATAGATAGATAGATAGATAGATAGATAGATAGATAGATAGATAGATAGATAGATAGATAGATAGATAGATAGATAGATAGATAGATAGATAGATAGATAGATAGATAGATAGATAGATAGATAGATAGATAGATAGATAGATAGATAGATAGATAGATAGATAGATAGATAGATAGATAGATAGATAGATAGATAGATAGATAGATAGATAGATAGATAGATAGATAGATAGATAGATAGATAGATAGATAGATAGATAGATAGATAGATAGATAGATAGATAGATAGATAGATAGATAGATAGATAGATAGATAGATAGATAGATAGATAGATAGATAGATAGATAGATAGATAGATAGATAGATAGATAGATAGATAGATAGATAGATAGATAGATAGATAGATAGATAGATAGATAGATAGATAGATAGATAGATAGATAGATAGATAGATAGATAGATAGATAGATAGATAGATAGATAGATAGATAGATAGATAGATAGATAGATAGACAGACTCGTAGATAAACTACGTGCATTCTTCCCATCCCAGGCAAGCTGTGGACAGCCCCGGAGCTGCTTCGCATCGCCGCCTCGGACTCGAACTTTGACGGCACCAAGGAGGGCGACGTATACAGCTTCGGCATCATCGCTCAGGAGACCATGTACCGGAAGGGTGTCTTTTATCTGGCTGATGGCGAGGACTGCGTTGAACCGCAGGGTGAGGAGCCCTCTTGTTTAAAATAGTTACTACCCATCTTCACCTTCACTTCCTATCTACGAGCTACCCCTCTTTTACTTTCTTCCCCTCCCTTTGTTTCTATCCCTCCATGCTTTTCTGCCCCGTCTCCTCCTTACACTTCCGCCAGACCCGCACTGCACAGACCGCACAAAGACCTCCCCACACTCACCCGCAGAGCTGGTGTCCCGCATTCGTTCTCCGCCTGAGCCGCAACAGCAGCCGCTGCGCCCGAGCCTGAGCTTGGAGGAGCTGCCGCCAGGCCTGGACGGGGATCGAGCCCACGCCCTTCTCAGCCTAGTCGGCAGCTGCTGGCGGGAGGAGCCCAGCACCCGGCCGACATTCAACAGCGTCAAAAGCCGAGTTGGCCGGCTGAACAAAGAGGCGGCAGGATCTGGCAACATCCTGGACAATCTGCTGCAGCGGATGGAGCTGTACTCCAACAACCTGGAGACTCTGGTTGCCAAGCGGACAGATCAGTACCTGGAGGAAAAGAAGAAGGCGGAAAACCTGTTGTACTGCATGCTGCCAAAGTCGGTGGCCACCACCTTGATGCGAGGCGAATCCGTGGCCGCTGAATGGTTCGACTCTGTCACCATCTACTTCTCCGACATCTGCGGCTTCACGGCGCTGTCTAGCGAGAGCACCCCCATGGAGGTGCGCCGGGCTGCACGGCTTTGTGCTGCGCAATCTGATGCTGGCTCAATACTGACCCCTTAGCTACAGGCACCCATTAGCTATTTGCACCCCTTAACTGCAGGCACCCCTAGCTACAGGCACCCTTAGCTACAGACACCCTTAGCTAGCTACAGGCACCCTTAGCTACAGACACCCTTAGCTACAGGCACCCTTAGCTACTGGCACCCTTAGCTACAGACACCCTTAGCTACAGGCACCCTTAGCTACAGGCACCCTTAGCTACAGACATCCTTAGCTACAGACACCCTTAGCTACAGACACCCTTAGCTACAGGCACCCTTAGCTACAGGCACCCTTAGCTACAGACATACTTAGCTACAGGCACCCTTAGCTACAGGCACCCTTAGCTACAGGCACCCTTAGCTACAGACATCCTTAGCTACAGGCGCCCTTAGCTACAGACATCCTTAGCTACAGGCACCCTTAGCTACAGGCACCCTTAGCTACTGGCACCCATTAGCTATTTGCACCCCTTAACTGCAGGCACCCTTAGATACAGGAAGCCTTGGCAACAGGCACCCTTAGCTACAGGCACCCTTAGCTACAGGCACCCTTAGCTACAGGCACCCTTAGCTACAGACACCCTTAGCTACAGACATCCTTAGCTACAGACATCCTTAGCTACAGGCACCCTTAGCTACAGACATCCTTAGCTACAGGCACCCTTAGCTACTGGCACCCATTAGCTATTTGCACCCCTTAACTGCAGGCACCCTTAGATACAGGCACCCTTAGCTACAGGCACCCTTAGCTACAGGCACCCTTAGCTACAGACATCCTTAGCTACAGGCACACGCCTCTTACTTGACTTAGCTGCAGGGGGCTCCGTGCGTCCGGAAACAGCGAGGAGGCGTTGCCGCCCATTTCGCTAACCCCTGGTGAGCACGGGCAGCTAGTGCTGCGGTGTCGCGCAGGGAGTTCCGGTGGCGCCGGCGTCCGCAGCGCGGTCTCCCTCCGGAGAGTCCAGGAGGTGGATTGTCGCTCGCCCGGTAGCCCTTAGGTAGCGGACGAGCTGGCAGAGATTCTCGGGCCTGAAAACGTCGGAGAGGTCCGGGTTTGGGCCGAGGTAGGTGAGCCTGTCCTGAGTAAAGGCGGGGCATTCAAGAGATGAAGTGCTCCGCATTCTCGACACCGGAGAGGCAGAAAGGGCATTCCTCACTGCGGATTTTCTCCTGGAGGTAGCGATGCCTGGCAAAACAGCCATGACCCGAGAGGGCCACGGTCACCGCCCTGATGTCCCTGCGGTTGAGTCCAAGCAGGGCCCTGCGTAGGGCGGAGGAGGGACAGGGGACAGCCGCGCGGGATTGCCGGCAGTCGGGGGCGTTAGCCCACCTCTCCCTGTGCTTAGAAGCCACCCACTGGTTGATCCGAGTGGTGACAACGGCGATGGGGGTGGGGGCCACGGGCAGGGGACCAGTAAAAGAACCGGTCGAGCCAGCCTTGGCCAGGCGATCGGCCAGCTCGTTGCCGGGGTGGCCCGAATGCCCGGGGATCCACCTTAGGGACACCTTGTTGGAGGCGCCTAAGCGGTTGAGCTGCCCGATGCAGTCGAGGACTGTACGCGAGCAGGTGGTGGTGCGCTCAAGGGCGTGAATCGCCGCTTGACTGTCCGAGTGGAGGGTAATTTCCTTCCCCCAGACGCGCTGATTGTACAGCTCCATGGCGCAGGAGCTGATGGCGAGAACTTCGTTCTGGAAGACGGTGGAGCAGGTGCCGGTGTGTTGGGAGAAGGTCGCCACAGTTCTCCCTCCAGACACGATGCAGTAGCCGTATCCAGAGGCGGAGTTGATTTGGGACCCGTCAGTGAAGCAGTGGATTTCATGGGGTTTCCAGTTGTCTCTCGCTTCATGGCGTGGTGGAATGCTGGTTTTGAATTTGAGCGGGGGCAGAGCGTGGACGGGATTCCGTCCGAGAGGGTCAGCAGGCCTCTCGCTGCTTCCAGGTCTCGCAGGCTGAGGTCGCCATGCGGCCGGAGGTTCCGCTTTCTGAAGGCAAACTGCTTCTGGATTTGGACACCCGCGTCAAGCAGACGACGGGTGGTTTTCATTGCCTCCCCTCTAACAAAGAGGTCGAGGGGGGGAATGTCCAAGAAGGAGTTCATGCCAGCGAAGGGCGTTGAGGGAGCCGCGCTCATGATAGCTCGACAAGCGCGGCCTTGCACCCTATTTAAAACCTCAAGAACCCCTTTCACCTCTAGGGCACTGTTCCAAATGAAGCCGGCGAAGGAGATGGCCGGTCTAACAATGGCAGTGTAAATCCACCAGAGGCGGCGGGGGTGAGGCCCCAGGTAGCACCGAAAGCTCTGCGGATCTGCGCGAGAGTCGCGAGAGCTTTGCGGGCTTTGGTTTGGACGTGCGGGGTCCAGCTCAACCTGTGGTCGAGGGTGACGCCCAGACATCTAGTTTGTTTCTCCATGGCAACAGGTTTTCCGTAGAGGGAGAGCGGTTCGATCCTCCAGTTTCGGCGGCTGGTGAACATGATAGCCACGGTTTTAGACTCAGAGAACCTGAGACCGCAGCTATGTGCCCAGCGCTCGGCACGGTGGATGAAGGCTTGAAGGAGGTCCCTGAGGACCGTGGGCGATGGTCCAGCCACAGTGGCGGTAACATCGTCCGCATAGTCGACCTTCTGAACAGGGTCCGGATGCGGGCTGCAAAGCAGCTCGTCCATGACTAAGTTCCAGAGGATCGGGCTGAGGACTCCACCTTGCGGTCCGCCTTTCTGGACTTCCACGGAGCGTGAGTGTCCCAGGAGGTGCGAGGTGGCAGTACGATGGGAGACCATGTACATGATCCAGCGGGTGAGGTGCTCGTGCGTGCCCCGGGATTCCAGGGCTCGCTTAAAGGCTTCAAAGAGCACATTGTTAAAAGCACCATCAATGTCGAGGAAAAGCGACAGCGCGTATCCACTGCCAAGCACGGCGCGCTCCAGCTTGTCGACAATGGCGTGCAGCGCACTTTCGATGGAACGTCCAGGACGAAAGGCGTGCTGATTAGGGGAGAGCGGGGAGTTCCTCAGCTCAACAAGGAGAAGGCGCCAGAGCACCAGCCGTTCCATCAGTTTGAGGAAGAAGGACGTCAGACTGATAGGGCGGTAAGCTTTGGCGGAGTGATAGTCTCCCTTTCCTGGCTTGGGTATGAAGACTACCGTAGCCTCTTGCCAGGCTTTTGGCACGTACCCGAGGGTAATGCTGGCCTTGAAGAGGTTGCAGAGGAGGCCGAGAAACCTGTCATTTTTAACTGCCTCATGAAGGAAGGCAGGATAAATGTTGTCAGGACCCGGGGACTTGAAAGAAGAGAAGGATTTTGCGGCGCGAGCCGTCCTCTCTCTAGTAATGATGGTCGAAGCCAGGATCTGTCCGCCCGGAGAGTGGTCCGGTGGGCCTAGCTGCGGTGCGGCACGTGGGAAAGAGCTGGTGAGCATAATGTCCAGCGATTCCCCAGGGTTCTCAGCGAGCCGGCCGTCCGGTCTTTTAATGACTGAGAGCTTTGACATTTTGTCGAGGGTGAGAGCCTTAACTACGCGCGAAGTAGGGCGGGTGCCTTCTAACTCCGCGCAGTATTGGCGCCATTTGTCGGACTTGGCTTTCCTGCTTTCACGCTTAAAGTCGCGGATCGCTTCTTGATAGGCGGCCAGGTCAGCTGGGTCCTTGCTCTTGCGAGCTTTCCATTGGAGGCACTTTGCCTTGCGCCGGAGGGATCCGAGCGCCGGGTGCCACCAGGGGGCGGATTTTTTGCCTTTGTAGGCTTTAAGAGGACAGGAAGCCTTATGGGCTGTCAGGACGGTCTTGCTGAGCAAGTCTGCAAGGTCATCCACTTCCTGACAGGTGGTTGCAGCGACGGTAGTCAGCTGATCTGTCTGGCATTTCAGGGTTTCCGTGAAAGCCGTCCAATCAGTGTTCCGGACGTTCCTTTTCCACAGAATGTTAGGCTTGGGGCAAGAGGATTGCAAACGAAAACGAACGAAGCGATGGTCAGACAGAGACTCCTCTTCGTCCCACACCTCCCAGACCTTGACTAAAGGAGCCAAGCCATGGGAGACGAGGGTAACGTCGAGGGCCTCCGTCCATCGCCCGTTGTCAAAGGTGGGGGTTCCACCAATGTTGCAAAACTCAGTGTTGGTGGTGCAGATGTAAGCAAGGAGTTCCTCGCCTCTGCTATTGGAAGTACCAGTATTACTGCCCCAGTGGGTGTGGTGAGCGTTGATGTCGCCCGCCACCAGCAGCTCGAACCTACGGTTAGAGCAGTAGTCCACGAGGGAGGTGAGGTTGGGTGGAACCGCGGGGCCATCGCCAGGGATATAGATCGAGGCGATGATGACTGTGCGGTTGGTGATAATGTGGTTGGACTGAATGACACAGAGGTCTCTGTCAGAGAGGTCCGGTCTGTGCCAAGCTTTGAGGTGGGTAGATACGAAAATGGCTGCTCTGGGGTTTTGGGGGTCTTGAAAACAGTCAAAACCAGCAGGAATATTCGGAATCTTACCTTTCTTTGTCCAGGGCTCCTGGAGTAGGATGATGCCCGGTTTCGCAAAGTTTGCCACCCGCATCAGGTTGGTCGAGGCCGCGATGCAGTGGTGCAGGTTAAGCTGCAGGATGTCCACTCCGGGAATTCCACAAGTGGTCCGCGCAGCTTCCTGCCGGCTCAAGGCGAGTTGTGCAGGAGAGCTGCCTCTTCTGCCTCGCCGATAGCTCCCGGCTCCAGCTCCATGGGCTCCTCCCGGATGGATTCCATGGTCGAGGGCGAGGTCGCTACCTGGGCGGCATTCTCGCTCTCGGCCCGGTTTTCCGGGGGGGCCGCAGTGGTGACACTGGGCTGGGGGTGGCTGGGTTGGGGGCCTTGGCGGTGTCCAGCAGCTGCTTCGCGCGCTGAGTCAGACCAGAGCGGATAGTGTTCCGGGCGGGTTTCCGGCCCTTTCCACGTCCGCCTGTTCTAAAGAGCTGAATCTGCAACAGCCCGACAGAGATGATGGACATGTCCGGGTAGCGGAGCATCCAGCTATCCGACAGTCCAAGAATAGCCGTGAAACCGTCTCCGCCCGGCTTGGACTACGACACCGTTGGCCGGTAGCTCCGGGTTGGAAGCCACTAGCAGGTGACGCAGCTCGTCGGCCTTGGTGATGCAGCTGCGAGCCGGGATCCAGGCACGGTGCCGGTGTGTCCGGGGTCGCTCGTCCTCCCTGTAGATGAACAGGTTCTCCAGCTCCGTACTCCAGTCGAAGGTTTTCAGCAGCTCGAGGAGCTGCTGTCCTGACTGGCTGTCGGTGGGCTGGATATAGAGGGCTTGGTCCTCGACTTTCGTCTTTTGGACTCGAATAGTAGTGCCGCTCAAGGCCATCTTGACCAGGTGGGAGTCCAACCTGCGCCAGATAAGGTCGAGCTGTTCGGCCGTAAGAGGCGTCTCCTGGCCTTGGATAACCAGGGCCGGCTGCCTTTTGGCCATAGCCGCGTAGGTTCGCTTCGGCTTTGTGGTTTGGCCAGCGCCCCCCGCTTTGGATCCCTCCACGGCCGTGGGAGCTTCCACACGGGCAGAGGTCCGGTCACGGGAGGGGCCAGCCGCACCAGGAGCTTCGGCGGCACCTGACGCATCAGACCGGCGCGCGGGGTCCACCCCCTTGTCGGATGTCGGCTCCTCCGCGGGGTTCGCAGAGTTACCGGCATCCTCCTCGGAGGTGGCCGGAGGGGCGGCTTTCGCATTCCTCCGTTCCTCCGCTTTGCGCTGGAGAAAGGCTTTGTAGCGAGCAATGCTACGGGCCTTCTTTTTTGAAATCTGAGGTCCGCTGTCTTGTCCAGCCACTCCGGTATTATCCTGAGCGGCGGCAGCGGCAGATTGAGAGGCACCGGGGGTTCCGGTGTTGCGAATGTCCGGCTGGGCCGCGGTGCCAACCTCGGTTGGTGCTCCAGCAGCCTCGGACGTGTCGGAGGTAAATGAATACTCCATGAGTCGCTGAAAGGCGAGTGGGGACTAAAGGTGAGAAGCCGCTGGGCCGTAACCCCAAACCCAACAACCAGGCCAAGAGGTAGCGACCGGGGGTGGCTTAAGCCCGTACCGGCCCGACCGCTAGCAACCGAGAAACTCCCCGGCTAAGAGCCCGGCTTGGAAAAACCAGAGGCCGAACCAAAGGACCATCAGCACGGTACTACACTGGGCCCTTGAGGGAAGCAGGAGGACTGCCTCCGGAGCCTGCGGACTGGCCGCATACCCTGTTAAGGTCAGAGGGTGGTACCTGTTCCTCAGAGCCGTGGCCAGAGGTACCTGATACGCACAGGTGCACTTCCGGGCGGAGCCCGTACCCAACTTGGCCAAAAGGCCACGGATGGGTTGCCGCCGCCGGAGCCCAGTCAGTCCAGCAGCCCTAGAGCTGCCTTGAACACATGCGGGGCGTGAACCCCTGGGTCGGCTTGCGAGTCAGCTTGGAGAGAGTTCTCCTGCCATTCCTGCACCAGAATAGAGGGGGTGCAGGTGTGTAGGATCGCAGACCTTAGCCCGTAGGCCTAATCTGTCTCATGCTACACAGGCGTGCTGTACCCGCCATTGCATGCAGGCACACGCCTCACAACAGACACCTTAATTCAGACCCCCATTCCATAAGACAGTCATGTCACACCAGAAGTACTTCAGTCCGTCACTTTCAGCCGAAATCAGCCTTCCAATCGACTCAAGCAGTTTTCAAATGAAGAAATCTGAGCCAAAGTGAAATTCGTGCAGCCTTGAGAAACTACTTGAATGTCGAGCGGAGTGGACTGCTCAAAAATAGCAGTCGTGTCTCTCGAACAAGTAAAAGTCTGTCAACACTCTCCTGAAAAAATTCATTAGAACGTCATCAGAAGCCCGAATAGTGGAATCAGATTTCTTCGCCTGAGCATGAGCACATTAAGAGACTTTTTCAGTTCCCCCTTGATGACACTCAAAATTTCCTCAGTCATTTTAGTGAATTCAGCAACTTGTCAGTTAGGAAGCTGTTTCTATGAATTTAGCGGTTTGAGGTGCATAATTTTACATAAGGAAAGCAGGAAAATCAGCATAAATGAGCATGCTGTATCGTAGACAGATGTCCGAAATTCTTAATCGTATTCCCTAATGCAAAACCCGAAATTTGCAACTAAGATTGACAGATGGGTAATCCGTCTCTCGTGTGGTTAGAAGTCCTCACTCTAACGGAATAAATAATACGCGATTGACAGCAGCGTTTAATGGGAAAGCTGCACTTTTGCTTGATTTTAATGGCATTGATTTCAGCATTTCTGATTTACAGAGAAGTCCGAATAATTTTTGATCATAGCTTCTCACTACAGTACTTGTAGTAGAACTTAGCTCGTATTCACTATATCCTTAATGATCCATTTAAAGAAAGTATCAATCGTAAACATAGGCATTCTTGACCTATATGAGAGATTGCTAAATTCTTGAACCACTCTCAAGCCAGCTATGCATTGAAATGACCACCCTTCATACCCACCACCCCTCACCCCCATCACCCCGCAACCCACTAACCCGCACACCCATCACCCCTCACCCCCATCACCCCGCAACCCACTAACCCGCACACCCACCACTCCTCACCCCCACCACCCCGCACATCCACCAACCCGCACACCCACCACCCCGCACACTCACCACCCCGCACACCCACCAACCCGCACATCCACCACCCCTCACACCCACCAACCCTCACACCCACCACCCCTCACACCCACCACCCCTCACACTGACCGCCGAACGCTAAACACTTTTTCCTCTCTTCTCCTCTCCATGTCTACAGGTAGTGACCCTACTGAACGATCTGTACACCTTATTCGACTGTATCATCGAACGCTACGATTGCTACAAAGTGGAGACCATCGGAGACGCCTACATGGTAGTGTCTGGCCTGCCAGTGAGAAACGGTATCAATCATGCCAGAGAGATTGCCAGAATGGCGCTCAACTTTCTGGAGCACATTTCCACCTTTCGAATTCGGCACAAGCCGGAGGAGAAACTCAAACTGCGCATTGGCATCAACTCCGGTAGGTTGTTTTGCTCTCTTGAATTGCGCTAATGTTTGCATTCTGAGGGGATTAGGAATAGGATTTATAAAAAGTACCAGTAAGAGTTTCCAAAACACCGCAGGTCCCGTGTGCGCTGGAGTGGTCGGCCTGAAGATGCCTCGTTACTGCCTATTCGGCGACACGGTGAACACAGCCTCCCGGATGGAGAGCAACGGCCTGCCATTGAAGATCCACATTAGTGCCAGCACATTCACCATTCTGCAGAGCCTTGGCGGCTTCGTCACCACTGTGCGGGGCGAAGTGGAAATGAAGGTGCGGTGAAACTTCATGAGTTTATGAGTTATGAGTGAGTTCTTGAGGGAATTCATGAGTGAGTTCATGAGTGAGTTCTTGAGTGAGTTCTTGAGTGAGTTCATGAGTGAGTTCTTGAGGGAATTCATGAGTGAATTCATGAGTGAGTTCATGAGTGGTTCATTAGTTCATGAGTGAGTTCTTGAGTGAGTTCTTGAGTGAGTTCTTGAGTGAGTTCTTGAGTGAGTTCTTGAGTGAGTTCTTGAGTGAGTTCTTGAGTGAGTTCTTGAGTGAGTTCTTGAGTGAGTTCTTGAGTGAGTTCTTGAGTGAGTTCTTGAGTGAGTTCTTGAGTGAGTTCTTGAGTGAGTTCTTGAGTGAGTTCTTGAGTGAGTTCTTGAGTGAGTTCTTGAGTGAGTTCTTGAGTGAGTTCATGAGTGAGCTCATGAGTTAATGGTTGAAGCACTTCTCCCCCTCCCATCATGCAGGGCAAGGGCCGGCAGCTGACCTACTGGCTGCACGGGGAGGGCGACTCAATAGTGGACCCACCGTGACTGCCGGCACCCCCTGACCGCCCGCAACACTGCAGCATTCTCCTTCAAACGAGATTCGACACCGGAAAATTCATTTTATTCATGGCTGCCAATTCGAGATGGCTTCTTCGTTTACTTATTCACGCTTAATTCGTAACCAATCAACCTGTGTTTTGAATTGCGGAACATTTTGTATTATTGATTGATGATTGAAAGTTTCCACTGAAGTTGCGCTTCGTCCGAAAACCCAGAAATGTATGCTTTGCGACACATCGAATAATACTAATGTGAAGAGCAGCGCAACTGCTCACTTATTCCTGTTAAGTTCAGTAAATATTTGCGCTTGAGAGCCTATTGTAATATTAATAATAAAAAGAATAAAAGTAGTAGTAGTAGTAGTAGTAGTAGTAGTAGTAGTAGTAGTAGTAGTAGTAGTAGTAGTAGTAGTAGTAGTAGTAGTAGTAGTAGTAGTAGTAGTAGTAGTAGTAGTAGTAGTAGTAGTAGTAGTAGTAGTAGTAGTAGTAGTAGTAGTAGTAGTAGTAGTAGTAGTAGTAGTAGTAGTAGTAGTAGTAGTAGTAGTAGTAGTAGTAGTAGTAGTAGTAGTAGTAGTAGTAGTAGTAGTAGTAGTAGTAGTAGTAGTAGTAGTAGTAGTAGTAGTAGTAGTAGTAGTAGTAGTAGTAGCAGTAGTAGTAGTAGTAGTAGTAGTAGTAGTAGTAGTAGTAGCAGTAGTAGTAGTAGTAGTAGCAGTAGTAGTAGTAGTAGTAGTAGTAGTAGTAGTAGTAGTAGTAGTAGTAGTAGTAGTAGCAGTAGTAGTAGTAGTAGTAGTAGTAGTAGTAGTAGTAGTAGTAGTAGTAGTAGTAGTAGTAGTAGTAGTAGTAGTAGTAGTAGTAGTAGTAGCAGTAGTAGTAGTAGTAGTAGCAGTAGTAGTAGTAGTAGTAGCAGTAGTAGTAGTAGTAGTAGTAGTAGTAGTAGTAGTAGTAGTAGTAGTAGTAGTAGTAGTAGTAGTAGTAGTAGTAGTAGTAGTAGTAGTAGTAGTAGTAGTAGTAGTAGTAGTAGTAGTAGTAGCAGTAGTAGTAGTAGTAGTAGTAGTAGTAGTAGCAGTAGTAGTAGTAGTAGTAGCAGTAGTAGTAGTAGTAGTAGTAGTAGTAGTAGTAGTAGTAGTAGTAGTAGTAGTAGCAGTAGTAGTAGTAGTAGTAGCAGTAGTAGTAGTAGTAGTAGCAGTAGTAGTAGTAGTAGTAGCAGTAGTAGTAGTAGTAGTAGTAGTAGTAGTAGTAGTAGTAGTAGTAGTAGCAGTAGTAGTAGTAGTAGTAGCAGTAGTAGTAGTAGTAGTAGCAGTAGTACACAATAACACGCATCACCATGCATTAAGATAACGTACAGCGATTGGGCATCGACCATCCAGTCAGCTGACGCTGGACTGTCCTCTCCTGACCTCTGGCCTCTGTCTAAAGGCACCCGTACCTCTCTCTGTACGCAGCCGAGCCTCTCTCCCGCTTGGCTTTGTACCGGAGCTCAGCCTCGCTCCCGACCGTACGTGCAACCCCAGCCACCCCCACAGCTCTTGGCCTCGCTTCAATTCTCTCTCTCAGCCCCTCTTCTCCGCTCCGTTCTAATTGTGTCTCGCTCCCACCCTC
The DNA here is from genome assembly GCA_002269645.1 of Macrostomum lignano. Classification (NCBI taxonomy): domain Eukaryota; kingdom Metazoa; phylum Platyhelminthes; family Macrostomidae; genus Macrostomum; species Macrostomum lignano. The sequence goes on along the minus strand of NIVC01000037.1, from coordinate 181,542 downwards.
CACGCCGCGGCTCTTCTCTTGTATTTAAGACCGGCCTGTTTGCTGGGCCTTTCCCATTTTTCTCTCCATCCAAGCTCACACGATGCAGCTGCAGGCGCAGTGTTAGCTGATTTGTTCAATAGGCTGCGAGCAGCCCCGGTTAGAAAATGCCAGTCACAGACCAGAGCTGACTGCTCTTAACTGGTTCGTACGTTTGATAGTAAAATTGCCGGCACAGTAAGTTCTCTGCTTCTGAAAATACTAGCTCTACACAATAACCCCCTCCTCCCCCCAGCAACAGGCGTACACGTGTTGCTTTGTGAGGAACTTCAGTCAAAAGCTTCGCCAAGTCGCGTCTTGATTCCCGCTTCTATTTCTCACTTCCTGACTCATACTTATGCGAAAAGTGTCGCCCCAATGGTCGCATGGAAAATCCCAACGGTTAATGTCAGAGGCGGAGAGGGGTATTTAAATTTAAAAGGCAAGCGTAGCTGGGAAATGCAATGCATTGTAGGAATAACTATTTAGAATAGGGCTCACAGAGTTGAAAACATCAATCTCTCCTGCTAGAGATTTTGAGCAAACAAACCGACCGAGAGCCTGTTTAATACTCTTATCAACTCTTTATCTGTCATATTAGCCTACCTGTCGAGTCTTATCAGCTAGCTATCATTAAACACACCTGTTGAGTCTTATCAGCCAGCTATCGTTAAACAAACCTGTCGAGTCTTATCAGCTAGCTATCATTAAACACACCTGTTGAGTCTTATCAGCCAGCTATCGTTAAACAAACCTGTTGAGTCTTATCAGCCAGCTATCATTAAACACACCTGTTGAGTCTTATCAGTCAGCTATCATTAAACACACCTGTTGAGTCTTATCAGCTAGCTATTATTAAACACACCTGTTGAGTCTTATCAGCTAGCTATTGTTTATCACACCTGTTGAGTCTTATCAACTAGCTATTATTAAACACACTTGTTAAATCTTATCAGCTAGCTATTCTTTTAAACACACCTGTTGAGTCTTATCAGCCAGCTATCATTAAACACACCTGTTGAGTCTTATCAACTAGCTAACCTCATCTTAGCCTCGCCTCATCTGATCTCTCCAATTACCGCTCACAGCCAGAGATCATGATTCGCCTCGGCCTCTGCGCCATGGATAAGAAAGTGAAGTCGAAGCCCATGACGGCTATCCTCGGCCGGCTGCACCGTTTCGAGCACATCGAGATTGTGCCATTCCCGGAGTCCGTCATCCTGAACGAGCCAGTCGACCACTGGCCGGCCGTGGACGCCCTCATCGCGTTCTACTCGCACGGCTTCCCTCTGGACAAAGCCATCGCCTACGCTCAGCTCCGAAAGCCGTTTCTGGTCAACGATCTGGCGGCCCAGCGGCTCCTGATGGACCGGCGGCTGGTGTACGAGCGCCTGCGCGAGCGAGACATCCCTGTGGTGCGCTACGCTGTGCTGCAGCGCTGTGCCAGAAACACCAGCCAGAATAGTAATAATAATAATAATGATACTAATAATAGTAGTAGCAGTAATGACAGTAACAGCAAAGACTGTCATACGGCGGTAGACGAAGTTGACCGTAGCAGCGAGTCCGCTCTGACAGAATCAGATGATCAGATCAGCGTGCTCGGCCAGGTGTTTCACAAGCCGTTTGTTGAGAAGCCAATTGATGCCGAGGATCACAACATTAGAATTTATTTTCCCAGCTCAGCTGGCGGCGGCTGCGTGCAGCTGTTTCGCAAGATTGGCAACTGCAGCAGCGTCTACCTGAGCGGCGAAAGTCGGGTCCGGCGCCAGGGCAGCTTCTTGTACGAAGACTTCATGCTCACTGACGGCACGGACATCAAGGTTAGCTGGGCTGGAGTTTGTTGATTAGAGCCTCACATGACCCTCAGGTGAGGCTAATTAGAACCTCACAATATGACCCCAGGTGAGGCTAAAAAGAACCTCACATGACCCTCAGGCTAATTAGAACCTCACAATGCGACCCCCAGGTGAGGCTAATTAGAACCTCACATGACCCTCAGGTTTAACGCTGCACATGACCCACAGGTGAAGCTAATTAGAACCTCATATGACCCTCAGGTACTTAGAACCTCGCATGACCCTCAGGCTAATTAGAACCTCACAATGCGACCCTCAGGTAAGGTTGATTGGAATCTCATATGACCCCCAGGTGAGGCTAATTAGAACCTCACATGACCCTCTGGCTTAACGCTGCACATGACCCTCTGGCTTAACGCTGCACATGACCCACAGATGAAGCTAACTAGAACCTCATATGACCATCAGATGAGGCTACCAACCCCAAGGACTCTCATATGAGACTATTTAGAACTTTAATACAGCCTCAGAATAAGCTAGCAACCCCACGTGACCCTCAGCTTAGGCAGAATCAGTATTTCTTCAAGTACGGACGCATAAATTGCAATCCAAATTTAGCGCGGAATTCCCGCATACAAAGTGAAGTTCAGACAAACAGGTGTTCACATGCCCGGGCAACCAGCATCTCTCCAGTCTGTTTCGCACAGCAGGCGCTATGAAAAAAAACCCCAAAAATATTTTCCACAATCGAGTTTGCGTACTTTTGACTTTGAACCAGCAGTGGAAGTGGCTGTTGCCGGTTTGCTGCTATGCAAATGCAGTCGGGTCGCTGCCCCCCCCGCTGTGATGCTACAATTTCCAGTTGGAAAATTATTGTAAACTTGATACTTTCAATCGCATGCCAGTCGGGCTGGTGAATACAAACTGGCTTGCACTGTCATCGAGGGCTAATCTGCTTGGCTCTGATAATGCAAACAAACTTCCAAGTTTAACGCTCTAACCGCCTTGCCCAGGTGTACGCCATCGGCAAGGACTACGCTCACGCCGAGGCCCGAAAGTCGCCAGCACTGGATGGCAAAGTGGAGCGCGACCCGGAGGGCAAGGAGATGCGCTGCCCAATCATACTCACCGCCAGGGAGAAAATTATCGCCAAGAAGGTATTTCTCACTTGACTAATTCTACCATATATTGTATATGTCTCAGCATACTTTTCACTCACTACTGAGTCTAAGTAGCCAGTTTGGATTGTACATACTGAAAAACTCACTTGTCCGATGGCTCACTAGTCTAAATCAGGGTCTCTATTCGGCCCTCGGGTCTTTTGAAAAATTAACAATAGCAATCCGCCACGCTCAAGGTTTGTGTCTTTTCTCAGGTCTTTTCTCTCTAATCTCCTCTTTCCTCTCTTTTCTCCTCCTCTCGTCTCCTCTCGTCTCCTCTCTCCTCTCCTCTCTCCTCTCCTCTCTCCTCTCCTCTCGTCTCCTCTCCTCCTCTCTCTCATCTGCTCCCCCTTCTCTTCTCTCCTCTCCTCTCCTCCTCTCTCTCTCCTCTCTCCTCTCCTCTCTCCTCTCCTCTCTCCTCTCCTCTCTCCTCTCCTCTCTCCTCTCCTCTCTCCTCTCCTCTCTCCTCTCCTCTCTCATCTACTCTCTCCTCTCCTCACTCCTCTCCTCTCCTCTCTCCTCCCCTCTCCTCTCTCCTCCCCTCTCCTCTCTCCTCCCTCTCCTCTCTCCTCTCCTCCCTCTCCTCTCTCCTCTCCTCCCTCTCCTCTCTCCTCTCCTCTCCACTCCTCTTCTCTCCTCTCCTCTCCTCTCCTCTCCTCTCCTCTCCTCTCTCCTCTCCTCTCTCATCTACTCTCTCCTCTCCTCACTCCTCTCCTCTCCTCTCTCCTCCCCTCTCCTCTCTCCTCCCCTCTCCTCTCTCCTCCCCTCTCCTCTCTCCTCTCCTCCCCTCTCCTCTCTCCTCTCCTCCCTCTCCTCTCTCCTCTCCTCTCCACTCCTCTTCTCTCCTCTCCTCTCCTCTCCTCTCCTCTCCTCTCCTCTCCTCTCCTCTCCTCTCCTCTACTCTCCTCTCTCCTCTCCACTCCTCTTCTCTCCTCTCCTCTCCTCTCCTCTCCTCTCCTCTCCTCTCCTCTCCTCTCCTCTCCTCTCCTCTCTCCTCTCCTCTCCTCTCCTCTACTCTCCTCTCTCCTCTCCTCTCTCCTCTCCTCCCCTCTCCTCTCTCCTCTCCTCCCTCTCCTCTCTCCTCTCCTCCCCTCTCCTCTCTCCTCTCCTCTCCACTCCTCTTCTCCTCTCTCCTCTCCTGTCTCCTCTCTCTCCTCTCCTCTCTCCTCTCCCCTCTCCTCTCCTCCCCTCTCCTCCTGTCGATGCAAATACTTTATCTATTATTATTATAATATATCTTTCACCTGACCCATTACAGGTGGTGGAAGCCTTCAGCCAGACCGTATGCGGCTTCGACTTGCTGCGCACCAACGACGCTTCCTACGTCTGCGACGTCAACGGCTTCAGTTTCGTGAAGAGCTCAGAGAAATACTACGACGACTTCGCCTACATTCTGGGCGTCATGGTGACGCAAGCCATTGCGCCATCCTTATCGCTATCCATCAGCTATCCGACCATGGACAAGCCGCCGCTCATCCTCACCACCTTCGGCACCGTCATGGAGCTGCGCTGCGTCGTGGCGGTCATCCGGCACGGCGATCGAACGCCCAAGCAGAAGCTGAAGATGCCCGTCTACAACGCGGCTTTCCACCGGCTGTTCCAGCGCCATCGGGCCAGCCCGAAGGCTGTCGATGTGAAACTGAAGAAGCCGGCCGCGCTGCAGGAGCTGCTGGACATCGCCAGGGAGCTGCTGGTGCAGCTGCCGACAACCGCTGGCGCTGCTGTTGCTGACGGGGAGGAAGAGAAGCCGAGAGAGAATCGGCTGAAACTGGAGCAGCTGCGGCAGGTGAGAATGCGGTGGGGACTCCTGATAGCCCTTCTGTCCCCTGCTAGCCTCCCTGTCCCCTTCTAGCCCCTGTACCCTTCTAGCCCCTGTCCCCTGCTAGACCCCCTGTCCCCTGCTAGACCCCCTGTCCCCTGCTAGCCCCCTTGTCCCCTGCTAGCCGGGTGTCCCCAGCTAGCCCAATGTCCCCTGCTAGCCCCCCTGTCCCCTGCTAGCCCCCCTGTCCCCTGCTAGCCGGGTGTCCCCAGCTAGCCCCCTGTCCCCTGCTAGCCCCCCTGTCCCCTGCTAGCCCCCCTGTCCCCTGCTAGCCCCCCTGTCCCCTGCTAGCCCCCCTGTCCCCTGCTAGCCCCCTGTCCCCTGCTAGCCGAGTGTCCCCAGCTAGCCCCTGTCCACTACTAGCCCCCCTGTCCCCTGCTAGCCGGGTGTCCCCAGCTAGCCCCCTGTCCACTACTAGCCCCCTGTCCACTACTAGCCCCCCTGTCCACTACTAGCCCCCTGTCCACTACTAGCCCCCTGTCCACTACTAGCCCCCTGTCCACTACTAGCCCCCTGTCCACTACTAGCCCCCTGTCCACTACTAGCCCCCTGTCCACTACTAGCCCCCTGTCCACTACTAGCCCCCTGTCCACTACTAGCCCCCTGTCCACTACTAGCCCCCTGTCCACTACTAGCCCCTGTCCACTACTAGCCCCCCTGTCCACTACTAGCCCCCCTGTCCACTACTAGCCCCCCTGTCCACTACTAGCCCCCTGTCCACTACTAGCCCCCTGTCCACTACTAGCCCCCTGTCCACTACTAGCCCCCTGTCCACTACTAGCCCACCTGTCCACTACTAGCCCCCCTGTCCACTACTAGCCCCCTGTCCACTACTAGCCCCCCTGTCGCCTCTTGGACTCCTGCCCTACTAGCAACTCTGTCACCCACGTAAATATCAGCTGCAGCCCAAAGCCCAATGCTGTTTAGTTTACAAACTCCTTCAACTCTCCTAGGTGCTGGAGCGGCACGGCAGGTTCCGGGGCATCAATCGCAAGGCTCAGCTTAAACTGCTTTCTCCGCCACCCACCTCTGGCGACGCCGGAGGTTCCGCCTCCGAGTCCGCGGTCAAGCCGTCCAGTCCCCTCCTGCTGGTGCTCAAGTGGGGCGGCGAGCTCACCCAGGAGGGCCGGGAGCAGGCGGAACGGCTCGGCAGGGCCTTCAGGTGAGACTCAGCCAAAGGACGGCTTGAGTAGAAAGACGGGAAACTTCGTTTCTTAGAATTTTTTTGGCTCCTGAGTTTCATGCGAAGATGCACAACGGAGATAGGAAAATGCTCTAGAGAAAGCATAGCGCTTAGTGAGGTTTGGCCATAGACATAATTGGTCGAGAAAAATGTGATTTTTGAATGCAATTGCGATACGACAAATATTCTAGCTCACTTCTAAGAAAACCGAGTGGTCAGGGGCGTCGCCATGGATTTTATGGTGGGGGGGGGCAAAGCCAATAATTATAGATATACATGTAAATATACACTAAATTCTTACATGTACATTATTTTCAGAATCAACGTCGTCAGCACTCATTTTAGCGCCGCAGACACTCACTTTAGCGCCGCAGACACTCATTTTAGCGCCACAGGCACTCATTTTAGCGCCGCAATTTTAGCGCCGCAGACACTCATTTTAGCGCCGCAATTTTAGCGCCGCAGACACTCATTTTAGCGCCGCAATTTTAGCGCCGCAGACACTCATTTTAGCGCCGCAGGCACTCATTTTAGCGCCGCAATTTTAGCGCCGCAGACACTCATTTTAGCGCCGCAATTTTAGCGCCGCAGGCACTCATTTTAGCGCCGCAATTTTAGCGCCGCAGGCACTCATTTTAGCGCCGCAGACACTCATTTTAGCGCCACAGGCACTCATTTTAGCGCCGCAGGCACTCATTTTAGCGCCGCAATTTTAGCGCCGCAGGCACTCATTTTAGCGCCGCAATTTTAGCGCCGCAGGCACTCATTTTAGCGCCGCAGACACTCATTTTAGCGCCACAGGCACTCATTTTAGCGCCGCAGACACTCATTTTAGCGCCACAGGCACTCATTTTAGCGCCGCAGGCACTCATTTTAGCGCCGCAATTTTAGCGCCGCAGACACTCATTTTAGCGCCGCAATTTTAGCGCCGCAGGCACTCATTTTAGCGCCGCAATTTTAGCGCCGCAGGCACTCATTTTAGCGCCGCAGACACTCATTTTAGCGCCACAGGCACTCATTTTAGCGCCGCAGACACTCATTTTAGCGCCACAGGCACTCATTTTATCGCCGCAGGCACTCATTTTAGCGCCGCAATTTTAGCGCCGCAGGCACTCATTTTAGCGCCGCAATTTTAGCGCCGCAGACACTCATTTTAGCGCCGCAATTTTAGCGCCGCAGGCACTCATTTTAGCGCCGCAGACACTCATTTTAGCGCCACAGGCACTCATTTTAGCGCCGCAGACACTCATTTTAGCGCCACAGGCACTCATTTTAGCGCCGCAGGCACTCATTTTAGCGCCGCAATTTTAGCGCCGCAGGCACTCATTTTAGCGCCGCAATTTTAGCGCCGCAGACACTCATTTTAGCGCCGCAGACACTCATTTTAGCGCCGCAGGCACTCATTTTAGCGCACCTGTCCCCCCGTTGGCGACGCCCCTGCGAGTGGTAGCGTCCTGCTACGAGTAATTCAGTTGTCAATGACGATCACCCACTCTGAATAAAGTTGAAATCATGATTTTTAGCAAAAATCCCACAATCAAACCAAAGTCCCAAAACACTCCAGGGTGATCTACCCGGGTGGCGAGAGCTACTCGCAGCAGGACGGGCTGGGCCTGCTGCGCCTGCACTCAACCTACCGGCACGATCTGAAAATCTACGCCAGCGACGAGGGCCGAGTCCAGACAACGGCTGCCGCCTTTGCCAAGGGCTTTCTCGATCTGGAGGGCCCGCTGACGCCTATCCTGGTGCAGATGGTGAAATCCGCGAACACTGACGGCCTGCTGGACTCCGGGGCGAGCGAGTGGCGCCGGTTCATGGCCGTGGTGAAGGCGCGGATCCAGGCCTGTCTGAGCTGCGACCGCGAATGGAACGAGGCGGACCTGCAGCGCATCGCGCCAACCGGGGCCACCTCGGTGTTGAGGGCGATGTACCGCATCGGCAATCCGGCCAGAGCCTGCAAGAGAATGAGCGCCTGTATGGAGGCGATCTGCGGCAAGTTGGCGCAGCTGGCAGAGCAGCAGCAGCAGCAGCAGCACCAGAAGCTACTCTACCACGGAGAAAGCATAGACCTGGCCTTGGGACGATGGCGCAAGCTGGCCAAGGACTTTCACCAATCGAACGTTTGTTCAACCGGCGACGCGGTCAACGGGGAGTCCAGATTCGCCTTCTCCAAAGTGCCAGATATCTACGACAACATCAAGTACGACCTGCTGCACAATCAGGAGCATTTCGCCGACCTTTCACAAGCCAAGGAGCTGTACCTGCTGGCGAAAAACATGGCCGACATTGTCGTGCCCAGCGAATATGGCATCACAAGAGAGGAGAAGCTGGCCATTGCGGAGCAGGTGTGCAGCCCGTTGCTAAGGAAAATACTGGCCGACACACAGTACACCAGCAACCTGGACTTTGACGAGTGCGGCAGTACCAGACTGAACACTGAGTGAGTCAAGACATTCCGGATGTGGAATTATGGCTTCATAACTTCAAGACACTTTAAGGTTTCACTTGATATCCCTAGGATGTTTCCGGGTCTGGGTAAACAAATTTAAGATGCTGGAAGATCTCGGTAAACACGATGGCTCAAGATGCTTCACATACGTGACAGCAAACCTCAGCCGCCCCCATCCTAAACCGTTAAATCGCAGTTACTCATTAAATGTGGCCTCACCTGAGCGGTTCGTGCGCACCAGGCTCTACTTCACCTCGGAGTCGCACCTGCACACCCTGCTAGCTGCTCTGCGCTTCGGCGGCCTGGCCAACGCGGCCTCAGACGAGCAGTGGGCCCGGGCGCTGGAGTTCTGCGACTCGGTGCCGGAGCTGGGCTACCTCACCCAGATCGTGTTCATGATCTACGAGGACCCGACCCAGACCACCGGCTCCCGCGGCCGCTACCACGTGGAGCTGCACCTGTCCCCAGGCAACGTCTGTCGATCCTTGCCCGTTCTGGAAGAAGAAGCAGTGCAGACCGTGCAGACTCCGCCTCAGCCTCAGCCGCCCCCGCCGGCTTCTCCATCGGATCCACCCGTGGTTCGAGTGGGACGATTTGAGATGTCGCGAACGGCGGAGTTGCCGACGCAGCCGCAGCCGCCGCCGTTGCCTGCGCAATTTGATGCGACCGCTGGCGGTGAGAGCTCCGAGGGCCAAAGTTCGAATCCCAGTTACATTTATAATATAAAAATCGCCAGGGTTTTAGGGTCGGAATTTCAGCTGCTAGTTGGCAACTGTGGTTCAAAATCCAGTTGCCGAAGCTCATCTTCATCTTTAGAATTTAAAAAAAATGAGAAAAATTCACGGCTAGTAACTTTCGATCGTTTTGACATTTTAACTAGCTAAAATATAATTGATTGTTGATCGGGATCCACTCTTCTCTAGGCATGGGTTCTAAGTCCACTGAACTCCCGAAACTCGGCTGATAAAAGACGTTTAAATTAAATTAACAGTCAATTTTTCAGTCCTGAAGCTATATTTTAATACTAAAATACGAAGCTAGCTGTGCTTCAGTTAATTCACCCCGAACATCGCCTGTCCAGGCACAGCCATGCGTCACCGGCAGAACACCTGGTCTCACCGGCAGCTGCGCAAGGCTCCCGCGTTAGACGATGCTATCAAAACTGATTGGACACCGCAACAGGAGCAGAAGCAGCAGCAACAGCAGCTTCAGCAACAACAACAGCAGCAACAGCAGCAGCAACAGCAACAGCAACAACAACAACAGCAGCAACAGCAGCGAACCATCAGCGAGAACGAGTTGACTCCTGAGTTGTCCTTCAACTACGGAACCTATCACGGGTCGGAAGACCTTCGACGTATTTTCGGCAACATCATCCCCAAGTCTCTGTTGAGGCCAGGTGAGAACAATCTGTAGGTACGAAGTATCATCGAGACTTCACAATGTCAAAGTGCACTCCTGCGTCAGTGCTCATGGCTCAGCGGAATCGACATGCCTTATTCAATAAGCGCTATAAGTTACCGTTGCAAACCATCTAACGAGCGAATCTCCTCTCTATGTATTCCAGGCCCCTCAGCAAGCGCCTATTCCAGGAACCTCATCTCCACCAGCCTCATCCGCGGCTCCGACCCGGACGTTCAGCCGGCCGAGCAGTCCGCCTTCAAGTCCGTCGCTTCCTTCGCCACGGCTCCATCGTTGTCGTCTTCGCCGACAGCCAGCGACGGAGCGGCGACCATCACAGCTGGCGGAGTCGAGCAGACGAAGCAGCTGGCCGCCGCGCCGCGGGTTCCAGAGATTTATCCGCTGGAGACGCTGCACAACTCGCTCACTCTGCACCAGCTGGAGGCCTTCCTGCACGCCTTTGCCAGCGGCCAGCTGCGCGCGCCCTGCACCAGCCGGAGCCAGTCCTGCCACTCCGACACCAACTGATTGCCAAGGCGCTTAGTCAGACTTGCGTGAAATCCCTGCGATCCCCATCCTGGTATCTGAGTTCCCAGCTCAGCCTCATCTAGAGACCCTTGTCCCAGTCCCTGAGTTCTCAACTCGGCCTTACAAAAGGCCCTTGTCCCAGTGCCTGAGTTTCCAGCTCAATAAATGAAGCGCCAGCACTGAAGCTTGACAGGTGGATGAGAGATAATAGTGGAGATGCTTATTTAAAAAATGACAGCTTTTGAAAGTTTTCCCGAATTTCAGGGTAAACTCATTCCGAAAAAATTAGGCATGTTATCATAATTTCCATTGTGAGTCATTCGTTGAAAAGTTCATGGCGGAAAAAGTTTAATTAAGCATCAACGACACCACTGAAAATTATAGATAGATACACCCAAAATTTATTAAATAGCAGACATTTAGCAGATTCGCGATGCTAAATCGATACTTTATTTTCCTTCATCCATATAGTATTTAGTAATTAAATTAGTCTTTCTTTGGCTGGGCTAATGCTAAAACCTGTTTGTGTCAGACTGATGTTTTGTGAGGTAACACAGCCACGGCGTGTTAATATAATTTTCATTTGCTTATTTGCAACTCTTGTGTCATATATTGGTGCTAGGAAGAGTCGTACGTGACTATTTCAAAACAAACGGAGGAGAGATGAAACGTTGCAAAAAACCGTACGCATATAGGTGGTAATCACCAACCACAGTAATTTCTGTACTACATGAAACTGACATAAATCAAGCATGCTTTGCAAATACGACTTTCAAAGCGTTATTTATTTCTATGGATAATTTCACTTTATTTTCAGCTAGTTTGAGCCTCTTTTAAACAAACTCGCTTTCAACTCTTGCTAAAAGACAAGCTGAAGTTCCAGGTCTACTTCTGAATTAAGTTTCACTTCTTACTGCTAGCATAGGTGTAGCTTTTTGAAATGCCAATAATTAATAGGATCACACTAATCACTTTGTCCTTTTTTAATCAAGCCGCATTACACACACAAGTCCCTTCAGTTCGATCTTACAGAACTAATTTAAGGTTAAGGTTAACAAAGGTTCTAAGAATACTACAATACGGTACTATGAGAATAATAACAATTGATATTTTCATGCTGCTAGTATTTTACAGTGAAGTTAATTTAAATGAAAGCAATAGAATCCTTTGATCCGTGAATAGACTGCACCAGATTTTGATTGGGAAGTTAACGCAGTCGTAAATGATGTATGGCTACTAAAAATAAAAAAGCATAACTAGGTTCTCTTAAAAAATCTAAAAAATAGACTTTTATCGGAAATACCATTCTGATTAGGTACTACTCGTAAGTGCAGTTTCGATTTCTAATAACTTTTGTTATAGTAAGTAAGTATCGGACGAAAATAAAAAGATTGCAGCGTTTCAAGGATTTGCCCGAACGCATTTTTTTTAAATACAGGCATCATCTAAAACATTTATTTTATACAAAACCATATTCACGCAGTAAAATATGTAAGCTTCTAGCACAATTCTCCAGAATAAAAATTTTAAAGCTGTTCAATAACTGAGGACTCACAATGGAAAATGTAGAAGAAGTACAAATTTTACCTCTAAAGTCAGCTTCAGGTAAGATATCGTTGTACATGGAAGCTTAAGGCTGTTAATTATTGATAGAATTGTCATTTAAATAATTTTAATGTCAAAATATAAATTGTGTTAAGCCATCTGCATTTTCTCAACAAGCATTAATTATCATTGCCACACAACCTTTACTGGTAGAAAAGAAAAAACAAAAAATGGCATTATTTTAGGCACATGACCAAGATGGCCACACACCAAGATGGCCACACGCCAAGATGGCCACACACCAAGATGACCACAGATCTAAATTTCTAAATTAAAATAAATAATATTAAGTATAGGTCTATATATTTCACTCATTTGGAACCATTTTCCTTTTGGTAATAATTAGGAAGATAGATGCTAAAATGGAATTATATTACACTATAATCATTCCCCTTGTTTTTAGGCCTAGCTTTTATTGTAGCTTGACCTATAGATGTTTATTTACTAAATAAAGCAAGTAGCCAAGCATATAATAAATACCTTGTTGCATATTTATCTCATTTTTGCATAGCATTATTATTAGCAATGGTTTCTTAATAAACTGATAGTGATATATTTGATATATATGGCCTTATGGGAATAAATTGGCACAAACACTAAAAAGATTAAAGTTTTTATATTATGAATAAACCGTTTCAAATCTATTATTGTATTAATATTTATAAAATATGATTGATTAAAACAAAATAATGCATGATAATAAAACAATTGCTATTAAGTTGCTATTTATTGTTAGAGAGAAAGCAGTTATAATGGAGATTTAATGTTGTGGAAGTGGCCATCTTGTTCTTGCACCTTATTTTATATTAAAAATGAATCTAAAATCCAATTTCGCCCTTCAATAAAGACATAATTTTATTGGCTATTCATATTACTAACAAAGCTAGTCCAAAAACTCTAAGAACTATGGATGTTTTATTTCAGATGGCTGCGAGAACCATGTTTCTTCATCAGGTGAGAGTTTGTTTGTGGCTATTTTTATGTCAACTAATACACACAGAAAAACTTATTTAATTTTTAATTAAAAAAAGTGTGAATTTCTTTTTAAATGAGATAAAATGGAATTTAACTTCTAGATAACCAAAAAAAATATTTAATTGAAACTGGGGTAGTTTCTTAATTTTTTGATATTTCAAATGAAATGCCCAAAGAAAAGAAACCGACTCATTGTGGGATATATATGGATTCAAACAAATAATTAAAATATTCATGGTATCACCAGCCTCACGCATAAGCTACTGTTTCTAGTCAATTGAGAAATGCTTCTATGATTCAAATATCTATCCAACTCAAATCCTCATACATTTTATAGGAATATTTCGCTAAATATGGTTTAATCTTATTACTACCTGCATTTTTTCTTTTTAATGTACCGGAACCTGAAAAATCTGTCCGAAATTTGATAGCTGGGAAACTCATAAATTCAGTCGGGCTGAGCCCCAAGCTCAACCCCAGTTTGCAAAGGGAGCCTCAGGTGCGAAACTCGACCTGATGCGGATACTAAAAGGTTACGGCTTGAGTCCACGACGGCAGTGCAAGCCCCATCAATGAGCTGGGGAGAGGAGGCTAGGACCGAGTAGACAGAGACTCGGAGTGGACGAGAAGGCGCCAATCTCTGGGGCAGAGCCGCGTGCTGCAAACCTTGATTGCAGCAACTACTCAGCAACCTCCTCAAAGTGCAACTGTCTGCCTCGTCTCGTCCCCTCTCCGGGGCTCGCCAATCATTATTGTCATTGCTCGACCTTGCATTATTCACCTCACCGAGAGCGAGGGTTGTCCATGAATTGGACAATCTGCACCCACAATGCAGATGCAGTGATGAATTCGTATTTTAAACAAGCCACCGTTCGCGGTTTGGACAATAGCATCAGCATTTGTGCAGCTGCTGGGGCAGCAGTGATAGAGAGAATCCATGCTAATCCGCTTGGTGCGCCAAAAAAGTGAATTTCGTATCGATTTGTGAATGCACACATGAGTTCGAATTTATACAGTTCGCCCTTTCGGACGTTTGTGCGCAAGTCCTTGGAAGTCCTAGATTTGGATCCAACCCAAATGAAACCCGAATGAAACCCGAATGCAACCCAAATGAAACCCGAATGAAACCCGGATGCAACCCAGATGCTAATCAGATGCAAACCGGATGCTGATCAAATGCAAACCGGATGCTAATCAGATGCAAACCGGATGCTAATCAGATGCAACCCGGATGCTAATCAAATACAACCCGGATGCTAATCAGATGCAACCCGGATGCTAATCAGATGCAACCCGGATGCTAATCAGATGCAACCCGGATGCTAATCAAATACAACCCGGATGCTAATCAGATGCAAACCGGATGCTAATCAGATGCAACCCGGATGCTAATCAGATGCAACCCGGATGCTAATCAGATGCAACCCGGATGCTAATCAAATACAACCCGGATGCTGATCAGATGCAAACCGGATGCTAATCAGATGCAATCCGGATGCTAATCAAATGCAATCCGGATGCTAATCAGATGCAACCCGGATGCTGATCAAATGCAACCCGGATGCTAATCAAATACAACCCGGATGCTAATCAGATGCAAATCGGATGCTGATCAGATGCAACCCGGATGCTAATCAGATGCAACCCGGATGCTAATCAAATACAACCCGGATGCTAATCAGATGCAAACCGGATGCTAATCAGATGCAACCCGGATGCTAATCAGATGCAAACCGGATGCTAATCAAATACAACCCGGATGCTAATCAGATGCAACCCGGATGCTAATCAGATGCAAACCGGATGCTAATCAGATGCAAACCGGATGCTAATCAGATGCAAACCGGATGCTGATCAGATGCAAACCGGATGCTAATCAGATGCAACCCGGATGCTAATCAGATGCAACCCGGATGCTAATCAGATGCAACCCAGATGCTAATCAAATGCAACCCGGATGCTAATCAGATGCAACCCGGATGCTAATCAGATGCAACCCAGATGCTAATCAAATGCAACCCGGATGCACATCAGATGCAACCCAGATGCTAATCAGATGCAACCCAGATGCTAATCAGATGCAACCCGGATGCTAATCAGATGCAACCCGGATGCTAATCAGATGAAACCCGGATGCCAACACAGGGGCTCCGCACAGCCAAACCTCTTGGAAATCTTAGGGCCTACTGCACGGTTTAGTCGCAGTTTCTGTTTGTTCAACTGGGCCGATTCGCGATTTTTTTACCCTCTCCCCTCTCCCAGCTAAGAGCGCAGTTCAAAGGTGGAACCCGACTGCATATGGCCTCTAGCCAACAAGCTGCACAATAGTGATGCCTCCGAGATGATTTATTTTCGTATGAACAGACACACCTTATGTATTGCTGCAGAAAAATTCAACCTCGTAGGCAGACAAGACTTGCATAAATCTTCTTCCAGACTTGTCTACGCAGATTTTGTAATTCGCATTCACTTATAGCAGCGAGTTTTAAGTAGTCAGAATCCTACGAAAGTTCAAAAGCCTATTAATAAAATGATAAATTTTTACGATCCTACACCAAACTATTTCACCAAACTGTGGAAATTAAGAAACTTTTCTTTTAAAACGCGCTAATAAACTTCCTCCAGTCAGCCCAGTGTGTCCAGGAGTTTTGCGTGCAACAGAGAAATGTAATTAGGGAGGTCCCGGTTCCTCTTCATCAGCCAGTTCCACCGTTAATTATCAGAATAAATTATATGCAGCTTCCATTGTTCAAGACTGCATTAGTAAATATTTCGATGACAACAGCGCGTGATGAAAGCTAGGCTCAGTCGGTTGAGCACGAAAATAAGAAAAAACTTTACTTCTGTTTGACCCAGAAGTCTGAGAGTAAGTCCTGCCACTCTCTTTTTCGCCGAGCAGCGTGTGTTTGCGCTCAGGCACTGGGCGGCAGTAAGCTGCTCAGACTTTCATCTGCCTGATTGCTTGTGCTCAACCTGTTTTGTTTAAGTAGTGCGAGTTGGCCCAGCTGACTGACGAGTAGCCAATCTGAGTTTGCTTGCCTGCTGTCTAAAGGGGCTCGGCTGCTTCCCACGGGATGATGAACTGGCTAATTTATGAAGCCAGCTCGCTTTGCCAATATGGGGTATGCAGCTCGTACAGGCGATATGCAGGCACACTCACCCACAGCACCCATGGACACACTCACCCACAGCACCCATGGACACACTCACCAGCAACACCCATAGACACACCAACAGCAGCACCCATAGACACACCAACAGCACCCATAGACACACCAACAGCACCCATAGACACACCAATAGCACCCATAGACACACCAATAGCACCAATAGACACACCAATAGCACCCATAGACACACCAACAGCACCCATAGACACACCAATAGCACCCATAGACACACCAATAGCACCAATAGACACACCAATAGCACCCATAGACACACCAATAGCACCCATACATACACCAATAGCACCCATAGACACACCAACAGCACCCATAGACACACCAACAGCACCCATAGACACACCAATAGCACCAATAGACACACTAACAGCACCCATAGACACACCAACAGCACCCATAGACACACCAATAGCACCCATAGACACACCAATAGCACCCATAGACACCAATGGTATGCATTCTGTCAGTTACCATAGGAACACTTAAAAAACACTAAAATTCTTTACAATGTGCATCGCAAAATCAGACGGAAGTCTCGCCGCTGCCCCTCCAGCAGACAAACCGCAGCAGCAGCAGTCAAGTCAGGCAAAGCCGAGCTCATCAAAGCGCCTGCTGGCACTCGCGTGCCTGCTGCTCCTTATCGCTGTCATCACCATCGTTATCCTTCTCGGCCTCCTAGCGTCGAGAAGTTGCGACAACGGCGCCTCAGAGTCGGACGGGCTGCAGTCGCGCAGGTCGCCTAAATCTCTAACTCGGGCAGTTTACCTTGACGAATCAGGAAAAGCCTGCCAGCACCAGGACATCCGGTTGCCGAAATCGCTGTTGCCCATCAGCTACCAACTGCTGGTGAGGCCGGTTCTACCCAGCCAGGGTCAGAAGACATCTGTCAACTTTGGTCGCGTAAAGATGATGCTAAACTGCTCAAGGCCAACAGACGCTATCATCTTCCATGTCGGTGCCGGCATCCGCATCTCCGACCTGACTGTGACGGCGGCCCAGCGGCTAGACGAAGTGTCCAGACAGCGCTGCCCCAGCCTGGACCTGCTTTACATCAGGGTCAGCCGACAGTGCACAACCGGAGAACTGCTCAACGTGTCGTTGAGTTTCGAACGCGAAATTGAGGGAGACAAACTTGACGGTTTCTACATGGCCAAGTACAAGGACAAGAATAGGGCGCTCAGGTGAGTGTGATTCATACTTTTCATAGCTTAACAGTAGGACTGTCAGTGCTGCTAGTGTGAGCACACAGCGGGACTATCAGTGCTGCTAGTGTGAGCACACAACGGGACTATCAGTGCTGCTAGTGTGAGCACACAGCGGGACTATCAGTGCTGCTAGTGTGAGCACACAGCGGGACTATCAGTGCTGCTAGTGTGAGCACACAATGGGACTATCAGTGCTGCTAGTGTGAGCACACAGTGGGACTATCAGTGCTGCTAGTGTGAGCACACAGATTTTTAGTACAGTGGAAAGATAAAATGAAAACCAAACATAAAGCTGACTGCATTCAAAAGTGCGCGGAGGCTTAAGCACGTAATGGCATTTCCTTTTTATTCACGGCCGGGAATGCAGGAATGTACCAGAGAATCTGATGGGATTCCTTGCTATTCAATAATGCACGAGCAGAAAGGCCAAAAAGCATTAATCCAGATTTCTGTGTCTTTATTTTTCTCCCTAATGCTGCCCCCCCCCCTCTAGCAATTCTCGCATTTCGACGTGGGCAATCTGCCACCTAAAACTGCGTAGCAACGCAAACACACCGGGCCGGTCCTGTCAGAGCCATTCCGATTTCGCCGGCAGCTGACGCCTCCCCTCAGCCTCCTACACCATGATGAAGTGTCAGACTAGTCTGCAAAAACCCCCGCTATCCCAGTCGCTCTTTGACTTCAGTTCACGGGACGATTTCATTGCCCAGTCCCGGTTCTTGCCGCCATTTTGTGTCGCCTGCTGTTTGCTCAGTAAAAGCTGAAGGGTTTGATCAGTGCAGCATTGCCACACTGTATCTCAATAGTGACTTCGTTTCTCCCTTTCTGTGAATGTCACTCTCTGAATGTCACTCTCTGAATTTCACTCTCTGAATGTCATTCTCTGAATTTCACTCTCTGAATGTCACTCTCTGAATGTCACTCTCTGAATGTCACTCTCTGAATGTCACTATCTGAATGTCACTCTCTGAATGTCACTCTCTGAATGTCACTATCTGAATGTCACTATCTGAATGTCACTCTCTGAATGTCACTTTCTGAATGTCACTCTCTGAATGTCACTTTCTGAATGTCACTCTCTGAATGTCACTCTCTGAATGTCACTCTCTGAATGTCACTCTCTAAATTTCACTCTTTGAATGTCACTCTCTGAATTTCACTCTCTGAATGTCACTCTTTGAATGTCACTCTCTGAATGTCACTCTCTGAATGTCACTCTCTGAATGTCACTCTCTGAATGTCACTCTCTGAATGTCACTCTCTGAATGTCACTCTCTGAATGCCAGGGTGCCCCACAGCCCTCCATATTCAGTATTTATAAGTTCACTTTCTACTCGTCCATATCGGCGGAAACTCTGAATGGTCGTTGCTGCCTTTCATTCGCAAGTCTCTGAAACCAGCCGCAACCCTTCAACTTCCTGACTCGCTAAACCTGGCTGGCAGTTTAAGCTGGCAGCCCCAGGCAAACCGCAACGGGCACTAATATTTATTTTCTATGAAACTTTTCCCCGTTGCAAAAGTTCTGCGCAAATCTTTTCCTTTTTTACTGCAGTCGTCGCCCCCCCCCCCCAGCCGACCCTGCTGAAATACACCGGCTGGACTGGAGCTTCAGCTTTTGTGTGGGGGATTGGGCAGTTTCGCTGTTTTAACCAATGCTTTCCCTTATTCAGGCCAGGTCAGGGGGTGTCCCGTTCTCCCCATATCCACGCCAGCTGGCCTCAGCTCTTGACGCGGTGGGTGTTACATTGCTGAAGTGGCGCTGGGCTATACTCGTAGTAACAGAGAAATCTGCGCCTTGAGCCAGCTTGAGTTGCTGCGCATTCTCAACTGGAATCAACTTAAGTAGCTACCCTGCCGCTCTATGCAATTTCCCTATGCCAGATTTTCACTTCAGCCACTTGTCACTCCAGCCATTTGTCACTCCAGCCATTTGTCACTCCAGCCACTTGTCACTCCAGTAATTTGTCACTCCAGCCATTTGTCACTCCAGCCATTTGTCACTCCAGCCATTTGTCACTCCAGCCATTTGTCACTCCAACTATTTGTGACTCCAACTAATTGTCTCTCCAACTATTCGTCACTCCAGCTATTTGTCACTCTAACTATTTGTCACTCCAACTATTTTTCACTCTAACTGATTGTCTCTCCAACTATTCGTCACTCCAGCCATTTGTCCCTCCAACTTTTGTCACTCCAGCCATTTGTCACTCCAACTTTTGTCACTCCAGCCATTTGTCACTCCAACTATTCGTCACTCCAACTAATTGTCACTCCAACTATTTGTCTCTCCAACTATTTGTCACTACAACTATTTGTCTCTCCAACTATTTGTCACTACAACTATTTGTCTCTCCAACTATTTGTCACTACAACTATTTGTCTCTCCAACTATTTGTCTCTCCAACTATTTGTCACTACAACTATTCGTCACTCCAGCCATTTGTCCCTCCAACTTTTGTCACTCCAGCCATTTGTCACTCCAACTATTTGTCTCTCCAACTATTTGTCTCTCCAACTATTTGTCACTCCAGCCATTTGTCACTCCAACTATTTGTCTCTCCAACTATTTGTCACTACAACTATTTGTCTCTCCAACTATTTGTCGCAAAAATCATTGCTACTACAGCTATTTGTCCCTCCAACTTTTGTCACTCCAGCCATTTGTCACTCCAAGCATTTGTCACTCCAAGCATTTGTCACTCCAATCATTTGTCCCTCTAAGTCTGAAACTGGAATTACTTTCCTACTAACAACGATTTTTTACTCAATCCACGAGTCACTGAAACATCTTCTTCCATCCCCTCAGGTACATGGCCTCCACCCACATGGAGCCTGTGTCCGCTCGCAAGGCCTTCCCCTGCTTCGACGAGCCGGAAATGAAAGCCACCTTTGACCTGGAAGTGATCCGCGACTGGCGGTACAAGAGTCTGTTCAACATGCCTCTGGTAATGGACAGCTGTCAATCTGAGTGCAAAATGTACTTTTTGAGTAAATGCAAACGTATATCAGCTATGGTTAGTTAGTTAGTTAGTTAGTTAGTTAGTTAGTTAGTTAGTTAGTTAGTTAGTTAGTTAGTTAGTTAGTTAGTTAGTTAGTTAGCTAGTTAGTTAGTTAGTTAGTTAGTCAGTTAGTCAGTTAGTTAGTTAGTTAGTTAGTTAGTTAGTTAGTTAGTTAGCTAGTTATTTAGTTAGCCAGTTAGTTAGTTAGTTAGTTAGTTAGTTAGTTAGTTAGTTAGTCAGTTAGTTAGTTAGTTAGTTAGTTAGTTAGTTAGCTAGTTAGTTAGTTAGTTAGTTAGTTAGTTAGCTAGTTAGTTAGTTAGTTAGTTAGTTAGTTAGCTAGTTAGTTAGTTAGTTAGTTAGTTAGTTAGTTAGTTAGTTAGTTAGTTAGTTAGTTAGTCAGTTAGTCAGTTAGTTAGTTAGTTAGTTAGTTAGTTAGTCAGTTAGTTAGTTAGCTAGTTAGTTAGTTAGTTAGTTAGTTAGTTAGTTAGTTAGTTAGTTAGTTAGTTAGTTAGTTAGTTAGTTAGTTAGTCAGTTAGTTAGTTAGTTAGTTAGTTAGTTAGTTAGTTAGTTAGTTAGTTAGTTAGTTAGTCAGTTAGTTAGTTAGTTAGTTAGTTAGTTAGTTAGTTAGTTAGTTAGTTAGTTAGTTAGTTAGTTAGCTAGTTAGCTAGTTAGTTAGTTAGTTAGTTAGTTAGTTAGTTAGTTAGTCAGTTAGTTAGTTAGTAGTAATACCAGGGACAGCTTTTCTTAGAAGATATGAGATATGAGAAGAGGCTTTTCTAGTTGTCCCTCAGCAATACATAAACAATATTCCAACTTGACAACTCTGACCAGGCAAGAACGGTCCCGGACACTCGGTGCAGTCACCTCACTAATCAGTCTGGCTGCCACAGGGACATCTTCCAGACCTCGGTGGTCATGAGCACCTACCTGGTGGCGTATGCTGTACTGCCTATGGACTACGTGTCCCTGCAGAAGGTGGTGAAAACTAGCAGAGGCTCTATCCAGGTGAGTGTGAGCCAATCGGTCTCACCGGGCCAGGTGAGAGAGGAAAAAGGAGATGAATATTAGAGGGCAGAGAAGAGAGCAGAGAAGAGAGCAGAGATGAGAGTTGAGAAGAGGGCAGAGAAGAGAGCAGAGAAGAGAGCTGAGAAGAGGGCAGAGAAGAGAGCAGAGAAGAGAGCTGAGAAGAGAGTTGAGAAGAGAGCAGAGAAGAGAGCAGAGAAGAGAGCAGAGAAGAGGGCAGAGAAGAGAGCAGAGAAGTGAGCAGAGAAGAGAGCAGAGAAGAGAGCAGAGAAGAGGGCAGAGAAGAGAGCAGAGAAGTGAGCAGAGAAGAGAGCAGAGAAGAGAGCTGAGAAGAGAGTTGAGAAGAGAGTTGAGAAGAGAGCAGAGAAGAGAGCAGAGAAGAGAGCAGAGAAGAGAGCAGAGAAGAGAGCAGAGAAGAGGGCAGAGAAGAGAGCAGAGAAGTGAGCAGAGAAGAGAGCAGAGAAGAGAGCTGAGAAGAGAGTTGAGAAGAGAGTTGAGAAGAGAGCAGAGAAGAGAGCAGATATTAGAGTTGAGAAGAGAGTTGAGAAGAGAGCAGAGAAGAGGGCAGAGAAGAGAGCAGAGAAGAGAGCAGAGAAGAGAGCAGAGATGAGAGTTGAGAAGAGAGCAGAGAAGAGAGCAGAGAAGAGAGCAGAGATTAGAGTTGAGAAGAGAGCAGAGAAGAGAGCAGATATTAGAGTTGAGAAGAGAGTTGAGAAGAGAGCAGAGAAGAGGGCAGAGAAGAGAGCAGAGAAGAGAGCAGAGATGAGAGTTGAGAAGAGAGCAGAGAAGAGAGCAGAGAAGAGAGCAGAGAAGAGAGCAGAGAAGAGGGCAGAGAAGAGAGCTGAGAAGAGAGCTGAGAAGAGAGTTGAGAAGAGAGCAGAGAAGAGAGCAGAGAAGAGAGCAGAGAAGAGAGCAGAGAAGAGAGCAGAGAAGAGAGCAGAGAAGAGAGCTGAGAAGAGAGTTGAGAAGAGAGTTGAGAAGAGAGCAGAGAAGAGAGCAGATATTAGAGTTGAGAAGAGAGTTGAGAAGAGAGCAGAGAAGAGGGCAGAGAAGAGAGCAGAGAAGAGAGCAGAGATGAGAGTTGAGAAGAGAGCAGAGAAGAGAGCAGAGAAGAGAGCAGAGATTAGAGTTGAGAAGAGAGCAGATATTAGAGTTGAGAAGAGAGTTGAGAAGAGAGCAGAGAAGAGGGCAGAGAAGAGAGCAGAGAAGAGAGCAGAGATGAGAGTTGAGAAGAGAGCAGAGAAGAGAGCAGAGAAGAGAGCAGAGAAGAGAGCAGAGAAGAGGGCAGAGAAGAGAGCTGAGAAGAGAGCTGAGAAGAGAGTTGAGAAGAGAGCAGAGAAGAGAGCAGAGAAGAGAGCAGAGAAGAGAGCAGAGAAGAGAGCAGAGAAGAGAGCTGAGAAGAGAGTTGAGAAGAGAGTTGAGAAGAGAGCAGAGAAGAGAGCAGATATTAGAGTTGAGAAGAGAGTTGAGAAGAGAGCAGAGAAGAGGGCAGAGAAGAGAGCAGAGAAGAGAGCAGAGATGAGAGTTGAGAAGAGAGCAGAGAAGAGAGCAGAGAAGAGAGCAGAGAAGAGAGCAGAGATTAGAGTTGAGAAGAGGGCAGAGAAGAGAGCAGAGATTAGAGTTGAGAAGAGAGTTGAGAAGAGAGTTGAGAAGAGAGCAGAGAAGAGAGCAGATATTAGAGTTGAGAAGAGAGTTGAGAAGAGAGCAGAGAAGAGGGCAGAGAAGAGAGCAGAGAAGAGAGCAGAGATGAGAGTTGAGAAGAGAGCAGAGAAGAGAGCAGAGAAGAGAGCAGAGATTAGAGTTGAGAAGAGAGTTGAGAAGAGGGCAGAGAAGAGAGCAGAGAAGAGGGCAGCGAAGAGGGCAGAGAAGAGAGCAGAGAAGAGAGCAGAGAAGAGAGCAGAGAAGAGAGCAGAGAAGAGAGCAGAGATGAGAGTTGAGAAGAGAGAACACCAAGGCAGAGCAGCGGCGGCCTCCTCAAACTTGCAGGTCGGCATTTGGGCGCCTTCAAGCTCGCAGAACCAGCTGGACTTCGCCATGAGCGTCACGGAGAAGGTGCTGCCGTACTTCGAGGACCTGTTCAACCTGTCCTACCCGCTGCCGAAACTCGGTTCGCTACACAAGTTTTACAAGCTGAACTAGATTTCACTAAGAGCGCCACTAATTGGGATGAACTCATATATAATTGGCTTGGGTTCGTTTGAGATTAACCAAATGGCTGCTGACAGGAAATAACCGGAATTTTGATCCAGTTGCTAGGGGGCGAAATTCCAATAAATTGAAGCTTGAGAAATATTCTTCTCCAATTCCCAGACATGATAGGAGTGCCGCAGTTTGCCGCTGGCGCTATGGAGAACTGGGGCCTCATCATCTACAGATTCTCAACGCTGCTGTACGATCCAAACTACACAACCACCATTGACAAGCAGACCATCGCTGAAGTAATTTCGCATGAGATCGCTCACCAGGTGAGGCGATGGGGCTTTTTGTCAGTCAAGTTAATAATGAGACTGATCAAGTCAAGCAATTATCCACTGGAATCATCCAATGCGAATTCCTCACTGAATGAACGAAAGAATTGGATCGATTGCTAGAAGCTCTTTTGACCATAGACACCGTCAAGGATTTAACCATAGAGACCATTGAGGATTTAACCATAGACACCATTGAGGATTTGACCATAGACACCATTGAGG